>OX030951.1:39312998-39912998 GCA_943735915.1 Pherbina coryleti | reverse complement strand
TGAACTACACGTGAAGTAATTAAAGTTCGCATTCACGTGGTTTTGCATTCATGTCAATAGTTTTCACGTATTTTAGGTAAAAACAATCATAACTTTTGCAAAGGGCGTCATTGGAACTTTTATATGTTTGAATATAGATCATTGTTATTGATATAAAAATCCTCAGAATACATAAAATTCCCAATGTCGCACCTGGGATCTGGCCAAATCGCTGTGGAGTCCGTTTTCCATAGAAACTTACATTTTTGTCTCAGAAATCCATAGAACACTTAAAAGTTCAATGACGTAGTCAGGAGCTGGCCAAACCTTCATTCCATTTCTAGCAACCCACAGAAACCATAAAAGTCAAAAAGATGCAGGTGGAAGTCCTCGAAATTTCATAGCAATCTTTTGTTCTCAGAAACTCAAAAGAAATATTAAAGATTGCTTTTACCTAAAATACGTGAAAACTATTCACGTGAATGCAAAATCACGTGAATACATACTCTAACAACTTCATATGCAGTTCGTGAATAAAATACTCTGTAGTTAGTTCGTGTTTTCATTTGATATTTAAATAAAAAAATGGAATTAACGCGTGCACATTTTTGGGTAATGATTTTTTACGATTTTCGACGTGGATTGACGTCATCTCTCCAAGACGAATTTCGTGAAGGTTGTGAAAGAACTGTTGTTATGGCAGAAAATATCGATGCTGTGCGTGAACTCTTGGAAGCAGACAGGCATATGACATACCGTGATATGGATACCATCCTTGGACATTAGTGGGACTAGGCATACATTCGCCTTTACATGAGCATTTAGGCGTAAGGAAAATTAGTTTCCGTTGGATACCCCATAATTTGATGGTTGCTCAAAAAAAGGCTCGTATCGATTGGTGCAAGAAAATGCTGAAAAAATACAGTGCGGGTGGTTCGAAACACGTCTACGAAATCACCATAGGTAAAGAATTATGGATCTACGCTTACGAGCCCGAAACAATACAGCAATCTACTGTTTGGGTCTTTCAAAGTGAGCAAAAGCCAAAAAAAAAATTGTCCGCGGACGGAGCACATCTAACGGTTGCCAGTTTTTTGCAAACAAAAAATGATCATGTCGCAAGCAATGTACACTTGAACGTGTACCTGAATGGCACACAAGTATTTGTTTTCCGGAAGGCTTTAGAAAATTGAGGAAAACCAGCCACCGAAGGAAGATCATGCTCCATCACGACAATGAGAGTTTCCACTTATCAGCTCAAACAAGAGTTTTTGAGAACTCAAAACGTAGAATTAATGGAATATCTGCCTTACAGCCCCGACTTGGCACCCAATGACTTCTTCTAGTTCCCTCACATTAAGAAATAAATGCTTGGCGAGCATTTTTCTACGTTCGAACGTTGTTTCAAACGAATGCAAAATTGTATTGATCATCTTGGAGAATACTTTGAAAAACATTTTCACTGATTAAATACTGTTTTTTCATTGCTAGACTTAAAAGGCAACTCTTGTACACATTGTTTTATTTAGAACGCAAAGTTTTTTATCAACACTCCACTACAATAAAAGGGGTGCAAGGGCTTTAAGTAAGCCAGCTGTGAATTGTAGGGTCAATAACGTACACAATGAGATGGAAATTATTTCAGATAACAAACATTTTAAATTAACTTGAACAAAATTAAACAACTGCTCTCTCTCTCTCTCAATCTCATCCTAAAATCAAAATTAAAATGGATTTGTAGACAAATGTTAAGTGTTCTGATGATTATGATGATGATGATGACGATCACTTAGGTGCCCTCAATACTCTGAAGATTAATTTTTGTTATTTATGACATTGAAAAAATTTGTATGAAAAAATCTTACTTGTTCATCACATGCCACGAGTTGCATATCCATGAAACGACCAAAAAAATTTCCCATTTTTTAGCAATATTTGTTGTGACACACACTCATATAAAGTAAAATTCAAATATTAAAGATCAATAATGATCAATGTGGGAAAGAAAAAATAGCACTTGTTTTCATTATAATTTTTTGGTGTGAATCATACACAAAAATAAACAATAAGAATTTTTTAAAATTTCTTGAGTATATTAAAATAAATCACATAAAAACGAATTCAGTGGGTGTCGCCGGTCGCAGTTTGATGATCGTGCATCGGCGACTGAAAGTTAACTAGAAGAATCTTTGGAGTAATTCCGGAATTGAGAGGCAAAAATAAGGAGCTCAATGATAGCGAAATAAGAAAAAAAAAAGAAAGAGGTGTAGAGCGCATGAATGGATGTTAATAAAAACAGCTGCTAGGAGCAGAAGCGGGGCATGTTGATGTGGGGAACTTAAAAATAAATATTAAGAATTGTTTATGGATCATAAGGTTGAGAGAAAGAGATTGTGAAGAATGTGTCTGTGTTGCAAAATGGAGCGTTAGAGGTGGAGCGTTGAGCGCATTTTGGAGCAAAGCTAAAACAGCAAAAGTAGTTCTTATAAACTGAAATACAAGATTCTTTGACAATGAATTTTAAATTTCGCTTAGGTGAGAATATTTTGCGGTACACAAAATATTTTGCGGAATATTTTTCGCAATTTTTTTAACCCACTGAGAGCAAGTCTTTTAAAGTAACATCTATTTATTTACTTTTACTTATCAACTTAACTAACTTTATTTTATTTCCGATTTTATGCATAGTTCGGCAAAAATATCAGTTGCACGCAAACCCTTAAAGCAGTGAACTCGATTTCGTATTGAAAAAAAAAAAATAAAAATAAGTCGGATAATTTTGACCCATTAAAATTTTCGTTATGAATAACTTTTATTTTTAAGGAATTTTTGTTTTTATTTTTGAGAAATAAATTTTTTGGTTGACTAAAAACAGTTATTTTCTGAAATGAGATTTATTCGGTATTTAGTGTCAAAAATTAAGAAAAAGTTGGCTTTTTGTTTTGTGATGCACTCACACCTCTTAGCCGTGGTCGATATGGGGAAACCATCTAACGTCATCTATCTATAAGAGATAGTATAAAATAAGTAGATAGTAAGATAGTATAGATAGTATATATCGTTAGTGCATATTCATGTCGCTTAAGATCTTACGAACGGTAATATCTAATGTCACCAAATTAAGAACTCATGTTACCAAATTAAGAATTCATGTTATTAAGGTTAATATCTAGGTATATAAGGAAAAATGTTGCTACACTCCATTTTACCGCACACAAATCAATAAAAGTTCTATATTTTAGGTGGTTTTGATTTTATTACACTTGTATTTGGTAATTTAGTTCGTATGATTACCAGTAAGCCAGTAGGTGTAAGCTAGTTATATACGGCAGCGATGCCCACAAAATTTATTTTAAGGGTATAACAAACAACAATTTCACTTAAAAGCCAACATAAAAAACAAAGCGTTAGATCTGTGGCACAATTGACAATAACCAACAGCGAAAAACACATAAAGCCATCAACACAAATATGAAGTGTGCGCTCTCCGTAAATTTACCAACAGCGGTCGCGATCGTATATTGAAATATGCATCACTCATTTATTGCAACTAGCTTGCATTGTCCATGCAATACCTGCATCTCAAGTTACTGTGGAGCGATCTGTCTTAGCTTTAAAGCTTTAAAGCTTATTTTAATGATCTCCGATGCAATATTGCAGAAGAGCCTTTAAAACAAATAATGTTTGTTGAACTCAATTGCAATATAGATCGTTGGCTGAATATAGAAAAGGCGTAACTCGATTTTTTGTTATTTTACAGGAGAAGAAAAGAACTGAATAAATTCTGGAAAACGTTGGATATAAAATCTTTTTTAATGCAATTTTGATTCAAAATATACCACAATAACAAAATAGTGCATTGATTTTTTTTAAGGGAGGTGTATTTGAGATTGGTCTACCAGAATATATTAAAGACCCGATTTCGATAAAAAACAAGTCACACTTTTTTTATATTAAGCCATCGAAAAACATATTAAAAATAATTTAAATAAAAAAAAAAATTTTTAATATACCACGTTTTTGAAACGAACTAAAAACTTTAAAATAATTTCTGCTAGAGTGGGTCTTTTAGTTCTCATAAAAACGTGGAGCGCATGCTATAGAGAATAGCAAGGAGTGTTATTAATAATTCTAGTACGTTAGTGGATAAATTTCTTAATTCAGATCCCTTGACTGTCAGGATAGAAGTCCTTGCATGGATATCAGATTCAAGTGTGCAGATAGGGGTCGTTCATAAATGACGTTACCGATTTTCAACTTTTTTTTAGCCCTCCCTCCGTTACTCTTCGTAGTGCATTTCAAAACCCCTCCCCTCCCCCCATAAAGTAACGTAGTATATGAAATAAAAAAAATGAATTGATTAAAAAATATCTGAAAATATATTTAAAAATATTATTATCTTGACAAGCTCTTAGTATGTGTGCTTTCCTGACTAGATAAATTTTAGAAAAATTTTTATTTTGATCGATAAAAACTATTCCATCTTCAATCCAAGAGTCGATGCTATCAATTAGGGTATGCAACTATTCGACATTATAAAAAAACCGGTTTTGAATAGTACAATTTTTACAAAACCGGTTTTCGAATTATTCGACCAGAAAAAAACCGGAGAAATCGTTTTTTTTTTCCAATTAAATAAATTTCTTACTATTTTTACCTACATATATCTATGTAGTTTTTATTTAACAAAAATAGCAATAGAATAATAAATGTTTCTTTTTGCATTCTTAAATGAGTTCAATCATAACAATTTCCTTTTATACAAATCATCGATATGTAATAATAAATAAAAGTAAGCAATAATAAAATTTACAATTCAGAAATGTTAATTTTTTAACTCATTTCTGAACAAAAAAAGGTTCGTTTTCAAAAAGCAATTCAGTACGGCGATTGCTTCAAAAGGGTTAATTTTCGAGTGCCGAAAAATAACTTTTTTATGGTTATTTTTTTAAGTAATTTCCGAACAAAACAGTAAAATTTATGGTTATTTTTTAACTCATTTCCGAACAAAAAATATTAATTTTTGAGAGACATTTTAGTCCGAACAATGATACAAAAAAGGAAATGGTTCATAAATGAATTCGAAAACGGTAGTTTTGATTTACTGGGTAGAATTATGTTTCGAGTTTTTCTTTAAATCTTTTTCACACATGTTTGATATCCTTTAATGATTATTTCTATATTTGTACTTAATGCTTTTAGATTTTTTTGAGCATTTCGTACAAGAAGCCTTGTTGAATTTCTTATGTTTTTTTAAATATTTCCAGACTTTGGAGTTCATGTCAAGCTGTTGATAATTCAATATATTTTTTTAAAGAGAATGCATTATAAACTAAAAATCATGTTTAAATAAAATATAAAAAGCCAGCCGCATGTAAATGCTGTTTTAACAAAAGAAAGCAAAAATAAATGACCAAAAAAGTTAAAACGTAAGTAGAAAAAAACAGGGTCGCTCAAAAGTAATAAAAAAAAAGTAGTTTGAAGAATTTTACAATTTTAAATTGTGGATTTATATATTTCTTAACTATTCGAGCAGTCGAATAATTCGAGCCGAAAAACCCGGTTTTCGAATTATTCGAAAATTGCGATTTTTAAAAAAACCGGTTCGAATAATAAAAAAAAAAAACCGAAACGCCGAATAATTCGAACCGGTTTTGCATACCCTACTATCAATCAATGGAATTGAAGAAGCTAGAAACTTTGAGACTCTTCGATATAGAATTCTTCAACGGATTCTATGTCGACCCATTTAAGTGTATCCTCATTTCTTATGCAAAGAAATTCGCCTGGTGTTTGAGAGAGTACCCGTAAAGGCTGCACCTGTGCTGCACCTAGTTCAGTGTTTTTATGAATATGCTTCCTTAAAATTGATTTATTTAAATAGTATGTACCAATTTATTTTAAATTAAATAAAACTCACTTATGAGTATTCATAGATGTTTTTGAAGCGAAATACAAGCTGCAATATAAATATAAAACACAATCTGGCACTGATTTCAAGATTTCAATTTTTTCAAATTTTTCTTTTTTATTTTTGGTCACGTTACTATATCTGAGACCCCCTTCCTCCCGCCCTATCGTTACTTATCGTAGTACATTTTAAAACCCCTCCACCCCCCTAAATTGGTAACGTAATTTATGAACGACCCCATATCTATTGCGTTCAGTGCAGTAAGTTCTACTTGGGTTTAAAAATTCTTCAATTTTAATTTTATCGAAGTTATCAAGGCTGACGAGTTTTTTTATTAAACATTTTCCTATCTATGACTATCTTTAATGAATATTGAGAAATTATTTGTAGGCAATTGAAAATTTTAATATATTGCAAACCATGCTTTCTTAACTAAGGTTTTCTTAACTCCTTAATATTCCCTATAGCATGCGCCTGACGTTTTTATGAGAACTAAAAGACCCGCTAGCAGAAATTATATTATACTTTTAGTTCGTTTCAAAAACGTGGTATATTAAAAATTTTTGTTTCTTAAATTATTATTTTCTGGGTTTTAATCTTGTGTAAAATTATACAATAGATTTTGAAAGTTTTATGTTTTTGTCAGTACAAAATTTGTGTTAAAACCCGAAATGGTTCTATAAATATTAAAAAAAAAAACTGAAGAAATTCATTCACGTTGTTGAGGCTCGAACTCTCAACTTCACGATTGTAAAGCATTCGCCGTGCACTATGAGCTACAGAACGCATTTAAAGATATTATCTAAATAAGAATATATCAAACAAACTACTTTTTACAATATTTTTTCCACATTCTGTGGTGAATTGTTGAAAATTTGAATTTCTTTCTTGAAAAATTCGTTAACATTGTCGAGGCTCTAACTCACTACCTAGCGTTTATAAAGCGATCGCTCTACGCTCTGAGCTACAGAACTCACAAAAAATATTTTCTTAATAAGGTATAAATTCGCTTCAGTTGTGAATGTTTGAAATTTAAAAATGTCATTGAGCTTTTAATTTTTTTTATTTGACTTTCAATATGTATGTATCAAATAATTTCGCATTTTAGCCAAACAAATAAACGTACCTACAAGAAAATAAGTTAATATTGTGTTGTCATCCAGTTCTGAGCTACATTTTAAGTTTCAAAACTCTAGCTCATCGGGAAGTTGGTTAAGGATGGATTCCAAGATTTGTACGGGACAGACAAATGAAGTGAATCTAGTAAAAACGTTTTAAAAAAAAGCTAACAGCGGAACTTTTTATTGATATTTGACACTTATAATCAAAAAAATCTAATTTCAGAGAACAAAAATTTAAACCAACCTAAAAATTTATTCCTCAAAAATAAAAGTTATGCGGCAAACCAAAAAAATTTTTTCTTAAAAATAACATTTTTTTTAAACAAAAATGCAGTTTAATCGATTTTAATCATTAATTTCGACTAATTCAAAAAAAGTTGTATAACAGTAACGTTCCTGATATAAACGTATTAAATAAGTGTATTCAAATACCGTTTAGAGGGTGTTAAGGGGACTTTCTTATGAATTTTTGAAAAAATACTCTTTTTTAAGATTTGTTTTTAAAGAAACTATTACATTAGTTAACAATCTTTCTTTTGGGCATTATTAAATATAACTTTAAATATATAAAATTTTTTTTGCGATTGTAATTCCCCTTGACTCTACAGCAGCCTCTACAGGGCGTCATGCAAAAAGTCTGTTTTAGACTGTACGACACTTTGTGAATCGCCTATTGCAAATTATCATAAAATTCAAAATGGATTATATTTTTAAGACTCAAAACTAGACAATAAGCCTTTAAAATATTTATTCATAAAATATAAGCCTTTATTATATTTATATTGACACTTATATATGAATGATTCTGAAAAAATAAAAAATCGCTTTTTCTTGGGATGATTCACCCCTATCTAAAAAAAGGTGTAATGTTTTGAGGTTTAAGAAGCTTATTGCCTTGTTTTTCTTGTAATTAATCAATAATTTTGTTTATTAAAATCGTTTAAGTAGATTCGGTCAAGGAGAAAAATGTCCTACCAGTTTTAAAAATTGTAGTTTCGAAAAAAAAAACGCTTTTAAAGTTTTTTTGCCACAATCTATTCATGCGCGGACTTCGTTTTAAAAAGAACTATAACTTTTTTCTAATGAGAATTTCCTAATAAAATTTTAGGATGTCATTTTTTAATGTAAAAGGAATCGAATTATGTAAAAAAAATATTTTTTTTGATTTTTGGAAAATTATTCATAAGAAAGTCCCCTTAACACTGTTTGTGTCCACTATATTTTTGCGTACGTTATGTGTCCACTATAATTTTGTCAAAGCTATTTTTTCCCCCTTTTAACCCTAAATTTTTTTGGGGGTTTAGTTTAAGATTTAAATGAAAGATTTAAATAAAGAAGGTTTTGTTCCAATATATTTTTACAGTTTTGCGAAATTAATTTTAGAACAGTCAAAAACGAGCATTTTTTTGCAACACTTCAAAAAATTGGAGGACGATATCGTCATAGTGGACACAGGGATGGTTAAACAAGCATTGAAAAAATTTATTGAGGCGTTCTTAAGCATTCAAACGTTTTTTGAACACTGAAAACATTGAATTAATGGGTCATTCGCCGTATAGTCTTGACTTGGCATCCAATTACTTTCTTTTGTTCCTGCACATTAAGGACAAGCTGCGTGGACAACGATTTTCGTGGACAACAAATTATGTTTTGGAAGTGTCTCAAGCGGAATGTGACACCTGTTATGATAAATGGTTCGAACGTATGCAAAAATTTATTAATCATAAATACATTTATTCCCGAAATATATGTAGTAATCTACGTAGCATGAGCATGTACACTCAGGGAAAAAAATCGTAAAACCAAAGAAAATACACTTTGCCACAAAGACTTTTATTGGTTAGATTGTGCCCAAAGATAAAACATCCTCACGGCAAAGGCACAAAGATTGTTAAATTCCCATGAAAAATATACTTTATATCAAAGACTTAAACTCTTGTGACAAAGATGTGCTTCTTTAAAAAAGTCGATTTCCTTAATACTATCTTTGTATGTCTGCCTATTCTTTCTATTACTCACCCCTTCTCCATTCTCCTTCCCACCCCCTCCCCCTTCCCTTTGCCCTTGACCCATACGATTTAATCTAGTGCTAATTACAACTTACACATATTAATACATCAATTGCCTTATATAGTACGTTGTATAGTATGTTGCCCACAAAGTAACTGCGAACTATAAGCGTGTGTATTTTTAAGAAAAATATGATTTTGTAGAAAAAAATCTTTAAAGTTATAGACTTTGTCTTTGAAACAACGATGCTTAGCTTCAAGAAAGCAAAGAAAATTTGTTGATTTTGCGTACTTTTTTCTTTGTTAACAAAGGATTAAATCGTTATAGTAAATACTTTATCTTTACGGCAAATATTTTTTGATTGATTTAGCTTCAAAGAACTTCAGTCTTTTGTTTCAAAGAGGCAGCAGTTGCTTAGTTAAAGAGTAAATCATTAGTGCAACGATCTTTTCCTTGTAGCAAAGATATTTTGGTTACAGTCTTTTTTACAACTTTTTTTTTTTGATTTTAAGGCGTTCAATTTTCTCAGTGTATCAATGGATATTTGGCATCGCCGTAGGTGTTGAAGGGAAAATAAGCAGTTCTCAGATGAAAAACTTGTTTCAACGTGTCTAGATTTCAGTTCGTATGGGACACAACTTTTTCCGTTTGGATCATTCCAATGGCTTTAAGCCATTTTCCTACTATTGACAAGTCAACCCTCAACAAAGTATTAGATATGGGTCTCCATTAAGCAATGTTCGAATTGCTTCCTCACGCACCCTATTTGGCAGATTCAGGCCCTTCGGACTATTTTCTGTTTCCAAATTTGAAAAAATGGCTCGGTGTTAAAAGATCTGCCAACAATTAAGAGGTGGAGTTTACGGTTGTTGGCTATTTCGAGGAGCTTGACAGTTCTCACTATAAAAAGGGTATCGCAGCTTTTTTGAACATCGATTGGAAAGTTTGTATCGAGCTAAAAGAGCAAAAAGGAGACTATGTAGAGAAATGAAGATATTTTTTCCCAAAATTTTGTGTTTTGTGTTTTGTTGGTTCGGGTACATTTGGGGAAATTTGATGTTTCGTCTTAATCTTATTCAATTTTAAGCACAAAATTGTTAATTATTTTTACCTGAACAAACCAAAAGAACTATAAATATTTCTAAAAAATAACTAACTTAAATAATATTAAGAACAGATAAACTTTAGGCTTAGCCCATGATTTATACAATTTTCCATAAAAAGCAAATACTAAAAACACAAAAAATTGCCATTACCATTCCCTCAAGCACAAATGACTTAATAAGTAATAAATTTTTATAATTTTCTTGTCTTATACGATGAAAATGAAGAATTAAACCGAGAAAGTGTGCAAAAGATGACAAGTGAAATAGTGAGAAAGTTATAAACGATTTCAAGAGACACGTTACCGAAATACTAGTTTAACAATTTTATAGATACGATAACGTTTGACAGAAAGCGATGAAGTGGAAAATGTATGTAGGCCAAAAGAATGAATGAAATATATGAATTATTTATATACGAAAAACAGAGCAAAAAAATTGCGAATTGTTAATAACTTGGGATTCGTGTGTGTGTTCCTTTACCCTAAATTTCCACTGGGAGTACGTAATTGGCAATTTCTTATCTTTACTAGAACTTGTACTACTCTGTAAGAGACGTCTAGAGACCTCATCGTTGAAAGAGCCCATGTGCGGTTGACTGTTGTGACCACCATTTTGCATGGCCAAGATCTGCGCGGCTATTGCAGCATCTGTTGAATCGCTACTAACACCGTAGGAGTGACGATAACTAGGGCTCCATGGCGAACTTTTTCCACTTCTGGCGCCATTTTCATAACGCATACTGCTACGTTTCGAAGGCGTCTCATCGCCAGCCAGATCGACAGCCGAATGATAGATTGTATTGCGTGATTGTGAGAGAGATTTACGATGCGCAGCTGCAGCAGCAGCTGCTTCAGAATCGGCTAGCGATATGGTGTCGAAGTAGAGACTTTCACGATCGTCCATTTCGGATTCCGGATATTCGTAGTCGTGGGTGCGCACTGCAAGTAAGACAAAAATAGAGTTAGATCAAAAGCTTATAAAATCATTTCGAGTAAAATGTACGAGTTCAAAAATAAACTCAACTGCAAAGACACATAACAGAAGCAGCAAAGCAGTTAAATCATTGAAGGTTGCACTTAAAGTAATAGTGCTATAAAAAGTATCAAAAAATAAACATACAATCAATTACATGCTTGATCGCATCGTGTGACTGTTATTGGCAGTGAAATAAGCAACTAAAGATAGTAATAAATATAAAAAAAAATTAAAGAAACTAGGTTAGATTTATGCACAAATATAGCCTTATTTATGTAGTCTAACATCTAACAATGAAGTTTTTGTTTTTCTATCGCGCACTATGTGATAAAACACTCAATTAAAGCCTCTTCTAAGATAGTCATTTGGAGGAGCTCCTTTTTTTGGCGGGGGTGTTTTCGTGTTTTTCAGAACATGGCTGTTAATATAGTAGGTCTTTTAAATAAAAAAGTTAAACTAGTTCAATAAAAAATCGAATGCAAAGTCAAATGTAATCAATTTATATTAAACAAAATAAAAAAAAACAAAAAAAAAACACACAAATACAAAAATAAGCAGTAAACCATAAGGTGCTCCTTATAGAAATTTTTAAATTATGTTTGCTCTTTTACTAGGAATATATAAACAATAAACAATAAATATAACAATTATCATTTTTCACAAGAAATATATAACAAATAAAAACCAACAATTTTCATTAATGATGGAACTTACTACAGACAGGGGTCTTTCAAAGGAAAAGTGATGCTTGGGCTTTGAGGAAATTTATTCATAAAAATAAAAATACATAAAAGTACCAAATTTATACAGATTAATTTATTTGTAGATACTTTTTTGAATACGGATTTTATGACAGCTCACGCGTGGGTTGTGTTTAACTGTCATGATACTTTTGATCAGTATGATTGATTGTATGAGATTGCGTAATGAAAAGACTTAGCCCGGCACAGCTACTACTTCGGGTTCTTTAAAAGGTTGAAGACCAACTATTTTCGACCAATGTTTTGTCCAGTAAAATTTTGTTTCTGCCTTAATGGATACGTCAATAAGAAAAATTGCCATAATTTGGCTAAAGAGAAGAAAAGTTTCAATAGCTGTCATTACATTCAGACAAAACAACGATTTGGTGTGGTTTATGGGCTGAAGGAACCATCGTTCCATATTTCTTCAAAAATGAGTTCGTCCAGAAGACATAAGACGTGGCCGAGATTCCGAAGACATTTTATTTAATTTCATTTTATTTGATTTCATTTATTTGTTTAAAATTTTAATTAGTGCAGTAAGATTATAAGAGATCTTTAAGCGTACAACAGAAAGATATTTATCATCCACAGAAAAATATTTATTTGGTTCCAATAGAGCACATTTCCATGCCCTCGAAAATTTAAATTCAAAATTTAACTACCCACAGTTACATTTTGGTCTTCTATATGGTTACAAAAGAGTTAAATTGCAGTTAAATTTGGTTTCTTATTTGCATCTCAGGTTATATAGAGTTTTTTTAGCTGCATGAGAAGTTTCGATGGTTGTTGTCTATGGTTTGACAGATGAGAATGTCAAACTGTGTTGACATTTCTGTTCAGTAAGGTTTGGCAATTCATCATGAATCGTTTAACAACAGAACAACGCTACCAAAGTGTAGAAATTTACTTTGAAAAAAAAAAAATACATCTATTGGCGAAGTTCAAAGAGCACTTCGTCCATTTTACGGTCAACATAATTTTGACTCATTTCAGTTTAAATGGCTTCGTCAATAAGCAAAATTGCCATATATGGAGCGAAGACAATCCTCAAACCATTAACGAATCACCATTACATCCATTAAATTTACTGTTTGGTGCTGTTTAAACGCTGGCGGAATCATCGGTCCTTATTTTTTTCGAAATAAGGAAGGAGCTGCCGTTACGGTGAATGGCGAGCGCTATAGAGCCATGCTGGAACATTTCGTTTCAACAAGACGGCGCAACTTGCCATACATCGCGCTAAACCATCAATTTATTGCAAAATCAATTTGGTGACAACTTTATTTTCAGAAGTGGTCCTGTTAACTGGCCTCCTCGTTCGTGCGACTTAACGCCTCTCGATTACTTTTTATGGGGCTATGTTAACTCATTGGTTTATGCCTACAAACCAGAAACTCTTCAAGCATTGGAAGACAATATTCAAGCCACCATTGACGCCATACGGCCAGATTTATTTAAAAGAGTAGTGAAAAATTGGACTGATCGAATGGACTATGTAACTCGTAGCCGCGGCGGACATATGTTGGAAATTATATTAAAAAATATATGCCATGAAATTATCTACCAGATTATAATAATAAAAAAAATTCATTCCAACAATATTTCTGTCTTGTATTAATATTTAAAACTCTCAAGCTCTTAAAAAACACCCAATATCAGCAAAGTTAGATTATTTTTTCCGAGATGGATTTCACTTAAATTTTTAAAACATTTTTTAAGATTACTTACGCATTTTTTAAAGACTTTTAATTGACATGTTGGTATTTGAAAACCAGAGAGTAATTTCGATTTAAAAAAGCTCAAAGGGTAAACATTTGTGGACATGCTTTTTTTTTCTTTTAATAATTCTTTACAATTCGAAATTTCATCTTAAATTGATTTCTAAAAGATTTTTTAAGACAACGAATTTCTTAAAGATTTTCTAATCATTTGGTATAGGTAAAATGATAGACATAAAATATAGACATGTTGCCATTTGAAACCACAGTGCTTCGTGTTTTAAAAAGCTTAGATGGTTTTGGGACATTGGGGGGACATGTTTGCAAGAGCTGCATGGAACTTGCATATGATACATTTGTCCGATTTATTTTATCGTTTATGTACTTTCAACTAATCGTTGAGGGAGGAGTAATGCCCAGAACAGGTGGACAAAAATTGGAATTTTTTCAGAACAAAGGAAATGTTGTTAATAGATAAGACTACATTTCGGTAAATAATAGAATAATGAATATTGCTCCAAAAAGCGACAATGTCAGTTCTTAACATCTTGCATGGGGTTGGCACCACCCAACTTACAATTTTGTTTACAATTTAAAGATTTACAAAATGATTTAATAAACTAACCTTTGCATAACCCTTCAGGTGGGTTAAAATATTGTTATAGAAGTACATATTTGTCGATATAACTAACTGCACTAAAATTCTTTGAATAAAATTTTTTTTTATAAAAATATTAACATCGTATAAAAAAAAGTTATACAAAGGTTATTGCAGCAGCTACCATTTTCGAATATAACAATACAAAATAAGTTAAAATTATCTTTTAGCAATTCATTTCGAGAACATGAATTGATTCAGCTTTGAACCTTCTTCATTTAGATATATGTTATGTAGATTGATCAAAAGTAGGGCGTGCAGTCTCTAGTGCGGTGGGTAAAAGGTTCAATTCTAGATGATTCTAAACAAAATTGCTTTTCTTTCCTTAAATATTGAACTTATCTTATAATAATTTTGAACTGTCAGACACGCGATTATTTCGAAGATTAGCTAAAGCATAAAGTTCATTCACTGTATTTGCATATGCGTCCGTCTACTCGCTGAACGCAATGCAATAGAAATGTATGAAAGCTTATGAGAAAGTTATGTAGGCAATTTACAGGCAATTGCAAAAACGCAATTTACGTTAAAAAAGTAAAAAAATGCATTTTTTGATAACTTATAACTTATAACGAGCAGCGAGAAGAAAGAAACGAGTCAGAAGCTCATTACTTTTATGAATGGCTCTTGTATAGGGTGTTTTTTTTAGGGGTTTGTTTTTCGAATAGAGATAAAACACAAGAAAATCGTTTTAATGTCCATCAATTTGGCTTTATTGGAAGGATAATTTCATGCCATTAATGTTTAAATATGATTTCGGGCATGTGGCCGCCGCGGCTGGCTCGAATAAAGCCAATTCTACAGGTCCCATTTTCAACCACTTTTTCGAGCATATGGGGCCGTATGTCGGCAATAACGCCACGAATGTTGGCCTCCAAGTCCCCTAACGTTTCTGGTTTGTTGGCATAGACGAGCGACTTCACATATCCCCAAAGAAAATAATCCAATGGTGTCAAATCACAAGATCTTGGTGGCCAATTGACAGGTCCATTCCGCGAAATTATGCGCTCATCGAATGTTTCCTTCAATAAATCGATTATGACGTGCGCTGTGTGGCATGTAGCGCCGTCTTGTTGGAACCACAACTCATCCACATTCATGCCATCCAATTCGGGAACAAAATAGTCGGTTATCATGGCTCTATACCGGTTTCCATTAACGGCAACTGACTCTCCAGCATTATTTCGGGAGAAGTATGGCCCAATGACTCCACCAGCCCATAGAGCACACCAAACAGTCAGTTTTTGTGGATATAATGGCGTCTCAAGGATCTCATGTGGATTCTCTTCACTCCAAATGCGGCAATTTTGCTTGTTGACGTAGCCATTCAACCAAAAATGAGCCTCATTACTGAACAAAATTTTGCGATGAAAATCAGCATCGAGATCAATCTCATTTTCGGCCCATTTGCAAGCGTTGTTTTTTTGTCAACCTGTTCATGATGAAATGGCAAACCAAACTGAACATAAATGACATTAGAGTTGCCAGATTTGACCAAAAAATGCCAGTTTTATCTCTATTCGAAAAACAAACCCCTAAAAAAAAACACCCTGTACATAAATCTTTAAAATTAAAAATACCTATAATTTTCTTATTGTTGATTTCTTATAAGAACTTTTACTAAATACTCAAGATTTAAGATTTTTGTAATTATAAATGAAGATGTTTTAAGTATTTTTGAACAAGTAAATACCACCTTGTTCAAAAAGAAAGGTTCATTCACACTGTGAACCGGACTTATCTGTCCGATTCGAACATTTTTATTTGTAGGTTGCCACATGTGTCTATGACAAGGCTGCCAAATATCAGCTGACATTTGGTAAAGTGACAGTGTTTTGTTGACAACTTTTTTCGTTTCTTCGATTTTTACGATGGAAGAAAAAATTGAGCAACGAGTTTGTATCAAATTTTGTGTGAAAAATAGTTTCAACCGCGCCGATACGCGTAAAATGTTGGTGAAATGTTACAGTGACTCTGCTCTATCGTATGAGAAGGCAAACAAGTGGTTTAACAGATTTGTGAGTGGCAAATACGAATTAGAAGACGACCCTCGTACCGGGCGGCAATCGTGTTCGACTACCGAAGAAAACGTTGAAAAAATCAAAGAAATGTTGGTCAAAAATTGCAAATTGACGATTAGAGAGATAGCAGAGGACGTCGGCATTTTAATTGGATCCGTTCAGAACATTTTGAAGAATGAATTGGGCTTGAGACGTGTCGCTACGAAGTTGGTACCGAAAGAACTCAATTTCATGCAAAAAAGAGACCGAGTTGCTATCGGAAAAGACATGCTGGAAATGGTCGAAAACGACGAATCATTCATCGAATCCATTATTACTGGTGATGAGACATGGGTATACGAGTATGACACGCAAACCAGGCATCCGGCGAGTGAATGGCGGTCGCCAGACGAACCGAGACCGAAGAAACCACGTCGTTTTCAGTCAAAAAAGAAGGCGATGCTCACTGTTTTTATCTCTTTTATGGACATTGCAGTACAATGGTGTAGTTCACCATGAATTTTTGCCCGATGGTCAAACGGTCAATAAACAGTATTATTTGGGCGTTTTGAGACGTTTACGTGAAGCAATTTGTCAAAAAAGACCGTAGTTGTGGCAAAACAAATCATGGTTTTTGCACCACGATAATGCACCATCGCACAATGCTCATCTTATTCGTGACTTTTTGGACAAAAACAACACGATAACCATCCAGCAGCTGGAAAATTCACCTGACCTGGCTCCGTGTGATTTTTTCCTGTTCGATCGAGTCAAAAAACCACTTCGAGGAACGCGTTTCATCAGCAAAGAAGAGGTCATGGTTGCAGCCGACGGAGACTACTTTGAAGGCGACAATATTGATTTGGATGAATAAACTTGTACTTTAATTATTTTCAATAAATGAACCTTTCTTTTTGAACAAAGTGGTACTATAAAAATTCCACATTAAGAACATTACAAATGTTTAACAATTTTGTAGCCCGGTTTACTCTGAACGTAAAACGCAATAATCGTACTCTGCCATACTTTTTTTGCGTAAATTGCGTCAGCGAGAAGACGGGCGTACATGCAGTGAATGAACTTCCAGGTCAAGTTCAGCTAATCTCAAGTTATGCTTGGTTTAAACCAGAACTGAAAAACTAGCCCTAAGCGTTGACTTAAGGGGACTTATATACCCAGAACTTTTTTTTAAGTTTTGTTCATTTCCTTAAAGCTTTAAGTCTCAAGAATATGTGATGAAAATTTCAAGTCGATATCTCAAAAAATAACAAAGTTATAGCCTAGTGAGGGAACCGACTTCTAGAGCGCGCAGTGCTGGTCCTTATTTTCAAACGCGTTTTTCTTGAAACCATGTTTTCAAAGTCGGTGACCAAGATTTCTCGAAACTCAGTGAACCGATCGTTTTGATTTTTTTGCAGACTTATTTTATTCATAATAATCTCGTACTTATCATAGGATTTTTTTTTCGTAGCTTCGTTCAAAAAATATTTTCAAAATCGGCTATGACAAGTACGAGTTTTAAGTATTTAATTTATAATATTTTTAATTTTTTTGTTTCAGATGAATTTAGGAGGAGCAATCTTGGTCACCGCATTTCAACTTTTTTCAGAGAACTCTACAAAAAATGCTGTATCTTACGTACTTTAATATTAATTTTTTTTTAATGAAAAAATAACTAAACATACTTTTAAATGTGTATATTTTAAGGTATAAAAACCCTCATTTAAAAATATCCCTTAGGTTTTCTTAAAAAAATTCACAAACATGACCTTTTTTCGGTTTCTGGGTATATAGTCCCCCTTAAACTAGAGGACAAAGGTAACTTGGACAGTTTACGCCGTCCATGTCAAAGTTAATATCAAAACAGTCCCAGTGCTTACTAATCATACGCGTCTAGGTTTTTACACTTCAGATAATATAATGCATTAATATAAACGATAAACTTTTTACATCGCATGAATCCCCTAAGACTTTTTTTTGGGGATTCATGTTTTTTTTTGTTTTCATTGTCAAATTGATTGTTTAAATCCAGTTTAAATAGAGAAAATATTTTTCCAAGCCTCCGTATCCATGCAATCGTTCGAAAAATGAAATTTTAATATTAAAATAAAAACTCGAATTAATTAAAATAATTGTCTACTTTTTCAGTGAAAATTTCCTAAAATAGCTATAAACGTGCCTTAAGCTGCATAGTGATTGCTTCGTGCTGCCTGTGGCTGTGACACTCACAAAATTTAAGAACTAATTTATAAATAAATGACGCGATAAAGTTGTATTTCGACTGCGAGTATGAAAATGAGTTAACTTATGTCCATACATATAATAAAAAGAAGAAAACAAGCAATAAAATAAAATGCTTCGGAGAAGCTTCGAAACAATTAATATGAAAAAAGAAAGTAGCTATTTAATTAAAATTTTCTAAAACTTCAAAGCCAACAACAATTTATAAAAAAAAAAATGCTAAAATACTGCATAAAAAAAAAATTAGATGAAGCCATTCCAGCAGACAAAAGACGCACTAACGCCATGTATGAACAACGAAGATATTGCTAGAAGGTAGCAGTTTTTTTTTCTAGTGTTGCATTTTAATTACCAGCGGAATACATGATGGTCAAAGTTCAAACTCCAGAATGTTGCTTGTGTGGCGATTAAATAATAACTTGGCACTACTTTTCTAAGTTGTAGAGTTTTTTCAAAAAAAAAATTTCAAGTTTCGTTTTTAAATATTTGGGTACATTGCAAGAATTTAAGGGGTCAAAAAGATATCCCAGCAGCAGCAGCAACAACAGCGGTGCTAGCAACGAAAACCGCTTTACAACACATTTTAACAGTAAGTTGCGTTCACACGACGCGATGCCTTTTTGTTTAGCTGCAAGTTTCGAATAAAATGAATTTAATTTATTTTTATTTAATTAAATTTAATTTAAAACATCGTTTTTCTGCTCTATAAAATAAGCATTGAGCAGAATAAATGGAGCAAGTTTTGATCCATGTACGTTTCCCCCACTTAAAAAAATAGAATAGCGAATGTTTAACGCAGCGCCCACTCAGACGTCAGCGACAGTACCGACGTGTATCCAATTTTATTTTTTTTTGTTTTTTACAGAATATCAACGAGATATCAACGAATATTAAAAAAAAAAAAAATAAAAACCAAAATAAATATGCGTTCGCGCGCGTTGCCGGTTTATTACTGATGCTTTTATATTAGACGCTTGCTGTAGAATACATTCAAGTGAGGCACTTTGCGGTGCCGCCGTCTGTTGTTAATGTTAATGATCTTGTTGTTATTGTTGTTGTTGTTGTTGTTGTTGTTGGTGTTGTTATTGTTGTTGTTTGGTTTGGCTTATAAATTCGCTCTTCCAGCAGCTCGTTGCGTCATTGCTACGACATACTCACGGCGCTCATCCATCCATACTCCTCCACTCAGTAAGCGATCCAGTGAGCTATCAAGAATTGTTAAGCTTATCGTACCGTTTCATGCTCTGCTTGCTTTTTATTCTAGTCCAATGTATCTTTAGAATCTTTTGTTTACGAAGCTTATCAGCCAAGCTTGCCGGGTCGGGATTAAAACTTGATTTTCATTAAAAAGAAGCAGAAAGCAACGCAAACAGAATGATACTTTACGTTGTTAAAAATTGTTGTGACAACATTTTATCTTTATATAGTAATTATTCTAGCGCCAGGTCATCACAACGTTTAAAATAAAACGCTCTAAAGCGAAAAAAAAAATTGGGCGTTAATCTTCAAAGTGACCATAACGTCCTATGACGTTAAAACTTAAACATATATTTTTATACCCCTACGTTTAAAAAACGTAAAAGGGGTATATTAATTTTGTCACTCCGTTTGTAACACCCATAAGGAGGTGTGGTAGGTATTGAAAATTATATATATTCTTGATCAGCATCACCACCCGAGTCGATTTAGCCATGTCCGTCTGTCTGTCCATCTGTGATCACGATTACAGCTGTAATTTTCAAGCTACCGTCACGAAATTGGATATTTCAGCTTTTGTCTAAAAAATAAAGAACAAGTACGAAAATGAGCCAAATCGGATAAAAAACACGCCTACCTCCTATACAAAGTGACTTTATTGAAAAGGTAAAATCTCTTTAAATTCCAAAAAAATTAATATACGGACTTGAAATTTTGCATATGATATAGATATAGATATATATTCTTTGATATAGTACTCTGTGTATGAAATTTCGAATTGATCTCGAATAAAAACTACGCCTACCTCCTTTACAAAGTGACTTCACCAAGAAGGTAAAATCTCCTTTAATTCCACAAAAATTAATATATGGACTTGCGAATAAGCTTTAATATGCACGTATATAATAAGTATATAATTCAACGAAATCGAGTGAAAACCACGCCTACCTCCGATACCAAGTGACTATCAAAAAACAAAAGCGAATATTTTCTGTTAAAACTATGGCGAAAATGTTTTTACAAATAAACATTTTATTGACTGCTTAAGACTTTGAATATATTTTGATTCGGCCGTGGGGCATTTTAACTTCAGCTCAGTCGAAGATCATTTCTTACTAGTTTTTAATAAAGTTGGATTAATTTCAGGGCAATACAATAGGTCTGTTTCCGTACTTTACACTGTGTAAGATTTGTGTAAAATGTGTGCTAGAGAGTAAAAACGAAATGTGAGAATAGTTGCAAAAGTACGGAAACAGCTCCTAGTAAGTTTCAAGCACAAAACAGCTGATTTTGACTGCAGACGGCAGCACAAAATTTAAAACACTTTCACTCAAATTATTAAAATCCATTTTTAATGCAAAACTGAACAATTACTTAATTTTTATTTATTATTATTTATTTATTGTACGTAAATTTCTTTTTAGGCACACAATTTGTGCATTTATTTATCTCAAAACATAAACAATTATGAAATGATATTTGACATTTGCTTCTTCTTATTGATGCTTATTCTTCTTGATGCTTGTTCTTACTTTACTCGAAGTCTCGAGTTCTAGCCATGGTATGTGCAATAATACAAGGTAGCATTAGGTCTGTTTCCGTACTTTACACTGTGTAAGATTTGTGTAAAACGTGTGCTAGAGAGTAAAAACGAAATGTGAGAATAGTTGCAAAAATACGGAAACAGCTTCTAGTAAGTTTCGAGCACAAAACAACTGATTTTGACTGCAGACGGCAGCACAAAATTTAAAACACTTTCACTCAAATTATTAAAAGCCATTTTTAATGCAAAACTGAACAATTACTTAATTTTTATTTATTACTACAGTAGAGTCGGGGTAGCGTGAACTAATTTTTGCAAGGGCTGTTCACATTTTCCAGGCTGTTCATACTATCGAGGTTGATTTTCAGTTCAGAAAAATATGAGTTTCATTCATTTAAAATACATGACCATTATATACATACATTATTTCGTATGGTAATAATAAATTAACAATTCGATATAAGATAATCCTTAACGCTAGATTGCTTCTTGCGGTCACTGACTGATTTCTGTATTGCTTGATAGCGGAGGCTCTGCAACATAAGAATAATTAAAAAATTGGTGGTATTTGCTTCAGCCCATTCTATTGAATTCAGCCCATTTGATTTAAATCCAGTCAACCAACCAGAGCTTGCATTGAAACCGCCTTCTTTTTCTAGAAAATCACTATATAATTTGTTTGCCTTTTGCTTGAGAATCTCCCCGCTTATAGAAGTGTTTTTCTTACACTGCTCCAGAATCCAGTTGTATGGAGCCGTCTTCATGAGAGGATACTCACCTTTCTTTGAAGTTTTCTCTTCAGATCTCTGAATCCCCGGTTCGCAATAACATAAGAGATTCTGGCCTATTTTTATTAATGTCACAAATTGTTGATTTTGCAACACCATATTCCTTTGCCAAGCTAGAAATTCCTGCGCCTCTTCCGAGTTTTTCAATCATGACGTTTTTTTCATTTAATGATAAAAATTTGCTTGCGATTGCTTGCTGCTACATATCAAATACGAACTTGACTGATCTTTATTTATGCTTAAATTTCACAAAGAATTAGATGAAAAAGAACGGTAAAAGTGTTTAACGTTAGTTATTTGTAGCGATTTCATTTTCGTCTTCTTTTGTTTTATTTAATTGTTGTAATTTACTCTTAGAACTCTGTTCACGTTACACAGGTTTGCACTGTTCACGCTATAGAGTACTCAATATAAAAAATTGTACGTTCACCCTAGCGAGATGTTCACGGCACTAACCCGGCGGCCACACGTGACAGTTTTGCCATGACAATAACAATACACTCACACTTTTTCACCAATACAAGCAAGCTCTGGCAATTGCCAATCTATTGCCAGGCAGTTGTCAGCATGACAATAGGCTGGCAATTACATTGGCAATAATTTGACGTTTGTATTGATATTGACGTAAATAATCGTGGTGGTGTACAAAAAAAAGGGAAAATGTTGAGTTTTCATTCATCTTCAATTATGCCAAAAATTTAAGGCTAGAGATGGTTACAGCGACACAGAAAAATTATAAATATAATGAAATAACATTCATTGTCATGCTATTGCCATGCTTTTGCCAGGCCACCTACGTCACAATCGACAATTGCTTTGCTGCCGACAATGATTTGACAGATTATACGTATTCTCAATTGTCATGGCAATACTATCTCGTGTGGCCGCAGCGTAAGGGTTCACACTACCCCGACTCCACTGTATTTATTTATTGTACATAAATTTCTTTTTAGGCACACAATTTGTGAGTTTATTTATCGCAAAACATAAACAATTATGAAATGTAATTTGACATTTGCTTCTTCTTATTGATGCTTGTTCTTACTTTACTCGAAGTCTCTGTGCACTTTGTGTGCTCGAGAGAGCGATTTTATGCTTGTTCTTCTTCTCCCATTTTAAGCACAGAAAGTACGGAAACAGAAAATAGCGTCCCGCAAGTTACACAGTGTGCGTACGGAAACAGACCTATTGACAACCATGTTGACAACTGCTTATTTTCTCTTCTGCAAGAAAACATCTGCTGTCAAAAACAGCTTTTTGTGGAAATACATCAGCAGCTGCTGTGGTTGTTGTTTTTTTCACTTCAACGTTTTCAACATTGCGTGTGTTTTCAATGGCGGATTGTGAGCGCTCTCTTTTTGAGTATATTTTTTGACAGTAGATGATTTCCCAAGCAACTGTCAATGCTACCTTGTATTATTATACCATGGTTCTAGCACTCTCTGTGCACTTTGAGTACTCGAGAGAGCGATTTTATGCTTGTTCTTCTTCTCCTATTTTAAGCACAGAAAGTACGGAAACAGAAAATAGTGTCCCACAAGTTACACAGTGTGCGTACGGAAACTGACCTACTATTGAACTTTTCGAAAATAAAGGGTGTTTCAAACTGTTTGAAGCTTTTATGTATAGATTACAAAATCGGCTTAATGTCCTCCGTGGCTACGTTTGGTAACATGAGTGCTGTAGGAATTTTTCTGTAACAGCGTAGAAATTAGCGCAAAGGCATTATACCGCACAATCTTGTTTGTCAAGCAACAGTTTAATTCTTCAAATGCTTAAACCTAGCAATGTTTAACTAGCAGTTTGGCATGTTATTCAGTCATTTTGAAAGAATAAGTTTGTTAACTCCAATTTACGAAAATGTGGCAAATTAAATCACTAAACCAAAGTAAACATCTCAGCTTTACTTTGTGAGGGACTCATAATCGATTGTTTCAAAATTTGTAATACATTAAAAGATAAAATGACTTAACATGTACATTTATGTCATCGACACGTAGCGCAAAAAATGTTAGTCGAATTGAATTTGGCTTTTGATGTCAAAGGCCATGTGCCATTCGGAAACTGTTCTTTTGTGGTAGGAAAGAATTTATGTTTACTGAGAAAGAATTGGCGGCTGCTGCAGAACTGTACGAAACGCGAGGTCCTTGATTCGAATGCCCCATCTGAAACAGAAAATTTTTTAATTAAATACATTTTTCCGATCGGCATGATATTGCTTATATCAAAAATGCTCGTGCCGGTGGTCAAAATTTAATAATAGGGGTTTTCACAATTTAGTGCATTTGGCTGTGCATTTGAGCATGAGCAAAAAATCCATAATGTTTTTCTCATTGTATGCACATTTTGATAGTGTAAAGAAAAAAAAGCATGGATTTTTTGCTCATGCTCAAATGCACAGCCAAATGCACTGAATTGTGAAAACCCCTAATGTCTTTGGGTATTGCATAATAAACAAGACACTTAAGCTGTCAACCATACAAAATCAAATTTTCTGTTTCATTATCTTATTCTCAAGCTTGTCAGATCTAGCAAAACGAATTCTGATTACTTCCACCTTGTTTATTACACCATGACCTAACAAATGCCAAATAATCTCATTCTGACTGTCAACATTCAAGTCATAGAATCGCGGCTAAGAGCCAAGAGTCAGATGATGAAACAACACTAAACCCTGGAAGAATAACGGCTCAAAATCCTCTCTCGCTACGAAATAAAACTATCAAAATAAATACAAATAATTTACCTCTACTTTTTGCTACCATCGTGATCATGGTGTAATAATAATGTGTTAGTGCATTTTTGACAACACCAAGAATAGCTTTCTTTCTGTCAAAAAATTGAGAGCGAAAGAGAGCAGCCGTTGATAGTTGTCAAATTCTATTATTTGTTTGAGTTGCTAGATGTTATTGTGCAAATAAAGTTTAAATAAATATTTAATTCAATTAATTGTGTCCTGTTGTGTTGACAAAAAGTTATTGCAATCGTCTTCGCCCATTTGCCAAGTTCGCCATTGAATGGTTTTGTCACGTCAAAAACGTGCACTGGAAGGTGCCACCGACATGAGGCTTTGGCCAGCATGGAAATTGTCTTGCATTCACATCGACTGCTTCAAGAAAATATCGAATGCCATGAAAGAATGTTCAATACCTCAACTGATAATAGCCATCAAAAGAAGTGGACAAGGCATTGAGCATCGACTGACTGCACGTTAGTTGATTTATTTTCATTCCAATTCACCATCAGCTGTTTTTGACAGGAGCAGGGCGAAAAAATTTATCATTTTAAGAGAGAAGTGTCAAATTCACTAACACCTTATTATTATTACACCATGATCGTGATAAATTTCCGAATGGCAAACATATTTTAAAAATTCTCTCAGAAAATTTATTCAAATGCGATCATATTGGCTTTTCAAAGAACTTTCGATAAGTTTGATACATACTCTATATACAACAAAAATATGCTCGATTTTAACGAACAAAAAAATCGTCCTAACAAAAAAAAAAATATAAAAAGCAAGTCGTTAGAGCCGCTTTATCAATAGGCGTTAGGTCTGTCTTTGGGGTAGCCACAAAGACAAATTTAATAATAGGCTTAATTATCAATTAATCATAAGAAGCTAGGTCAAAGTCCTTTCAAGGGCTAAAATGGCCAGTTATTTATTTATTTTTTTTAATGACCAATATATAGGGTGTTTTTTTTAGGGGTTTGTTTTTCGAATAGAGATAAAACACAAGAAAATCGTTTTAATGTCCATCAATTTGGCTTTATTGGAAGGATAATTTTATGCCATTAATGTTTAAATATAATTTCGGGCATGTGGCTGCCGCGGCTGGCTCGAATAAAGCCAATTCTACAGGTCCAATTTTCAACCACTTTTTCGAGCATATGGGGCCGTATGTCGGCAATAACGCCACGAATGTTGGCCTCCAAGTCCCCTAACGTTTCTGGTTTGTTGATGTAGACGAGCGACTTCAAATATCCCCAAAGAAAATAATCCAATGGTGTCAAATCACACGATCTTGGTGGCCAATTGACAGGTCCATTCCGCGAAATTATGCGCTCATCGAATGTTTCCTTCAATAAATCGATTGTGACGTGCGCTGTGTGGCATGTAGCGCCGTCTTGTTGGAACCACAACTCATCCACATTCATGCCATCCAATTCGGGAACAAAATAGTCGGTTATCATGGCTCTATACCGGTCTCCGTTAACGGTAACTGACTCTCCAGCATTGTTTCGGAAGAAGTATGGCCCAATGACTCCACCAGCCCATAGAGCCCACCAAACAGTTTTTGTGGATGTAATGGCGTCTCAAGGATCTCATGTGGATTCTCTTCACTCCAAATGCGGCAATTTTGCTTGTTGACGTAGCCATTCAACAAAAAATGAGCCTCATCACTGAACAAAATTTTGCGAGCGTTTGCAAGCGTTGTTCTTTTGTCAACCTGTTCATGATGAAATGGCAAACTAAACTGAACATAAATGACATTAGAGTTGCCAGATTTGACCACAAAATGCCAGTTTTATCTCTATTCGAAAAACAAACCCCTAAAAAAACACCCTTTATAAAATTAGTTATATCCCAAAAAAAATAAACTAGGGGTTATGTCCAGAGGGTTATGTTCTGTTTGTTTTCACCTGGATATTATGTTAAAAAATTGCACGATAGAAATCGCCTTGACCTAAATATCGATCTATATCTTAAGGAACGTGATGTTACTGAGCATAATTCCAGTAGATGAAAATTGTATTTGCAAGTATCATAAATCAACAAAAAACAGATGGTATAATAATTTTTTTTCAGAAATTTCTCCAAGATTTGTCGTAACGTAAATATTTTTTAGGTTTGCAGCCACATTAATAGTGTTTCATGTGCTGATTTACGTTTGCTTTCACTGCCTTGCCTTTCACATAGGACAGACGATAATGTTGTCGATTGTTTTATAGCCTTATTTGCTATAGTCAATAGTACAAAATCCCATAAAAGTTTACTCAAATGAATGGATCATCGCTTTTATACGGTAACTTCTGTCCAGTAGTTGAGAGAAGAGTTGCCCAAAAACATCAGTGCACTCTGTAAAACTGTCACTGGATTCTCGTGCATATGGCTGTAGGAAAACGTTCGGGTTTTTATCATCGCAATCCAGCATAACATTATCACTTTCCTCAATTGAACTTTTAGAGTTGAAGAATATAGATTTTAACATTTAAACTGTTTCTACAGTTTATGAAAGAAATATAATGTATATATTGGTTCTATATCGGAATTAAATGTGCTTAGGTAGGTTGAGAATTAAAAGTATTTTCCGCATTTTTCAGTAAGACTTCAAAATCTTTATTTTGATTTTTTACGCACAATTTTTTAGCTATAGAATTGATATGGAATCGAGATAGTCAGTAGGTACTTGCAATCTTCTAAAAGACAAAAAAACACATGAATAGTCTGGTGATCGAGTTTTATCTTTTACATAATTTTATATGCTAATCCATCCAAATGGCTATGATGCATTAAATGGTCAAATGCATTAAGTGAAACATTTAAGGCTATTTTAAACTGTAGTAAGTAGTAAGTAAAAGATCGAACTAAAAGCCATGTTTTGATTAAAGAGATGTTAAAAAGTTTTTTCTGATTGTTGCATAGCATACAATGAGTAGCATACTCGAGAACTTGGTGAAGAGTGTAAAAATGTTGCGAATTGTTTTGCTTACTAAATTTACAATTTTAAATTAATTAAATTTTATCATTGCATATATCTCAGATATACCACAGAAAGGACAAAAAGGTTGATTAAGCAAGTTTCCTTAATACATTTTTGGTCTGATATAATAGTGGTCACTCTCCAGCAACCATCAGAGAATTACTTAAATAGTGTATTCATTTGGCGTTAACTATCGGAGCAAACTTATTCAATACACATAGTACTACTTTAAGAGATTTGTTCTTCGTTTTTCTCGACTGAAGCTCAGGTTTTTGATCTTAAGTGTCACAGTCTTAATCATGAGCAACAAAAAAGATAATTTCTTTAACTTTAGTTGAATTTTCTTTTACTTTGGTCTAGGCGCTGTTTTGCTTGATTTTTCTGTTTATAATCGAAGAACTTTTTGTGACTGCACATAATTTAAAAGAATTCTAATAATTTTTAGCTGGTTGCCAAGCAGATAATAACGTGACATCTTAAATATTCATTAGGAAAAAATTCAGCGTTTGAATTAATTGCTCTTTATCAGCCTAAAAATTAATATATGAGTATCTCATTTAAAGATCATTAGAAATCGGGTTTTCGTTCTTTTTTAAAGATTTAAGAAGAGAAACAAGCAAAAACATAGAACATAAGAGTAAGCCAATGCGATGAAAGATAGTTTGACAAATTAGTCAAACAAAGTTTTTTTTTGATGTTGTTGATATTTAAATTATTCACCAAACTCAGATCGATTTTAAATGCAGCTTCGTTTCTAATTTTTGTTCCGTATAAATTGAGCAACTTTTCTGTTAGAGCTCTATGAGGAAACGTTTTCAAATATTGCAAAAAAGTAAGTTTAAACTTTATCTGTACTCCAGAGCTGTTTCAACAATTCCAAAATGTTTAAAGTTTCCAGCTGCTAAAGAAATGTTTTATGCTAATCCCCAACTTATTGACTACGAGTTAGAATCTTAGGGCCAAATTGTTTAGATCTGGATAATCTTAATCAGTGAATATTTGCTGCTAGTTTACTGCTTTCTGAAACTACTATAATGCTAGTGCTTTACCTGCTGATTAAAGATATCCAGAGGAGAACAATACGGCTCTTAGTCTAGGATAATCTCGAGTTACAATTTACAATTCCAAAATTATTAGAGGTGGCAACGATTTGAAAATAATTTAGGTGCGGTATTGATGGCAGTAACGCTGAGGACTGTTTGCCTTTTTTTACTTCTGAGCAGAACATGTTTTATTGTATTCTATAATTTTAAGTGTCCGATTCTGAGATCATGAGCGATGCAAATAACGCGATTAATCATCAGCGCCATCATTGTCATTATCATCGAACAAAAAGTAGATATATTTAAAATAATGTTTTAATAAAATTAAAAATTGAATAACCTGCAAAGAAACTGTTAGAAGTGTGTTGAAAAATAGTGGAATTGAAAGTTTAGTTTAAATCATGAGTTTAGCTGTAAAATGTTTGAGTGGGTTGGTCAACTTACCAGCGCTACTTCCACTTAACAATTTACTTAATTCTTTTCACTATTAATTGAAGAAATAAAAACAATAAACTCTGTTTCGTTCTGCCACACTCAAGCTCAACCAACAACAAACGCGAGTCGACTGCAGCGTCAAGTCTGGAGCTTTCAATGGATCTTCGTCGATATTGTTGTCGTTGACGTTGTTGGAGCTGGCTGCACACACAGTCCACCGCAGCTAATGCTGCTCCACGTATTTTGCTTTCGCTCAGCAGCAACGCAGCTGCTTTACATTTTTTTATTTGTAATTTTTTCTTTTCTTTTTGCGAATTATTCGTGCTTAGAAAACTACAAGCAAATAACTAAAACAAATGACGTCACTTTGCAATAATTTTGTTTATAAAACACTGTAGCTAAGAATATTATTTTAATTTTTTACATTACATTGTATAAAAATAGAAAGAATAGTGAAAAAGTCGCGTAAAGTGAAAAAACACAACAGCAAAAGCAAGGCAAGAAACAAGCTGACATTTGACAGCACTGCGTGGTTGTTGAAATTGACAGCGCAGTTGCCATTAAAAGTGTTTTTCTTCTTTGTTGGAGCGAAAAAATATATTGTAGTATTGTTGTTCTTGATAAATTTGTACGGTCCTGTGGCGCAATGGATAACGCGTCTGACTACGGATCAGAAGATTCCAGGTTCGACTCCTGGCAGGATCGAATTTTTGCATATTCTTTTTATTTAATTTCAGCAAAATCAATTATTTTTCAATATAATAATCATCGATAGTGAATAATATCGAGCTGAGAAAACAATTTATAACAGTTTTTTCCATATCCATTGATGTCCGATTTATACGAAATAATCGGTGACGATTTCCAAATTATTCGTGAAGCAGAGTTGGCTATTGGGTTTGATAAAATGGTTTCGATATCAACGTAAATAAACAAAAACGTTAACTTTAATTTTATTTATATACAGTGACGGAAAAACTATTCACAAAAATCATATACAATTGTTTTTGTGTTAAAAAAAATATTTAAACATAATGGATTTTCAAAGTATCTTTAAGCATTAATTTCACCCACTTTTTTTTTTCAACACTTTTCACCCTTATGATGAATTTTTTTAATTTTTACTTTCTACAGGGTTTTCCAATAGGGACTTGACAACTTTGAATTAAATTTCTGAACTCACCCTTTCACTAATTACACTGTGCTTGAATAGGAAAAAAAAAAATTTTCCGTCAAGCGGGGCATCCAGCGGGTAAACTTAATTCGAATACGCTGAATCTAATGGCATTAGCCATTTTTATAGGTTAGCTCTCGTTTTCGAGATATTTAAGATTCAAATTTATAGATCTAAGGACTCCAAGAAGGCATTACTCTACTAATTTTTTTTATTTGAATCGATCGAGTTTGATTAAGTAAACATAATATCGACCAACATACATGGAATTAAACTATTTAAAAGACAAATCAAAACAGAGTTGCAAATTTTATACTGAATTATGATAATTTTTTTGCAAAATTTAAACTTTTTCTTATGTTAGTTTAATGTTTGGGTATGCATGGAATACTATTTAAAAAAGTTTTATGTGTCAGATCACTTAGCAATAATGTATTGTTTGATCAAAGAATTGATGGTACTATTTGTCATTCGAAGAAAACACTTGTTTCCAAAGTACATGCTTTAATTTGAAAAAAATATGTAGTAAGCTGTCAAAAGTGAATTTAAAGTAGTGGAATATAAAATTAAATCTTAATAAATGGAAAAAGGATGGTTCCGCTATGCCATTTGGTGTGCCGATGATTTGGATTGAAGCACAAGAGCACAAGATTTTGAGTGCTTATGTATTTATTTATTCTAGTATCGCCTGTGGTCGAAATTCGGCCATCTGAATGGTTATTAATTTGCATGGAAATTCTTAATGCTTACCTTGACGCTATGAGGAAAATTGTGGTAAAGGACATAAAAGGAAGCATATATCAATTAATAAAAAAATTTATTCAACATATAATATTCATGAAAGTAAATAAATAAATTAAAAGTAAAGTAAATAAAGTAAAAGTAAATAAAGGGTAGAAAAGTATAACAAATAAATCAAGATAAATGATAATTCTCAAGATAAGAGAAGCAAGCAGCAGTTTTTTGTTTTTTTAACGCTGAGAGATATTAAGAGAAAACAACAACCACAAAAACAACAAAAACATCAACAACAACAACAATAACGCTACTCAGCTCTTTTTAAGTGTTTGCGTCACTCCCGCATTCTACTCTTGCTTTTGTAAGCTACAGCAGCGATGTTCAACAGAGCTTTGTCGCTTTGCAGTTTCTCATTGTCTCATTGGTAAAAAACGCGTTTTACATTTGCTCAATTTTACTTATCTTAATGACAACATATTCGAATAAAAATTATATTGTGTAAATCTACTCGAAAATACCTATCCATCGATATAAGTATTGTGTGAATATGTTGAAGGTAACACCGAAAAAAAGGGAACACAAACTTTTTGTTTGCCTATTAATATATAGATTTTATTTTTACTTTACAGGAGTTTTTAATGGGCCAGACATTCGCCGTTTGGTTAGGGACGAATTTTTTGATAACGGACTGTCTGAAACAGAAATTGTGGCATGAAATTGAGTGAAAGCAGTGATTGAGAATGTCCTCAGAGTTCATCGATCTGCAAATTTTCTCACACTTATTGTTGAAATGCTGACTGTATTTAAATGTTAGAATATCATTGAAGACGCATTTTTTGCATAGCCATGTAGAAAAATTTGCTGAACAATCAACAGCCGAGTCTGATGAACTCGGAACAATCAACAACCGAGTCATACAGAGCGTTTTCATCAAGTTACAACAAGACTTGAACAATGGTATAGTGGCAAGAAACTGCATGATCTTTTGGGTGACATTTGTTGGAGTTTGCAAGAGGAAGATGACGAAAATTAGGATAATGAAAAAAATTTAAATATTAATTAATGTTCATTAAATAAAAACAATATTGCTTCATTGTGCATTCTCCATTATTTTTTCGATGTTACTGAACGATATAATGTTAATTTAATCTAACTCTTTCATTACAAATTCAAAAAAATTTGTGTAACAATGTATTCTTGGGGTCTCCTAACCTATAAATTTGAATCTCAAATATTTCGAAAACGAGAGCTAACTTAGAAAAACGATAGATGCCACTAGATTAAGCGTACCCAAATTAGGTTTACCCGCTGTGTGCCCCGCTTGACGGATTTTAACACTAGCACAGTGTTATTAGGCTAACATAAGAATAAAATTTGATATAAAATACTTAATTTTTAAAGATAAACACGAATTTTTTATCTTCGAATTTTACGTTTGTACGCACGAAGTTTTGATTTTCGGTGTCTGTCAGACTACGACGTCAGCTGCAGAGGGTTAATACAAGGCAATATTAAAACCACACAACCCACCCTGATGATATTTTCGCTTATGACAGCCGGTAATCGTAGCCAATTTAAGAGCTACTGTAATTCGTTAGCTTAAGTCGAGACAAGAACCGTTCGTTAAAAATTTAACGTAACTGATTGAAGAGAACTGCAAATTCTTCAATAAGCTGAACAGTCTTTTAGAGGCACTGAAATTAATCACAAGCATTTCGCCATACGGACAGTGATGGTGTTGAAATTAACACATTTCTAAAAATATATTCAAAAACACTTCAATATCTCTGAATTTTGTAACAAATGTAAATTTTAAAATTTTATGTTTACAAAATTGTTTTTAAAAAGTGTTTGAGCTCTCAAGTTTATTTGCGCAAGGCTGAGTGAAATCGGCGAATTATAAAAAAAACATTGCTTTTAAAAGGCTTAATGGAGTCTAACTGTATATTGCCAATTTAATACTCTTTGTTAATTTGTTACATTAAAAACTTCACAGGCTGTGCAAGTTTTGTGCTAATTACATTAAACATTTGTTGTTAACAAATAGTTTGCTTAATGAATGCCTTGACATAAATGAAATTTAAATAAACCATGACTTAATTAATATATATTAAAGGGCGAAATTGTGCGTGAGCAAATATATCGTAAGCATTAACCTTTTACTTCTATGATATTTTTCAGTCAATCCGACTGTATACTACTATAAACTTTTGGGACGTTCATATATTCATTTTCATTTCCAGAAATTTCTTTCAATTGGTAAAAACTTTTTTTTATACCCTTTTTTTTAAATGTATATGTCGCGCTTAGACTATTGTATCGGTTTTGATAAATATTGGCAAAGGCGATTTTTTAATGATATTTAATAATAGTCAAGAAATTGGTTGATTTTTGTGCGAATCTGTGGTTTTTTGAAAATTCAGCATGAGAGTGATAGGATAGAAAGAGTTATTACCATGAAAACTAGTATTTTGACGTGACAACGTTACGTTCTACCGCGCAGCGCAGGTTTCCCAAAAAGTTGAGAAAGACATTTTTTTAAAATGCATCGGCGTTGCATGCAATTGTTATTCGCTAGTTATAGATGCTATGATAAAAATAAATATACGACAGGAAAAGTAAATTTGTTGACTTTGTGACAAAACAAAAAAAAAAAAAAATAAATAAATAATTAAAGACGTCTAAGGGGTGCGGAGGGAGCTGCTTTAGGAATATAACTGAAAATTTGATACATGAAATTATTACACGTTATGTATAGATGCTACTGTAAAAATTATTATACGATGTACTTTAGTTAATGTATTAAAACGATGTATTATACGATGTAAAGGAAATGTTGGTTCATAGCTTTTACGACGAAATCAAACAAAAAATTCTCGACGTCATAATGCCATGTCTTCACAGAGAGTTTAGTTTGAGTTTATTTTTAAGTTAACCATAGCTGTTCACACAGAGATACGTCGGCAGAATTGTGTTTAGTGTAACATTTATTTGTTTAGTTCTGTGTTCTCAAATTTTTACAGCACATCCACCACCGTGACATCAATTTCACTTGAGGACAAGGCTACAGCCATTTCTCCGTACACATGCGAGTTCTTACTTGCGCTGCGCAATTTGGAATTTTTATCGGCCCATACTAATATGAAGACCTCATCTTCTACACTTGTCCAAGTTCTTTTCTTCGCTTTTTGTTCATTTCTTGCAAATAGTAAATTGCACAGTTTTAGAACAGCTGTTTTTGGCATTTCTCACCACAAAATTGTACAGGTTGCATCTGAAGTGCCTTTTCATAATAACATAAGCATACTTTTAGGGATTTCTCAAATTGAGTTTTGATAAACACACAAACAAATTTGAGTTTAGTTAAGTTTCATTCTTCAAAATTGTACTGGAGAACTCAAGAGTTTATTTTGCGTTCGGTGGCTTAACTCAAATTTGTACTGGAAACTCAAACTAAACTTTCTGTGTAGATATGGCATGAGGCCGCTCCAAGATCGGAAAAGCAGCAAACTTGCAACGGCATTGCATCGAATTATTACTCGGCAAATATATTCGCTATGGTGAATGCTATAAAAAATAAATGAAGGATTTAGACTTGGCCTTACGACAAAAATAAAAAAAATTATATTATATCGTCAGGTCGTGTAGGCAGCAGCTTATGTAACATAAATGCAATACTGTTGCACGGAATTATTACTCGCCTAGTGGAGGTGATATGGTAAATTTTACTATGCGTCAGAAAATGTGGGTTCTTTAACCTTGTAACGAAAATAAAACAAAAATGTTTGGCGCGATGAGACCATTTTATTTTGACACTGACAGCTGTTTCCCGCTCGAAATCTTGACATAAAGTCAGTATCATATCTCCACAGAAGGAAATGAGTCGCTTTAAACTTGAACAACGTTGGGAAATATTGGAAACTTATTTCCAAAGTGAGTGCTGTGTAACTCAAACAGTGCGTAATTTGAAAAGAAGATGATTTGGGAAGATCATATTTTCTGACGAGGCGCATATTCATCTCAGCGGCTGCGTTAACAAACAAAATTGCCGCATCTGGGGCTCAGAAAACCCGCACGTTATTGTAGAGAAGTAGCCGATGCATCCACAGAGAGTGACGTTTTGGTACGGATTGTGGAGTGGTGGTCCAATGATGCATTGGACCATTTTTCTTCGAAAATGAGGATGGGAACAACGTTTTGGTTAACGGTGGGCGTTACAGAGCCATGTTAACCCACTTTTTTTTTACTGAAATTGGAGACATGAATTTGGACGAGCTCTGGTTCATGCAGGATGGCGCACCATGCCACACAGCCTATGCTACAATCGATCTATCGTGTTATCAGCCATCTCGGCGATGTCAATTGACCGCCTCGGAGCTGCGATTTGACCCATTTGGACTTTTTTTTTGTGAAGAACCGTGAAGGACCGATGTTATCGGATTTAATGGTTAAGATGCGCCGATTGGGGGTCAAATATTTGTGATATTTAACTATATGGCAAGAAATTTGACAGTTGGAAGCCCTGAAGTTCTAATTTTGACCCCATTTTCGGCCTTGATCAGCGACAATCAAATTTCAAACTGATCATTATTTTCATAGAGATCTGTCAACTCGCTTTAATGTGCCACTGGAAGGGCAAACGGGCTTAAGTTTAATTTAATCGAACGGAAATTATGCGATAGTCTTTAAAATCGGGTTGAAAGTGAGTTGAAAACGTTTAAAGTTCAAATTTAATTGAAAATCCAAAATTTATCACATCAAAACATAAAAAAAGAATTTGAAAAAATAGATGGGATAGATTTGAACAAATTTTGAAATTTGTCCAAAAGTATCAATTTTTTTTCGAAAGTATCGTTTGATAAGTATTGTTTGATACCATTTTGAAATCATGCTTCAAACATAACCCTATATAAGCAATATTTAGGACAATACTCAACCCGTATATTCCTATTGTGCTTAGTGAATTTTCCAAAAAAAAAGCAATACCCCCATAAACAAATTTTTGAAATTATAAACCAAGCAATACTCCTATCAGTTCTCATGTCAGAACTACAGTGATGGCAAATAAAAAAAAAAAAATCTCAAAACTGATAAAAAAAGAGTGGAATTTTCTTAATGTAAAAAAATATTTATTTGTAAAAAATGGATTACTTAGTATTTCTATTTACAATTTAACAATATCACTGCTTTACAACTAAAAAATGAATTTCCTCTAGTCAAATATTTGCTGTTAGACAAAAGTGCCGGATGAAATGGTATTCTTTGGTATTAGTACTTGTTGTACTCAGATATACATAGCTTATTCCCAGCCGCCGCCATGGCCTTCATCATGAATCACTTTGATGATCTTAACATGGCCATGATCATGACCGTGATCATGACCGTGATGATGTCCATGATCATGACCAACGGAATGGCCGCCGAAGTCACCACCATGCCCGCCTTCATGTAAGACCTTGATGATTTTGACTTCACCACCATGTCCATGATCATGACCATGATCATGACCATGATCATGACCAACAGAGTAACCACCATGCCCGCCTTCATGTAAGACCTTGATGATTTTAACTTCACCACCATGTCCATGATCATGACCATGATCATGGCCAACAGAGTAACCACCATGATGACCGGAGAAGTCGCTATGACCCTCATCGTGCACTACTTTGATGATTTGGGCATCACCATGATCATGATGACCACCGTGGTGAACGTGAGCATGTTCTTCAGCGTGTCCGTGATGATGATCATGACCATGATCACTGCTGCTTATCACCTTAATCACTTTGACCTCCTCAGCACCCCCATGATCAGCTTCGTAAACGTGTCCGCCATCATAGCCACCACCATAGCCACCACCTCCCAAAAATCCTGCATGGGCTGTGACCAATAGTGTGAATAAGCAAACGAATACCTGTGAAGGGTAAAAAATTGTCAACGTTTAAAATAATGTAAAAGTCTTGTACATTATCCAAAGGATCCTACCTTCATTTTGTTGTAAACTTTACTTGATCGATAATTGTAAATGGATGTAGATACTCCGAATAAGCTTTGGAAACTGATATTTTTCAATAGCAAAATACACCATTTTATAGTGATTTAAAAAAAAAGAAAATGAAGCTCAAGCCATCTTATTACAAAACATCAAAATTTATTGAGAAATGTGCAAATTTTAGTTATTTCGCCAAATCAAATATTGGATTCCATTCACAATATTGACCGATTTATTCAAATCAATGTTGATGACTACAAAAGTAGTTTAAATGTAAATTAGTAAGCAATAAAATTTAACTTTACTACATCGACTTGTAGTGCTCCATCGGCTTTTGTTTCACTTTCTTCAAAACCTACTCATCAACATAAACATCCATAAAATCTTTTAATTTATTATGGAAGATTCAGATTAACGATGTTAATTTTTATTTTGGTCTTCACTTCACACCCATTTATTTTGTTTTAATAAACACAATTTTGAAAATGTTAAATACACAGTCGTAAGCTTCCTATATTACTCTTCTAAGTAACTTCAAACATTTGAATTTTCCACAAGAAGTAGTTTTCAAAAAAGCTTAGAGAGATAAAATGTAGGGATTAATCCCTTGACTACTTTAATGTGCCAATCGAACAATCAATTCTCGAAGATCTTCTTTATGTGTTTGGGAATATTGGATTAATCGATATGGACCATTGTATGTCAATTTTTAAGAGTTGTAGAAATTTTTTCATGGCATCTTAGATTTAGACGGGCTTTTTGATTTTAAAATAAATACAATATTTAAATAATTCAAAGATAAACTTCCAAAATTTGACAACAAACATGCCCATAAGAAAGTAGTAGTAAGATGGGAATGCATGAAAATAATAAAATATTCGTACGAGTTGATTAGTTCTGTAAAGGCTGTTTAATGTCATTTCATTAAGTTATCTGTATTCTAATTTTTCTATACGTTAAATTTTGTTTTGTAAGGTTCTGGGCAGACCCTAACAGAGAGGAAAGTAGGTAAACTAACGCTTTTGTTTCGGTATCTTCTTCATCAGGGACCCCGAAATTAAAATTAAGGGTCATCGATAAAATTAATTATTTCAAAGAATACTTCAATTCATCAGGGCTAATGCAGAAACCGATTGTTGTTGAATCGGAAGCCGCCTTCGACAGTCCAATAAGGAATCATCTATATTCCACCATGTCTGAATTTGGTATTCCTGCAAAGCTCTTCCGCCTTTGCAGAATGACACTGAGCAACACCAGCAGCACAGTTAAAATCGGGAAGGACCTCACTCCTCCATTCGATACCAAACGAGGTTTCAGACAAGGTGATTCCTTATCGTGCGACTTTTTCAACCTAATGATGGAGAAGATCATCCGAGCTGCTGATTTGAGACGCAGTGGCACGATATTCTACAAAAGTATTATGCTGCTGGCGTATGCTGATGATATCGATATCATTGGCCATAATACGCGCGAAGTCAGCGCAGCATTCTCCAGATTAGCGAAAGAGTCGAGTCGAATGGGTCTTGCAGTGAATGCAGATAAGACGAAATACCTAGTGTCAACAAATAAACAGTCCCAGCGTCTTGGAAACCACGTCACTGTTGACAACATCTCCTTCGAGGTTGTTAAGGACTTCGTCTACCTGGGATTCAGCGTAAACTCTTTCAACGATGTCAGTATTGAGATAAAGCAAAGGATAACTCTTGCCAACAGGTGTTACTTTGGGCTGAGTAGGCAATTGAGAAGCAGAGCCCTCTCTCGACGAACAAAACTCACGCTCTATAAGTCACTTATCATGCCCGTCCTATTAAATGCAGCACAAACCTGGACGTTGAGCAGTTCTGATGAAAAGACTTTGGGAGCCTTCGAGAGAAAGATCCTTCGTAAGATCTTCGGTCCAATCTGCGGCAATGGCGAGTACCGAATTCGATGGAACCACGAGCTGTATGAGCTGTACGCTGACATCGACATAGTTAAGCGTATTAAAATCGAGCGGCTTCGCTGGCTAGGTCATGTTGAGCGAATGGAAAACGACGCTCCAGCGAAAAAAATATTCGATTCGGTACCCGGTGATGGTCAACGCAGAAGAGGACGCCCATATCTTCGTTGGAAGGATCAGGTGTTGGATAACCTGACTACACTTGGTGTTTCCAACTGGCGCCAGCAAGCGCAAAACAGAAATGGCTGGCGCAATTTCTTATACGAGGCCAAAACCGACCTTCGGTTGTAAGCGCCAGATAAGTAAGTAAGTAAGTAAAGGTAAGCCATCGAAAACTTTGACACTTTATCAAAATGGTATGGATTTGAACACTATTTTCGTCAGATTAAGCAAGCACGCTAATATGAACTGTCGAAGCCATAATTTACAATTACAAAATACTTAGTTAATTTATCCAAATGAATATCGGCAAGTTAAACATGTAAAATTTAGATGTTTTGACGAAAAACTTGGAAAGCACCAATTTGCCGAAGACATCTTATAAATTATACTAGGTTTTTTGTTAATTTTGCAGAAGTTTTTTCTCGGTGTAAGTAAATTAAATCATTTTACTAAGGAAATAACTAAAAATTATTATTTTAGGGGGAAAACACAAGATTTAATTCAAAATTTAATTTTGCTGATTTTATCGAAAAAAATCCGGATGTTGCGAAAGTCTTTTGATGTCCGCTTTTCTTCAGACCATATAAAGTTTAACCCAATGCCGGCAAATAAAACGCTCTAAAACTTCAAGCATCTTTGATAGCACTTGAGACACAGTACTTATTCCCAAGCTTATACATCCATCATTTTATAATAATTATTAATATGCTCTTCTGCTAAAAACCTGAGAGTTGCTGCTAATAAATGTACCGGAGGAATTTACGACGAAGGCATGTGAGCTTTAAAAGTTTCCAACACCAAAGTGAATGAATCTTGTTTAAACTATATTGGGCCACAAATCTGCAAAAAAATGCAAGAATGTCTCAATGTTTTAATAATATACAAGGATTATGCTTACGCCAACTCTGGTAGCTTTAGTGGATTGCTGTGATCCCCTAAAATGCGCCTTTTTAATTTTTCATTCGTTTAAACATTTTAAATTACTCGAGGAAAATGATGTGAAGCGCAGTTAGCCATTTTCGAACATATGCGACCATCGAAAATGTTAAGCAGTGTTCTAGATGAAGTTAAACATCCCGTAAAGAGGACTCCTTAATTTATAGAGCCTGAGTAGCAGACCCATTTAAGAGCTCCACTGTTATTAAAAGAGATGTTTCGGAAAAATTTGCCATAAATGTCTCCTCAACAACTATCAGAAGAAGACTTAATGAAAAAAATTTGCCTGGATGCATTGTTCAGCATAAACCACACATATAAAAAAAGAATTTGAAGTGTCGAATTTCACTTGCCCGTGAGCATTTACAGAGACCCATTGTTTTTTTTTTTAAATATAATCTAGAGTGACGAATGAAAATTTTGTCGGTTCTGATCTTACGGAAAACAATACGTATGGCGTCCACCAAACATTCAGCACAACCCAAAATACACGTCTAAGACAATAAAGCATTGTGGTGTAAATGTGATGGTGTGGACTGCGTTTTCTGGGCACGGTGTTTGTCCCATATGCAAAATTGATACACGCATGGAACAGTACACTAAGAAAAAAAAAAATATTAAATTTATCCAAAAACTTTTTAATCTATCCAAAAAGCGAGTCAATTTTGCACCAATAACGCATTTGCATAAATCGACTATGTAAATATTTAAAATTTATTAAAAAAACATATTTAAATACTTAAACATAATTAATAAAAAATATATTAAAATTATGCACGAATTTTTTAAAAACATCTTTCAAATATTTAATATTTGAAAATAAAGCTATCGCATTTAAAGAAAATTTATATAAAAATATTGAATTTAAAACATATTTAAATTCAATAAGAAATTGGAATTTATAAGAAGCAAAATATGCAGGTAAATGGCAACCGGTTCAAGACATCCGTCAGAAAATATCGAGTTGTCACTCCACCCTAAATCATTTCATCAAGCGACCACCCATCGCACTAACAAATCATCTTGGCCAAACATCCAGGCTATATTACCTTTGCAACAAAACTAAACGAGAACTATAAGAAACCTGTAACTGCAAGAAATAAACTGCAGGAACAGAGTGCGATGCTGTTGCTGCTTGTCGGCTATTTCAGCTGCATGGGAAAAAAACGAGTTGCAAGGAAAATATTTGATTTATCCACGTAAATATTTAAATAAAATTTATACTCAGGCGTGGATAATGCTAATATGCGTTATTTCCCTTAGTGTATGTGTACAAAAATCTACTTGTTAATACAATGATTCCATATGCAGATGAAAATATGCCACTTATGTTGCGTTTCATATGCGACAACGATCCAAAACACACTTCAAGCACAGTATGAACAGTATGAAAATAAATAATAAACTGGCCATTTCTAAAACTAAGCCCCAAAAAAGTTTAGGGTTACATGATGTCTCTAAAGGGGTGAAAAAATAGCTTATATTTTTTCATTATAGTGGACACATAACGTACGCAAAAATATAGTGGACATAGGATGTGTTAAGCAACGAAATCAAAAAATTTTTTACATGGAATTATAGCGCGCTATGTATAGATGCTACGTTGAAAAAAATTACAAGGCAGTAAGTGCCCCCATCAGCTCTGATGACGAAAATAGAATAACAATTCATGACGTCATGAGCCCGCAGAGAGAGCCGCTACAATATCGAAAATGCGTGACTCATCCAACGGCGTTACATGAAATTATTACTCGGTGAGCCACGGTAAATGTTATACTCGTAAAACAGAAATAAAGAATTTATACATGACCTTATGACAATGATGAAAACAAAATTAATTTATGACGTCGTCAGGTCGCGTAGGTACTACCTTATGCAACAAAAATTAAATATTGTTGCATGGAATTATTACTCGCTAAGTAGAAGTTCAATGAAAAATTTTATTTTACGACAGCAAAAATTGGTTCTCTAATCTCATAACGAAAATGAGAAAAAAAAACTTAAGTTAAGTTTTAGTAAAATAAGTTTAAGTGGTTTTTAGCCTTTAAGAACGTTTTACCGGACTTCAATTTGAACACAGTTTATGCAAAGTAAGCAGAGATACTGATTAAATCCAAAGAGCTCCATGTCATTTAAACATGCCGATTTATTAATTAATTTCAATTTTAAATCAATTCTCTTTTATTACAAATGAGCTCGGAATTAGCGTGAACATATGAAGTGTTGCTCAGCTTATTTAATCATAAAAAATTTAAATTGATTATGATGAAAATCTCAGCTTTACGGTTGAATTGGTTACCGGAAATTTTAAAGAAAACTATATAAGAGAGAAAAAAAAAACCAAAAATGCATTGTTTTTCAAAATAAGTCAAAATAGTTTTGTTACTATCTTAATCAACTGTTCAAAAGTCTGTGTAACTAAATGCAACAAAATCGAGCTTAAATACAATCTTAAATATCAAACGCCAAGTGCATCTTGAGCGCAGTCAATTTTAATTAATAACCATCTTGCAATTCATAATGTATTAGCACTGAATCGCGTGATATCTTAAGTATAAAAGCTCTAAGCGACAACTTGGCTAACAGAGCCACGCGGCAGAAGAAGTGGCACGTACCGCTCGCTAGTGATTAATCGGAAATTTTTAACACTGATTTGGCTTAAGTGTTACGTCACATCAGCATGTAGTTCGGGGGCATTAAAGTTGGCAACTACTCAAGAGCTGATGCTTGAAATGCTTTGCTTGTGGCTTATTTTCGTTTATTTTCGTTACTGATAATTTTGATTGCTCTTCAGTGAAGTGTGTTAGCTGTAGAGAGAGAGAGAGAGAGATAGGAGATATCAGACAATGAGAACTATAATGTAGTCATGGAAGTAGTCAACGTAATATTTTAAGGTGAATAAAACTATGTTTGCAAAAAGTGCCATTTTCACATTTTGAATTTCTTGGTTCTCATGATTCCAAGTTAATGGTTTCTCATGATAATAAAAAAGTTGAAAAAAGCAGCAGAGGAAAATAGGATTTTGTAGAGTTGACCTTGCATACTTTACATACGTTTTCTGACTACGCCACTGAAAGCAGACATTATCTAATATCTGCCATATTCACACTGCTGTAATACTGGATTTTACCGACCGCAATAAAGTGCAAAATATTGCAATTATTTCCCAAAAAGGTAGCAATAAAAGATATAAAAATAATAATAAAAAAAAAAACAACTGATGTGTTCAATGACAGTGGTCTATATCATGATAATTATTGCTTAAAATTATGTGGTCTAAAGAAGCCTATTAGAGATAATATAAATTAAGTTAATAAAACAATTGTAAATCAATTCTGGTCGAAGGTCAGAGTAGTCGAATTAACGAGCCGTTTAAGTCTTATCAAAGTTACTACCGCGAAGGCCAATAGACGAAGATGAAGAGTTAGAAATTAGTCACGTATTGACCATACTTACGTAGGTTAGAGAAGTCTGTAACAGAGCTTCAGTATGTACAAGTGTACAAGTGTGGACTGAATATAATAATGAGATACGCAGTAATAAAGATATGTATGTATTTTAGATAATTTTAAATTTGTTTTTTTTTATTTTCTACACGCAAAGAAAAAAACGTTTATTGCCAGTTTGACGCAAACGAACTTCGTTTGTCGTGCTTAGGATCGTTATTTGCAAACGTTTCAACAATTGTCATAATAATAGTTCAGTTGCGAGAAACGCGTCATTTAGTTGCAGGTAATTAATTTCGTTTGTCATATACGCAAATGATTTTTAAATTGCAGCAATTGAAAAATTGTTTTTCCCAACTGAAAACTTCGTTTGTTTTTCCCTTCGTTGCATACACACATCGCTTATAATTCAGAGTTACTTTGTGGACAAACTGTTCTATATAAGCAAATTTGGGGGGAAAAACAATTAATATAATAAATTATAATGACCGAAATAGATTGCGGTATATATATATTAGGGTGATTCAAAAAAATAAATTTTTTTCGAAAATCAACCGAAGTCGTTCAAAAATGGGATGGTTATATCAAAATATGAAAACCAAAATTTAAAAAAATTTTTTTTTTAATTTTTAGATAGTGCTACCAGTGGTTTTCTGCTTTAGTTGAAGAAAATCGTGAAAAAAGCCTTAAAGTTGAAATATTCATTCCTTATATATTCCTCAATGTCAATATTCTCATTTTGAAATATATATTTATGAAACTTTCAATGTATACGTACGATAGACCATAATTAATAAAATCATGTTAAAATTTTGGATTCTAGATAAACATTTTTTTTTAGGCCCTTGAGGGTTAAAAAAAGAATCGCTTGTAACTATGTTTCCCATGGGAAAATAATATTTTTTTTAATGAAAACCCATTCCTCGACAACCATTCATTCCATTCTTCAACATTATTTTGTAGACGTCGAATTAACTTGGATAGTACAGCTATGGGGATCTAATGTTGTGGGGAACTTTTAACAAAAACCACGTCAAAACAACTAAAATAAATTTTATTCTGCCTTCTAAGTCAAAATTACTAGTGATAACCAGTGGCATTTTTCCCTTCGGAACCTATTCCCTCTGACCACTCCTTAGGAGGGGCTCCCATACAAATTTTATGATTCTTTTATATTTATTCCCTACATTTGAACGGGGGGGGGGGGCTTTGAGGGAGGGCTAGAGAGGGTCAATATGTATTATAAAAGTATGTGATATGTAGAATTTTGTATCAAAATCATAAAAATGTAAGGAAAATAAATGCTATACAGAAATATACTCTGTGTACTCTTTTGTTACTTTCAAAAGTTTGAAATATACTTCAAAATGCTGTACATTACAACTCTGTTACATAGCAGTAGTCAGTGTTTGTCTTTTTGTTTAAGGTGATGTGTTCAATATGAATATCAAAGAAATGCTCCATATACTTCGAATTTTTATGGCAACATTATAATTACTCGATGTATGAACCATGCAGTTGAAAAGCTTTTGTGTCCATACTATAATATAAATATTTAATTTTGCGTAACACTATGTAAAAAACACGCCGGAGCGTTTCACGGCGAAGTGTTTCATCGGCGAATAGATTCATCGGTTTTACTCCCCATCGCCGCTAAAGAAGTTTCACTTCAAACAAATGGAAGAATACACTCATCGCTTTTGACTTGACAGCGTAGCCTTTTTTCCCAAACTTGTCTTCCACCTTATCCTTCCTTATTCTTATATTTGTTTCCTAATAATTGTTCTTATCTTTGCCCAAATTGTTATTTTAAACCAATTTCAAATTATGGTCCCATTGCTTGTGCGAGTTCCTTTCCTTATCCTTGTCCCATAAAAAATAAAAAAAAAATAAATAACTGGCCATTTCAGCCTTTGAAAGGACTTTGACCTAGCTTCTTATGATCAATTGTGTTGTGCGTGTTATTAAGTTTGTACACAATTGACCGAGAAATGGACCACAGGCTTAACGCCGACTCCGAACGGCGATGAACGGAATTGTTCTTGTTCTCAAGAAGCTTTAATATGGTATTTTGACGACTCTGAGGTTTACCATTGTCTGCAAAGAGGTGGCGGCCGTACAGAGAAATTATTTTAATTCAAATAATTTGCTGTCGCTGCTGTGGTTCGAACCCGGGTATCCAGGTTCGTTGACATAGAGGCTACGCACTTTAACCAACTACGCCACTATTTCACAAATCTTTGTCCTAAATCTTGTCCTTAGCGAGTCCAAATCCTTATTCCATTTCTTATTCAAATCTTTGTCCTCATCCTTTCTTCAATCTTGACCTATATATGGCTTTCAGTGTGCTAAAGTTCGTATCCTAATAATTGTCCTAGTCCTTTTCCCAATCCTTGTCTGAATCCTTGTTCTATTCCATGCTCTAATCTATATCCAAATCTTTATTCTACTCCTTATGTTATTCTTGGTCCTACCCTTTGTCCAAATGCTTGTACAAATGATATGTACCTTAGTGTCATACAATATACAGTGAATCAAAAAAGTTTAGAAACAAAACATTTTCTCTCAAGCAATCATTGAAATTTTACACTTTTTAAGCTGTTGCAAAAATTTTTTTCATATATTTTTATTCCATATATATTCACAACACAATAACAAAAAAAATTAAATCAAAAACAATTACAATATTCGTACAAGTAATAAAAACAACAAAAAGAACATTATTTCATGGCCAAAAAAGTTAAGAAACAAATTAAAAGTTATACAGAAAAAATTAAAGAATAACTACTTTTTAATATTTTAGTACTTCGTTTGATAGCCTTTCGCATCAAGAACCGCTTGGAGTCTATTTTTCATTCCCAAAGATAGTTAAAAAATAGTTTTTCAAGCTCTAGTGGGATAATTGCATTCCATTCTTCTTGTATGGCTTGTTTAAGCGACTCTTTGGATGTAATATGATGGTTCCTGATCCTTTTTTCAATATGGTCCCACACATTTTCAATTATGTTGAGATCTGGAGATTGGGGGGTGTATGCAGCTGGTTGGGACTTTGAAAAGCAGCCATTCCATGACCAAACGCGACTTGTGCTTGGGGTCATTATCTTGTTGGAAAAAGAAACTGATGTCATCTAGCCCCATTTTGTTCACACTTTGCAGCAAATTTTCTTTTAAAATGGCTAAACATGTTCTTTATTCATTATTTCTTCAATGACTTCAAGTTTCCCACGCCAGCTGCTGAAACACACCCCCACACCACCACACTACCGCCTCCATGTTTTATTGTTACTTGAATGTTTTCTTTATTGAACTCCGTATTTGCCTTTCTCCACACTATGCGACGCCCGTCCGAAGCAAAAATGTTGTATTTCGACTCGTCACTGAATACCACAGTTCTCCAAAACTGTTCCGATTGGTTGATGTGTTTTTTTGCGAACTCAAAGCGTTTATCCACATTTCGCTTATATATGAAAGGTTTTTTTCGAGCAACTCTACCATGATAGCCAGCCTTATAGAGCCTATTTCGAACTGTTTGGGCATTTACGTGGACATCATGAAATTTCTCTAGTGTCGGAGCAATCTTCGGAGCTGAAACGTTTGGAGTTGCTTTTCTTTCTGACAAAATAGCTCGTTCATGGCGCGCTGTTAAAGAACTTGACCGACCAGATCGAAGTTTTAGTTGTAATGATCCCGTGTATAAATATTTATTTATAATTTTATGAACACTAGAAAGAGTTCTCCCGATTATTTAGCCAATATCTCGCACTTTATTATTTTGAAAATACAGCCTTAGAATTAATTTACGAACGTCCAGTGAGATTTTTTCCCATCCCATCCCATTTTTAAGACAAAAAACAAATAATCTGCGTTTATTACAAAAAAGCGAGTGACTGATGCGTATATTACTGACATTTATAGCTAAAGACTTTAGATCCAGTTATTTTAAAGCTTTTTTCAAACGAAGCAATGTAAAGTTCAATCAAAAGCACAAATTTTTCTAAACTTTTTTGGCTATGAAATGTTTAGTTTTTTGTTTCTTTTTTATTTTTAGTGATAAGAAAGTTGTTTTTTGGTTTGTTTTTTTATGTTGCGTTAAAAATATATATGAAATATTAAATATGTAAAAAAAATTTTAGTTTCGTGTTAAAAGGGTAAAAATTGAATAAATGTTTTAAAGAAACTGTTTTCTTTCTAAACTTTTTTGATTCACTGTACATATTTATGCAACAATGAAGCATTTAGTTACTTTAAGGGGTTCTCTAACTAAAAAGACCTCATGACGCAATTAATATTTGTTTTATTTTAATTATGTGGCCGAAAACCTCAGCTTTACTGTAGTCCCATAAAATTTACCGTAGCGGCTACAAACACGGGGTTATAATTCCATGCAACGTTTTTTATTGCTATTGCTTTTAAACTGCATTCAGTGGTTGCCAACGTGGTGTCGTAGCTCCTAAAATTGTTTCTTATTTTCGTTATGAGGTCAAAGAACGATTTTTTGCTATCGTAAAATGAAATTTTTCGCAGATCTTCTACTCCATGAGTAAAAATTCAATGCAACAATACTGCATTTTTGTTGCATTAGCTTCTATCTCTGTGACCTGACGACGCCATCATTTTTATTTTATTTTTATCTTAAGCCTACCGAGCAAACATTGAGCTTTGAGAATGATTTCATATCAAATGTATATCGCAAATGTAAAACGTTTGATATCGATTTGAGATTGATTTGAGAATGATGGCATTCTCAACAAAAAGTGGACTTTATTCTCAAATTAAGAAATAGGTTTAACAAAATTTACCGTAGCGCTTATACTCGACGATTAATGATTTGATGCAACGCAATCTTGAAGCGGCATTCTTCCTGACCTTATGGCGTCACGACAATGTAACGTTTTATTGCAGAGGTTTCCAAAAAAGTTGAAGACGACATTTTTCCAAAATTCATCGGCGTTATATGGAATTGTAATTTGTTGAACATATGTGTAAAGAGAAAAGTTGTGATACCACAGTAAAGGTTAATTCTTTGATCTTTTGACAAAATATAAAAATAAAAAAATAAAAAAATTGGCACGTGGAGGGAGTTGCTTAAGCAAGGAAACTGAAAATTTGTTATATGCAATTATTACTTGCTATACATAAGTGCTACGGTAAAAAATATTATATTCTAGTAAAGCCTGGTTCCTAGCTCTGGCAAAAAAAGTAGACAAAAAGTGCAAAACCTCATGTCGCCGCGGACAGATCTACCACAAGATCGAAAATGCAACAATCATGCAACGGCATTGCATAGAATTATTACTCGGTGCGATTTGCGAACGATTTGTATTTCTTCGGACGGCAAAAATAAAAAAATAAATGATGAAATTGCCAAGACGAGGTAGCAGCTTATGCAACAAAAATGACACATCGTTGCATGAAATTATTACTCAGTTAATAGAGGTGTTAAGGCAAAGTTTATTTAACGACAGCAAAGATTGAGTCTTCGACTTTATATCGAAAATAAAAATATAAAAAATTTTTACGTCATACCATGGCGGCAGCCGCTGAATGCAGTAGAAATGCAACAACTATGAGAACTATGCATGGAATGGCGCATCTAATGGAGCTACGGTACATTTTATGGAACGATAGTAAAGCCGAAGTTTTCGGTCACATCATAAATAAAAATAATTAAAAAAAAAAATTAATGGCGTCATCAGACTTTTCAGGGAACCGCTTAAAGTAACCTTTGTGCACCATCGTTGCATCAATACTCTTATATTGCATGACAGTTAGGTAAATGTTAACCAACCATACAAAAGCAAAAGCAAAAACAAAATAAACTAGTAAGAAATGACCTTCGATTGGGTCGGAGTCAAAATACCCCACGGATATTAATATTTGTGGAACTTTAAGAGATTTTACTTTTTTGATAAACTCACTTTGTATTGGAGGTAAGCGTGAATTTCATCTGATTTGGTTGAATTTGCTACTCCGAGTGCATACTAAATATCAAAGCTAATATGCAAAATTTCAAGTCCATATATTTATTTTTGGGGAATTCTAAGAGATTTTGCCGTTTTGATAAAGTCTTTTTGTATGGGAGGTAGGCGTGGTTTTCATCTGATTTGGCTCATTTTCGAGCTTGATCTTTATTTTTGTAAGCAAGCTTAAATATTGATAGGCAGATAGGCAGACAAACGGACGTGGCTAAATCGACTCGAGTGGTGATGCTGATCAAGAAGATATATACTTTTCTATATCTGCCACGGCTACTTATGGGCGTAACAAATGAAGTGACAAAATTAATATTGTTTACATTTACCCCCTTTTACATTTTTTAAACAAAAATAGGACAAGTATTGGAATACGGATCTTATTCCAAAGGAGGATAAGGACAAGGATTAGAGTAAGGATGACAATAGGGGTTTATACAACGATTAAGACCGGGAAAAATATATAGATTAGGATAAGGGCTGGGACAAGGACAATAGACATTAGACATAGGACGAGAATAAGGATTTGATCAAGGATTAGGAGAAGTATTCAGATAAGGATTCAAACAAGGACTTAAACAAGTATTTGGACAAGAATTTGGACTGGAGAATTTTACACAAGAATTATGAAAATAGATTGGGACAAGGATCGTGGAAAAGGATTATGGCAGGGATTTGGACAAGGACAAGTAAAGAATTTGGACATGTATTAGAACAAGAATTTTACAAGGATTAGGACATGGGTAAGAGAAAGGGCGAGAACAGGGACTTGGTCATGTATTCGGTCAAGGATTCAGACAACGATTGGGACAAGGGTTGCAACAAGAAGTGGGACAAGGATTATGATAAGCATTCCGACAACGTCAAAACATACGAATAAAGAAAGCAATGGAGACAAGTTTAAGGACAGGGTATACGGATAAGATCAAGAGTGAGGGTGTATCGAACTGTATTCTTTTTTTTTTTAATGGGAAACTCCTTTAAGATCTAAAAACTCTGTGAACCAAAACATTTTTTTGTTAATTATTTGTACCAAAAACGCGAATTCTTTGCTTGTTTGTTAGGATAAAATTGTCCGGGTGCCTCTTGCAAGAAAGCTAGATAATTCATGTGAAATAAACTATTTCCGGCTTAAAAGTTAAATATTACAAAATAAAAAAAGTTCATTGTCAACATTGGACATAAGATTATAAGTATTACTTAAACTCAGGAACTAAAACTAACGGGTTAGAGGGTTAATTCTTAATTATTCGTACTACCGAGGGTTAATTCGGTAGATGGCGACCACCTATAGTCTTTTTAGTGCTTAAGTCTTTTTACCGTCAACTATCTGGTTTTACCGTTATGAGATGTTGCTTATAAGCAACATTGCGCCATGGTGGTACATTTTAAAACACAAAAGAATATTGATATTTTATGATATTTTTATTAATTTTAAATACATTTCATGTGTGATATGAAACAAAACAATTTTTTTGTGGGTTACAACATAAGTGTACCTTACATTTTGTACATTTTGATTTTGGAATACCGGTATGGCATAATCTATACCGTCCTTTTGGTCGCCATTCAACCCAATGACCGGCTTGATCAAGTCGAATGGATTTTGGACGTTCTGAAACGTATGATCGTTTTGTTGACGACAATGAACTTTGTGATGAAGTGTTAGATGGTGCTGGAGATAGTGAATCCGATTCCATGCTGGAAAGGATTGCCGATGGACGACCTCTTTTGCGTTGGCTTACTGGCGTAATATCAGACGCGTGTAGAAGCTCGTTTGCTATCATAAATTGGAAATTCAACAATGACATATGTTTCGTTTTTCTTTCTTAATTTTTTAGGTCTCTCTATACAACAACCAGCTATTAACTACAGCTGTGTTGAGGCCACAGTATACAATACGTATATACCATTTCTTGGAACGATGGTTGATTTTATACAACTCTGATAACATGTCTGCCAGGTCTACGCCTCCCATATACTTGTTATAACACTCGACAATAGCAATTCTAGGTATATTCATATACTTCTTTTGTTTACGACACCAGCGTTCAACGATCTTGTTCAACAATTCTGGTAATCAAATTTATTTCAACGTTTTCTCCTCTTTTCCTTACCTGTACGGGATTTCAATAGATTCAATATAACTAAAATGCCATAACACTGACCTGATCAATTGTGTTTTCAATGGCTCTCTCCAAATCGGAATCATATAACTCTTCTTCTTCTTCTTCACCATCTTCGTCATCAGAATTATTCCAGTCGAAATTGATTATTTTTTGTATGTCTGATTCTGTGAGACCTTTTGGACGCATTTCTAAAAAAAATGAACACAAAAATTATTGCTACTATGGACAATTGTTGCCTATAAGCAACATTGTGTTCATGAAATTCCTGACATAACAATAAAAATTGTTTTTTACTTTTGCAAACCTTATTTCATTTTCTTACCTGTTATTTATGTATAATAAAATTTACTTTTTTTAAATAAAAATTTTGCGTATTTAGTTTTTGTTTTAATTTTTGTAGGACAACTTTTTCCACTTTTGTTTGCACTTGTCTGAACACCACTTCAACTAGCTCGCAAATGAACACTTGTTCAGTAAATGTAAATGTAACTTTGTAAATGAATGCTCACATATATTAATTTTAGTTGGAAAAAACCGTTAGCAAAAATAACAAAAACTATATGAACTATGACCGAAAATATACAATGTTGCCTATAAGCAACATTTGACATTAAAGAGTTAAAGGACTAAATATGTATGATATTGTCTAAAAAATATTAGAACACATTCTTAAGAACAAAAAGCTTTGGTATTGACTGTAATAAATAGTTAAGTAATTAAAGCCATTCAAATATTGGTCTATGTAGCCGGGACACCGGTTTAAACCAGTTCATATAGATTGTAACACACTCGGGTAGCAACATTATTTCTTAATGTTTATTTAAGATATGTCTCGTCGAATTGTAAAAAATACAAATTGATTTGTTGCCAGTTTTAAAGTTGTTTTTAATTTCATTATGAGAATCGGGCTGATTAATGACTGATCCCTGTGAAGTATGAAATCTGCAGACAAATAAATTATGTAACCATCTCCACTGTGTTTTTTGGCCAATGTGTGAAGACCGAACGAAAGCAAATGTAGTGAAATAAAACAACAATTTCACACAAAGAGAAAGACAAGTTAGCGACTTGGAAGATGCAGTTCAGGTCTCTTAAAGTTGATCATGATGAAGTTCGACGCCTTGAGTGGGGGTCAACTTCTTGCTGTGGCTTTGTAAACAACATCATCATGTATATTGTCTTCTTTATGACCAATGCTTGAACGGAGCTTATGTTGTTGGGATTTGTTTTTTCTTTTTTTTGCGTATCGTGCATCATCTGAACCAGTTTTTTTTTTATTTTTTTTCCCTTTTATGCTAACTTTTATTTTGTCTGCATCACTGGGATTTCGTTAATTTTGACATGTTGGGTAAAATGGTTTTTGATTTTGGAGATTTTGGGAAAAGATTAACTTTCGTTTTCATAACACTTAGTTTTCAGTTGAACGGGTGGCAGTCCAATGTAGTATTTAAGCTAGCGGCAGTCTTTGGAATGATGTCAGTTTCCGAATTAAATTCGAAGCAGATAGGTTAACATTGTCTACCAGCAAATTAAGCCGTGCTTGCAACAAAATGAAGGTACGCTGTGGATAAAGTGCCGTTAGCAAGCTATGGACTAACTGGGTGCTAAATTATTTTGGAATTTGGGTTTGACCGATGTTCTTTTCTTTGTAGGTATTCGTGTGTTTGTTCGCTCTGATGGGTGTTGCCCAAGCAGGATTTCTGGGACTTGGTGGTGGCAGCTCTGGCGGTAGCTACGGTGGCGGTGGTGGCTATAGCGGTGGTCATGGAGGCGGCTGGTCTGCAGGAGGTGGTGGTGGCGGTTACAGCGGTGGTGGTGGTGGTGGAGGTTTTGGAGGTGGCCATGGTGGCGCTGAGGAAATAAAGATTATTAAGGTCATCAGTGCTGGCGGCGGTGGTCATGATCACGGTCATGGCGGTCATGGTGGCTACTCCGGCGGAGGATTCTCCGGTGGACATGGTGGTGGATACTCGGGTGGACATGGTGGTGGTGAAGTGAAAATTATCAAGATTATTCATGATGAAGGCTCATCCGGTGGTCATGGAGGTGGTTTTGATGGCGGTTATGGTGGTGGCCATGGAGGCTTCGATGGTGGACTTAGCGGTGGCCATGGAGGCTATGGCGCTGATCATGGCGGTGGTGCTCAAGAAGTTAAAATCGTCAAAGTCATTAGCTCGGGTGGAGGTGATGGCGGTTACGGTGGCGGTAGCTACGGTGGTAGTTATGGTGGTGGTTCTTCTGGCGGTTGGTCTTCTGGTGGTGGAATCGGCGGTGGCTGGTCCGCTGGTGGTGGTGGCGGTTGGGATTAGATACCCAAAATCTCGCGGCCCTATTACTCGCCGCTTAGTATATGAATCAAACACAAGTCTGACTGTTATGCACAATCACACCCGCACATCATTTCACCCTGTAAAATATATTTCCTTACCTCTCCTCCATAAAAACCTACACATCGCGCTGTTAAACATTCATCATCGAAAGTGCTGTGTATTGTGAAGTTGAAGTATTTCGTTGTACCTGAAGTGGCTACAACGCTTAGCTGTAGACGTTGTTAATGTTGTTATTGCTTTATTGTTACAAAAAAGAAAAAAAGTAAAAAATAAATTAAAAAATTAAAAAAAAAAATTGCTACATTTGTTTTATGATAGGTGCCGAAGATTTATCACGATGTTATTTTTAATTAATACTTTCACCTACCTTCGAGATTATGTTCAAGATTTTAACATAAAAACACAAAGTAATAATTTACAGAGTGAATCCCACTATAATAAGAGGCTATATTTAATTTTTTTTTTTTTTTTCAAAATGAGATTTGAAATGGCGTAATAGATTAGTGGGAAGGAATGGGTAATCAAGTAAAACCTATGTGGGATGCTTTGATTGTAAGCATAGCGGAAAGCTTTAGAAACATTTCAATTTGAACAGGTCTTAACCTCAGTCAATTACTAAGCAATACCTTCTCCATAAACTTTCACTACCACCAACTGGAAATTTTACTGCAATAGACATAAGTATAGATGCATTTCAAATTCAATTGATTAGAAATTAGGAAATAAGTTAAGAAATGTTAAAGTTAAGTACCATGTGATGGCCGGGATTAAAACTGGGAATCTCTGGGTTGCTAGTCAAGACCGCAACCGTAAAAACACTTAATCCCTTAGATTTTACTTGTAATTGTGTATGTTAGACATCAAAAATCTTTTACTTCAGAAGTATACAATTTTGGACATAGTGGTGGATAAAACATAAAAGGCATAAAATAGGGTTAAGGTCCGCCAAATGTAAGACTAAAACTATGTCGCTGCCTAGATTTCACTTCCTTACTGGGCTGGGCATTCCTTATAATAATAATAAATTAGCAATTTCAGTCCATGAAAGGACTTTGACCGAGCTTCTTATGATCAAATTGTGTTGTGCGTGTTATGAAATGTTTGTACACAAATTAATGAGAACGGGACCTACTAGTTTTATGCCGACTCCAAACGGTTAATATGCATATTCTCAAGATGCTTTACATGACATTATAATTTACTCTCTGAAGTTAACCATAATTTATAGATGACGACTGATCAGAAAAATTAATTTTCATTGAGGGGTTTACACACTGTTAAACGCACTTAGCTGCGGCTGCCACCATTCCTTACTTTGGTTTTTGTTTTGCCGTGACAAAGTTACGTTTTACCGCTCAGGTTTCCAAAAAAGTTGAAACAAATTTTTCCAAAATGCATTGCCGTTGCATAAAATTGTAATGATGTTATAATAAAAGTAAGCACACGACAGTAAAGGTTAATTCTTTCACTTCATGACAAAAATAAAAATAAAACTAAAGATGTTATCGGAACGCGCTGGAAGCTGCTTAAGCCATGAGACCTCAAATTTGTTGCATGGAATTAAAACGCGCTATGTTTAGGTGCTATGGTAAAAAATATAATACACCAGTAAAGGTTGGTTCCTTGCCCTTTTAAAAAAAAAATAGGCAAAAAATGCATGATGTCCTGAGACCGTTGAGAAAGCTGCTACAAGATCGAAAATGCATAAATTTTGCAACGGCGTTGCATGGAATTATAACTCAATGAGTACATGCGCAACATGCGGTAAATATTATAAAACAGAAATAAGGGATTTATACTTGGCCTTATGACAAAAATATACAAATAAATTATGACGTCGTTAGGTGAGCGTCGCTTTGGTAGCAACTTATGCAACAAAAATGCAGTATTGTACATGAAATTATAACTCGCTAAGTAAAAGTGCTACAAAAAATTTCATTTTACGACAACAAATAATAGTTCCTTATTAAGAAAAAAAAAAACTTGTTGGCATCAAGACACCACAAAGGTAACTGCTTAATGCAATAAAAATGCAACAACATTGAAAAATCATTGCATGGAATTATAACTCTTTGACTATTGGTACTACGGTAAATTTTATTTAAAGCTGATATTTTTGGTCACATGATAATTTAAAAAAAAAAAATAATGGCTTCTTGAGGTCTTTCAGGGAACCCCTTTAAGTATAGTATCTTAATCTTAACCCTCTAATGCATGATTTTTGAGTGCGAAACGCCCACTTTTACAAATTCATCTGACAATAATTACAAAATGCGCTAAGCTAGAAAAAATTTCCGTTACAAAAAATGTTACCCGAAGTGCATAAAACCGATATAAAATATATGATTTGATTTCTAATTTGGAAAAAAGCTTTTAGTCCTAGATTTGAATACAAACGCAAGTGTGCCTAAAGGCAGTAGAGGGTTAATGCACCAAAAGCAAAAATAAAAACGAAAAAATCAGATTAAAATTAAAATAATTACAAATATTAGGTGCAGTTAAAAGAAATCCATTATTTTTCCACTTGATGGCTTTAGTAAGCTGTAACTCGCTTGGTATAAGTGCGATCGGGTAACGCTAGATGGTGTCAAAGATGCACCACTCTCTGGAAGGCCAATTGTCGAAAATGTCGATAAAATCATGGAAATCGTCGAGTCCGACCGTCATGTAAGCACGGTTTCGATTGCCCAGGAGCTAAACATTGCACAAAAAACCGTCCGGAACCACTTGAATCAGGCTGGATACAAAAGGAAGCTCGATGTATGGGTACCACAAGAATTAACGCAAAAAAAACCGCATGGAGCGAATTTCAATCTGTGAATCGCAACAACATCGACCCATTTCTGGTGACTGGTGATGAAAATTGGGTCACTTACGACAACGTCAAGCGAAAACGGTTGTGGTCTAATCGCGGTGAGCTGGTACAAACGGTGGCCTAGGCCGGATTGATGGCCAGGAAGGCTTTGCTTTGTGTTTGGTGGGATTGGCAGAGAGTCATCTACTATAAGTTGCTCCTTTACGGCGAAACTCTTAATTCGGACCTGTTCTGTCAACAAGTGGACCGTCTGAACGAAGCAATCGCCCAGAAGCGGCCAATAGGAAAGGGATTGTGTTCCAACAGGACAACGCCAGGCCACAAACATCGAAAGTGACTCGCCAGAAGCTAAGGGAGCTTGGTTGAAAGGTTCTTATGCATCCACCTTATAGTCCGGAACTGGCACCAAGTGATTACCACCTGTTCCTGTCTATGGAGAATGATTTTGCTGGTGAGAACTTCGCCTCAAGAGAAGCATGTGAAAATCGACTCTTCCAGTTCTTTGCCAATAGGGACGAGGGTTTTGACCTTAATCGGAATATTATAACAATGATAAATAAAGCCTTCAATTTCATGCAAAAATAGTGGATTTATTTTTACTACACCTGATATGAGCACAAGATTAAAAATATAATGAGGGCAAGGATTTGGAAAAACACTGTGAACAGGAATGAGATAAGGAGTAGGATAAAGATTTGTGCAAAGATTTTGTCAAAGATTAGAGCATAGAATTAGACAAGGATTAGGACAATAATGGACTTAAGGATTGGGAAAAAGACTATGGCAAATATTAGAACAAGGATAAGGACAAAGATTTAGGCACACCTAAAACAATATTAAGGACAAGACTGGGAAAAGGATAGTGACAAGAATTAGAACAAATTATAGAGCAAAGATTTGCAAACCCTTAAGACGAGATTGGGACAAAGATAGGGAAAAGTAGTGAGAAAAGGATTAGGAAAGTGATACGAACAAGGATAAGGTCACGAATTTGGCTATTAATTAAATCAAGAGTTTGGACAATAAGTCGGACAATTATTAGGACAAATATAAGAATTAATATAGGGTTGTGGACAAGTTTGGGAACAAGGCACATGGAAAGAAAATGATAGGGAGAAGTATAACTGCACGGAAAAGATGCACTGTTACGTCAGAACATACGGGTTTGTCCATGACACACAAAACTTCTTTTTTTTTATTTTGTTTTGATTCAGTTTTTGCTTTTGCTTTTGTTTTAACTTTTGCTTTTCCTTTTGCTTTTGCTTTTTTTACTATTATTTTTCTTTTGCTCTTGCTTAAGATTTTGATTTGATTTTGATTTTGATTTTGATTTTGATTTTGATTTTGATTTTGATTTTGATTTTGATTTTGATTTTATATTAATTTTGATTTTGATTTTGATTTTAATTTTGACTTTGATTTTGATTTTGATTTTGATTTTGATTTTGATTTTGATTTTGATTTTGATTTTGATTTTGATTTTGATTTTGAATTTGATTTCGATTTCGTTTTTTATTTTGATTTTGCTTTTAATTTTGCTTTTGCTTTTCTACATAAACATTACCGAAGCGCCATAAATATAATACATGTATCGTTGGTCTATTTACTTCCTTCACCAACGATCAACGAGTCCTTATAAAGTCATTAACTTTTACATAAGCCAAATAATAAAAAAAAATTTTTTAAAATTATGACAAATTTTGTTTCATAAAAGTTACCGTAGCGTCTAAAGTCACCGAGAGATAATTCCATGCAATGCTTTCGCATTTTTGTTGCATTTTTCATGCATTAAGGGATTACCTCCGCGGGTATCATGACGCCAAAATTTTATTTTATTTTCGTTGCGAAGTTAAAAAACCAATATTTGCTGCCTTAAAATCCGCTCTCCTGAGCGGGTAGTAATATCATGCAACAGTATTACATTTCTGTTGCATAAGTTATTATCTCCGCGACCTGGTGACATCATAATGATTTATTTTTTATTTTTGTTTTAAGGCTAAGTACAAGTCCTTTATTTTCGTTTTTAAACACTTACCATAGCGTATAAACTCACCGAGTTATAATTCCATGCAACGCCGTTGCATGATTATTGCATTTTTCTCTCCGTAGCCTTATGACGCCATAATTGTTTTTTATATTTTTATTGTGAAAACACATAGCCTTTAGTGACGTATATAGTTTTTACCGTAGTACCTATACTCAGGGAGTTAAAATTCCATGACAAAAATTTTATTTCCATTACTTAAGCAGCTCCCTCAGGGTCCCCCGATGACGTCGTTAACTTGACCCTTGGTATTGACTCTTGCTATCGTAACATAACTTTTGTCTTAGAACCTATACTTGGCGAGTATAAGCTCTATTCAACACCGAACCATTTTGAAACAATGCCATGTTCAACATTTTTGGAAACCTGGAGGTAATAAATACGTCATAAAAAAAATGTATTATGTACTCCTTAGTGTATTGATATTGGTTTGAAAAGGAATAATAAATTATAATGATTGAACACTGGACGCAAAGGAAAAAAACGTTTATTGCCAGTTTGCCGCAAACGAACTTCGTCTGTCGTACTTGGGATCGTTATTTGCAAACGTTTTAACAGTTGTCATAATAATAGTTCAGTTGCGAGAAACGCGTCATTTAGTTGCAGGTAATTAATTTCGTTTGTCATTTACGCGAATGATTTTTAAATTGCAGTAATTGAAAAATTGTTTTTCCCAACTGAAAACTTCCTTTGTTTTTCCCTTCGTTGTATATACACAACGCTTATAATTCAGAGTTACTTTATGGACAAACTGTTTTCATGAGTTATAAAATTGTGGCATTTTTATATGTTTATTTTATTTCAAAATTCTTAAAAAATATATTTTTAAGAATTATATTAAGAGCTTTATGCCAAATAAATCATGAAGCAACAGGTTGCTAAAACAACAAGTTCCTTGCAGAATAAACCAAGCTGACTAGACCATGGTTTCGTCGGACGCTACTCTGACTCATCAGTAGTCTCAGTGGTTCTAGCAGTCCACTAACTTTGACAAGTTAATAAGCGCAATAGCAATAAAACCAGAGTGGAATTATACCTGTTGCTTCATGATTTATTTGGCATAAAGCTCTTAATAACGGGTGTTTTTTTTAGAGGTATAGAACTTCGAATTGAAATAAAACACAAGACAATCGTTTTAATGTCCATCAATTTGGCTTTATTGGAAGGATAATTTTATGCCATTAATGTTTAAATATGATTTCGGGCATGTGGCCGCCGCGGCTGGCTCGAATAAAGCCAATTCTACAGGTCCAATTTTGAACCACTTTTTCGAGCATATGGGGCCGTATGTCGGCAATAACGCCACGAATGTTGGCCTCCAAGTCCCCTAACGTTTCTGGTTTGTTGGCGTAGACGAGCGACTTCACATATCCCCAAAGAAAATAATCCAATGGTGTCAAATCACACGATCTTGGTGGCCAATTGACAGGTCCATTCCGCGAAATTATGCGCTCATCGAATGTTTCCTTCAATAAATCGATTGTGACGTGCGCTGTGTGGCATGTAGCGCCGTCTTGTTGGAACCACAACTCATCCACATTCATGCCATCCAATTCGGGAACAAAATAGTCGGTTATCATGGCTCTATACCGGTCTCCATTAACGGTAACTGACTCTCCAGCATTATTTCGGAAGAGTATGGCCCAATGACTCCACCAGCCCATAGAGCACACCAAACAGTCAGTTTTTGTGGATGTAATGGCGTCTCAAGGATCTCATGTGGATTCTCTTCACTCCAAATGCGGCAATTTTGCTTGTTGACGTAGCCATTCAACCAAAAATGAGCCTCATCACTGAACAAAATTTTGCGATGAAAATCAGCATCGAGATCAATCTCATTTTCGGCCCATTTGCAAGCGTTGTTCTTTTGTCAACCTGTTCATGATGAAATGGCAAACCAAACTGAACATAAATGACATTAGAGTTGCCAGATTTGACCACAAAATGCCAGTTTTATCTCTATTCGAAAAACAAACCCCTAAAAAAAACACCCATTATAATTGTTAAAAAATATGTTTTTAAGAATTATAAAATTTAATAGACAAACTGTTCTATATAAGCAAATTGGTAAATAAAAAATAAATAAATAACTGGTCATTTCAGCCCTGGAAAGAATTTTGACCTAGCTTCTTATGATCAATTGTGTTGTGCGTGTTATTAAGTTTGTACACAATTGACCGAGAAATGGACCTACAAGTTTAACGCCGACTCCGAACGGCGATGAACGGAATGTTCTTGTTCTCAAGAAGCTTTATATGGCATTTTGTTTACTCTCTGAGGTTTGCTATTGTCTGCAGAGAGGTGGCGGCGGTCGTACAGAAAAATCATTTTAATTCAAATAATTTTCTGTCGCTGCTGAGGTTCGACCCAGGGTCTCCAGGTTCGTTGACATAAGGGCACCCCAAACGATACGACATGTCGGATGGAGCTGTCATGTCGTCGCACATGTAGTATCGTTCGTGTGCTAAAAATGAAGTTGGATGGACATGTCCGATGAATGACGAAAATTTTTGACTTTTTGCTCGGTCCATCCGACATGTGCGATCGTTTGTGTGCGTGTCCATCCAACTTAGTGCATTTTCTCATTCGATAAAAGTTCTTGAGTTAGAAACATCGAGCGGAAAAATGACAAATGTTATAAAAGTACATTTTTAGAAGGAATTTTTTGAGCTGTATAGAAGGCTCACAGTGACTCTGAAAAATAAAAGAGGAATTCATAAAAATAAAATTTGTAAATATATCGAGCACTGCACAATGCTCGATGTTTACTCGCTGGCAACTTTAAAATAATGAAGTCCATCCAACATGTGCGACCGTTTGAGACCAACGAAAAATAGTGCCGTTATTTTGTCGAACTACATGTCCATCCGACATGTAGTATCGTTTGGGGTGCCCTATAGAGTTCGTTGACTTTAACGGTTTAACGCGGACGGTGATAGCAACAGAGGTACGATGAGTACAATCCAAGACGGACGGACATAGGGGGAAAGACAATTAATATAATAAATAATAATGACCGAAATAGCTTGCGGTATATATATATATATATAAAAGATATATGTTTAAGTTGAGAACTGAATATTCGTTTGTGGCAAATACAACTAGCAAACGAAGTGTAGTTGTCTTATTTTTCAGTTGCGGTGACCGAAAAATTTCTATGCGTGTGAGTCAGTGTGTCATATTCATTTTTGAAAAAAACACATTTTTGGCTTTGAATTTAGTGGACTTCGAGTTGTATACGCGGCTCTTGCCCTAGAGTGTTCCTCTAAACAATCCTTTAAACAAGAGATCAAGTTTTAGGACATGAGTCAAATTCATACGATTATAGGGCAATAAAATGGCAAAACTACAATGGAAATGTTATGGCTTTTATAAAGCAATTTAAATAATTTTGTTGTTATGTTGCATCGTCAATGCCGTAAGTTATTTATATTTATTATATTAACTGCCTTGAAAACAAAATTTGCAACAATACTAAAGTTAATTTTTGATAAACAACAACTTTGCATAAACTTGTTAAATAACCACAATAAAAATGGTTAAATTATGCATAAGAAAAAAAAAAAGAAAAAATACTACAGACTGAAAGATGCTACTCTAAATCGTGTTATGTAAAGTGGTTTAAAAAGTTTAATGTACGTTTGCATTTTCGATTAATAGAAAAACTTTTCGATAGAACAGAAGTAAAATTGCGAGATTCTACTAGAACTATCAGGAAGAAGTTCTGCACAGCTTGCGAGGTAGACGAAACGACAATAGCATTCGACAACCTGTTGTTATTGATATCAAATGATCTTAACCTAACACTTTTTTATAGAAGACTTATACCTACTCTTTGTAGAATTGGGATAGTTTGTTTTTATTTTTTTTTTTAATAACAAAATAACTATCGCAAAATTGAGCAAGTGCGAAATCAGCCAGTTTATTAGCATAATCATTAAAACAAAATTTGTTAGAGCCAACAAGCCAGTATCTTCGTTATCGGGCAATTTTTTATGACGTGATTCCTTCATTTTGCAAAAGAAAGTAGCCAAATCAACACGGTGCATCGGAGAGGTAGCACGCTCGATTGCCACTCATGGGGTTGTGGGTTCGAATCAAAGCATTAACTACTAAATACTAAAAAAAAATATTAAATACTAAATACTAAAAACTAAATAATAAATACTAAATACTAAATACTAAATACTAAATACTAAATACTAAATACTAAATACTAAATACTAAATACTAAATACTAAATACTAAATACTAAATACTAAATACTAAATACTAAATACTAAATACTAAATACTAAATACTAAATACTAAATACTAAATACTAAATACTAAATACTAAATACTAAATACTAAATACTAAATACTAAATACTAAATACTAAATATTAAATACTAAATACTAAATACTAAATACTAAATACTAAATACTAAATATTAAATACTAAATACTAAATACTAAATACTAAATACTGAATACCAAATACTAAAAACAAAATACTAAATACTAAATACTAAATACTAAATGTTAAATACTAAATACTAAATACTAAATACTAAATGTTAAATACTAAATGTTAAATACTAAATACTAAATACTAAATACTAAATACTAAATACTAAATACTAAATACTAAATACTAAATACTATATACTAAATACTAAATATTAAATACTAAATACTAAATACTAAATACTAAATACTAAATACTAAATACTAAATACTAAATACTAAATACTATATACTAAATACTAAATACTAAATACTAAATACTAAATACGAAATACTAAATACTAAATACTAAATACTAAATACTAAATACTAAATACTAAATACTAAATACTAAATACTAAATACTAAATACTAAATACTAAATACGAAATACTAAATACTAAATACTAAATACTAAATACTAAATACTTAATACTTAATACTAAATACTAAATACTAAATACTAAATACTAAATACTAAATACTAAATACTAAATACTAAATACTAAATACTAAATACTAAATACTAAATACTAAATACTAAATACTAAATACTAAATACTAAATACTAAATACTAAATACTAAATACTAAACATTTAAGACTAAATATTTAATACTCGCAATAGGACTCATAGAACAAGACTATGTTGTGAAGATTTCATACTTACAACAATCGATTACTTTCTTTAATACTTTTCTGATGAAAACTGGAAAAATATCCAATATATTTAAAATCATGAAATCTTATCTCAGGTTGTGTAGCAAGGACGAATAAAATTAAAAAAAAGAAAACAGGAAATATAATACAATTATTTTAAAGTTAAAACCTATCAATCCATCTATTCATTGTTTCTGGCTTGTAATAAAGTTTATTTGATGATATTTATGTTAATAAAACTAACAAAACCATTTTCAAAGAGGGGGTGGAGGGGGGTATGAGTGAGCATTTTTAATATTAAATAGAATATTTTTTCTGAAAGAAGGGTCATTCGAATATATAACAGGAAAAACAAATACATACAAAGAAAATCTTAAGGATTTCAAAATAGTTTATTAAAATCTATTAAAACCCTGGAGAATTTTCCAGATGTATGTAATTATGGTCAGATAGCACGAATGTCGCTTAAATAATTTCAAAAAATTTTAAGAAAAAATGAGATCTTACTGAAAGATAAGTTAGAAAGGTCTTTAACAATAATTTCTGACCTTTCAACTGACCTATGGTACAAGTTGTATCCTCTGTTCTCGACGTATAATTTCTTCGTAATTTTTTTAAAATATTCATATAGTTTGAAAAAAAATGATTTGCACAGTTACAGATTTGAATCTCTTTCAATATCTGAGACATAAGCTGATTTTAACATCAACCCAACCATGCAGCAATCAAATTGTGACATATCAATTTGTCTTAACACTAATTTGCGAATTGAGTAGCTATTATTTTGGAAAGGTTATTTTTTTATTTGTACTTTTATATTCTTCCTTTGTCGCAAGATATAAATAAATGTTTGACTAATTAACATGGCTGAAAAGATTATGACATAACTAAAACCACTTGCAATTTAGAGCTTCAGCGTTGGACCAAACGGGCTTTCTTTGGCCTTATAAAACCACGCGTTCTAAACGTTTCAAGAATTAGTGTGCTCTAATCACAGTTACTGAACACAATGAAAGTGAGTGTTGAACGTTGGAGAAGTATTAGAGCAGATCGCGGATATTAGCTGCTCCGAAAGGATACAACTAATCAATTGATTTTTTTTTATTTTTTGACAGGTATTTCTTTGCTTATTCGCGCTATCGGCGTTATTAGCCACAGCCAATGCTGGCGGTTTGTTATTGAACCTTCTTAGAGGAGGAGGTGGTGGCGGCGGTTATGGAGGTGGCGGCGGAGGTTATGGCGGCGGTAGTTATGGCGGCGGAAGTTATGGAGGCGGTGGTTATAGCGGCGGCGGCGGCGGCTATGGTGGTGGCGGCTATGGTGGAGGCGGTTATGGTGGAGGCGGCTATGGTGGAGGCGGCTATGGTGGTGGCGGCGGTAGCCATGTTCAAGTGTACAAAATTATAAGTACTGGTGGCTACGGCGGTGGCGGCTATGGCGGTGGCGGCTATGGCGGTGGCGGTGGCGGTTATGGCGGTGGCGGTTATGGCGGTGGCAGCTATGGCGGTGGCAGCTATGGTGGTGGCTGGAGTTCTGGCTGGGGTAAAAAGTAAAAAATTCATATAGTATACAACCTGTCGATAAACAATGTAAATATATAGTTTATATGCATATAATACCACAATTGTGATATATTCACTCCGATGAAATACTGCCAACACACAATTATAACTCTTAGTGAAAATCGATAAATCCTATTTTGAAATATAGTGCTTATCAATAAATTAAAAAAAAAGTTAATTGTTTTATTGTGTTTTCTCAGCTGTGGCATATTTATTCAAATATGTTGCTTAAAAACAAAAGACTGTCTGACACACACTTCTTTTTAACTTTATCTTTTTTTTTTTTTTTTTTTTTTTTTTTTTTTTGTAATGAAATGCATGATTTTTGTGTTACCACATAAGCGTTAATAAGCGACAGTTGAATATCAGGTTTAACCCAGTGAACTCTTACCTCATACAGTAGCCGAAATGCGATAGTGCGCTTTTTTAGTAGATTACATAACTTTCGAAATAACGAATATTAAATTATGTTTTTTTTTTTGTTTTTTAGATAATTTATTACAATACTTTTGACAGCTCAGCATTTTTTATAGTTATATTCCAAAATTGTCTATATTTTATTCATCAAAACCCGTTCTGACTATTTTATTTCAGACGTTATTTTTTTAAAATTTTAATGTTTTTATTTCTTTGTTGAATTTTATTTCTTTTATTATAATTTTATTTTATTATATGATATTTTTTGTTTTCAAATTTTTTGTTAAAAGACTTAATAAAATTTGTTATTAAGTACCAGTTAAAATTTTTATTCGCTCACAAAAGAAATAAATTTAATTGCATTGGACCCAAATCAATAACATTTGCTAAAATTTAATATTGACCAAAGCAGTGAGGTTTCAAGTTTTAAAAAGCAATAAAACAGTTAAGCACCAGATGGCTCATAAAAAGAAAAAAACAAACAAAATGAGTTAGCGAAAAAAAAAAACACGCTTGACACATTATGTGGCGGCCGTGGCCGAGTGCGTTAAGAAGTGCGTGAAGCACTCGATGAAAATTCGACACCAGGTTCGAACCCAGAGAGTAAATGAGGTCATGTAAAGCTTATTGAGAATATGCACACTATCCGTTCGGAATCCGCATAAGACTAGCAGGTACATTTCTCGTATTGTATTTGTGTAAAAAAAGAATTTAATAACACCCATAACACAATTTCATATGAGAAGCTCGGTCAAAGTCCTTTTAAGTGTTGAAATGGCCAGTTCTGTTTTTTTGCACATTATGTATTTCTGACCAAATAAAAAACAAATAAAAAAATAGAAAAACTAGCAAGAAATAATCTTCGACTGGGCCGAAGTTAAAATACCCCTACGTCCGAATTGAAATATATTCAAAATCTTAAGCAGTTAAAAAAATTTTTATTTGTAAAAACATTTTCGTCATAGTTTTAACATAAAATATTTTTTTTTTTTTTTTTTTTAGATAAAGTCACTTTATATGGGAGGTGGGTGTGGTTTTCACTCAATTTGGTTGAATTTCATACACAGTGTACATGTTATATATCAAAGTTTATATGCAAAATCGCAAGTCCATATATTAATTTTTGTTGAATTAAAAGAGATTTTACATTTTTGATAAAGTCACTTTGCATGGGAGGTAGGCGTGATTTTCATCCGATTTGGTTGAATTTCATATTCAGAGTGTATATTGCTCATGTGCAAAATTTTAAGTCCATATATTAATTTTTGCAGAACTCTAAGAGATTTTACCGTTTTGATAAAGTCACTTTGTATGGGAAGTAGGCGTGGTTTTCATCCGATTTGGCTCATTTTCGAACTTGACCTTTATTTTTTAGATACAAGCTTAAGTATTGAATTTCGTGATGGTAGCTTGAACATTACGGCTGTAATCGTGATCACGGACAGACAGACGGACAGACGAACAGACGGACATTGATAAATCGACTCGGGTGGTGATGCTGATTAAGAATATATATACTTTTCTATACCTACCACGCCTCCTTATGGACGTTACAAACGGAGTGACAAAATTAATATACCCCGTTTACGTTTTTTAAACGAAGGGGTATAAAAAAAGTTGGCTGTGTCGTGGACACACCCGTAGGTTTTGATATGACAGTGTTTCTTTATCCATCTTTTTTTTTATCCTTTCTTTCAATGTTTCAATGTTCCGTTATTTTTTTATTTCTCCAAATAATTTTCCTACTTCATATCCAAACTCTTGTTTTAATCGATGACCGAATTCTTGACTTAATCAAGGATTCCGAATCCCTTTCCTAGTTTGGAAAGGTGTGTCTTCGATGTGTCTTAATTTTTATCCAAATCCCTTATTCGTGTCATAGTCCCTTTCCGGTTTCAAAGTCCGGTTTCACTGTGTTATTTTGTTGTTTATGAGCACTATTGGTTGCCACGAAAAAAACTATTGAAAACATAACTTTTGTTTTCAGCTTGTCGGAACTTTGCTAGATTGTTGTTGTTGTTGTTGTTGTTGTTGTTGTTCTTTTTTTATTTGCTCCTCCATTGGTTGTGCTTTTCCTGGGTGCATTAACTTTGCCTTAGCTGCATGCAATTAATCCAGTAAAAGTGATGCATATGCGTCACATTAGGCGGTTCCCTGAGGGGCCTCATGACTACGTTTTATTTTTTTTTTATTTTTAGCATGTGCCCGATGACCTCACCTTCATTTTCGCTCCATAAAATTTACTGTTACGCCAGTAGTCACAGAGTTAAAGATCCATGCAACGTTTTTTCATGGTTGTAGCATTTTTACTGCATTATGTGGTTGTAACCCTGAAATCATAACGATAAGAATTTTTTTGTAATTTAGTTGTGAGGCGTAATAACACATCTATGCTGTCGTAAAACATAATTTATCGTAGCACGTCTCCTGAGCGAGTAATAATTCCATGCAACGATATTATATTTCTGTTACTACTACTCAGCGAGGAATAATCCCATGTAACAAATTTTCAGGTGCGTTGATTAAGCAGCTCCCACCGCGTCCAGATGACGTTTTGAATTTTTTTTTATAGTGAATTCAAAGAATTAACCTTTACGGTTGTAGCATTTTTTTAATCATAGCTCTTATAGGGTAGAAGGGGGATCATTCGCCACTTTTTTTTTAAATGCTCTTCAAATCAAACCAGCACTATTTATATAAAAATTTCCTCAAATATACAAAGTTGTATTTATTATTTTTAATTTCTCATTCTTATATCTTAACTATCTTAATAATTTATATTATTTTTTTTTAATGTTTTCAAAAGTTCTCTGAAGTGGCGAAAGTACCCCACCTATGGGGTACATTAGCCAATGGGGTGGGGCTAAACCGCCAAGAAAGAAAATTCACGATTATGGAGGAATGAATATTTTTGAAAAGTTTTATTATCGTATTTTTATTTAATATCACTGAAAAAAAAGTTCTTCTTTGGTATTTGCGAACCATGCTTGTGGTTCGCAAATACCCCAACTGCAAATACCCCAACTGCACTGCGGCGAATGTACCCCAGGAGCAGCCACTATGACAAAATTGCTTTTTTTTGCAAACCTATTGATCAATTCAACAAGTAAGCTATTGCTTACTCATTAGCTAAATAATTCCGGAATTACATGAAGAGAAAACTTTGCTTATACTTGATACCTAACAAAGGTTTAACATCATATACTTACATATAAATATTTTTTCAGTCAAGCAAAAAACACAAAAACGCGTCTGATCGTGAATACACGCAAAGCACAACTGTCAAAGTTGAGTGGATAAAAGATCGTCAATAAATACAAAAATTATCGATTGTTTCAATTTGAAAGCTTCTTTCAGTTCTGAGATAAGGTGGGGTGGCAAATGTGCCCCAGTGGCGAATTCTCCCCCTTCTACCCTACTCAGCGACTAACAATTCAATGCAACGCCGATGAATTGTGAAAAAATGCATTTTTCAACTTTCTTGGAAACCTGCGCGGTAAAACGTCAAAAAAATTTAAATGAAACAATAACGGTATGAAATATCAAATATACTCTGGCTTTATTATTAAGCTACATTTATGCCATTATATATGGAATAGCACATTATTTAAATGGCCGCCTCGGCTTCGATGCCAGTGCTTCGATATACAGTGCCGCTCAAATGCTTTGCAACTGAATTAAATAAATAATTTAAAGTTATTATTTCATTGAAAAAATTTGGTTTTTCACGAATAGTAAGTTCAGTTGCAAAGCATTTGAGCGGCACTGTATAATATATATATCGAATATTTTGCTAAATATTTTTTAAAAAAGATGTCATCGAAAGCGAATTGAATAATTCTACGTCTTGTGTTACGACATAGTCGAAACTACTGTATCTTTTCTTAATTTGATTACATTTTAAAAATTGTTACTTACAGGCATAGAAATGAGAGATAAGGAAGTGGTGTTATGCTCACATACACTCTATGTGTACTGCGGCATTTTTTCAGATGAAATTTTAGACATTTGCGCTAGAAAATCAAAACAAAGAAAATTGATTCGAGAAATTCTTTTAAAATAATTATTAAAAGCAATTGTCATTGCTGAAATTAACTGAAATAATAAAGTGATTTTTATTACTAACTTTTTAATAATGAATTGTATAGTGCACAGTTGTGGAAGCAGTCAGAAATTTATAAACAAAATGATTTCATTTTACAAAAAAGTATATTCAAATTCTGTTCACATCGGTTTAATTATTTAAATAAGAGAGTGTTACTTATATTATATTGGTTCTTTGAAAGTGTATTTCAACTAGTAATTAATATAGTTCTAATCAGAAATAAGTGAAAAAGCAATAATTAATGCCAGTTAATTTTGCGCCATTTTTAATCCAGCGCATATGTCAAAGCACAAACACGACTTCAAGGGCGCATTCATTTTTCATGGTGTCATTATTTTCAGGGCGCCTTTTGTTAATCACTGTAGTAAATTAATATTTATACTCATTTGTTTATTTTCAGATTTCCGCAAATTATTGATACTAAATATAAATGGATTTGCGCCCTAGGATTGCAACCAAGCTTCGTAAGCAAGCTATCAGTTGTTTGCTCTAATCATTTTTATGAATCTGATTTTGTCGGCTGTTCAAAAGCAAGCCGAAGATTATTTCCGTCAGTGGTATCACATCTTCAAAAAATATATTTGAAGGCCATATTAAGTTCTCCGGTCATTATAACATAGTAGTTAAAACTATAATTGAATTATTTTTTTACCAAGATATTTTTAATATTACAAAAAAATAAATGAAAAGAAAAAATTATATAAAACCATTCATAATAACTTTTCATATTCATATAAAAATTTAAAAAAGAATTCACATGTATATATTTAGTTTATTATATTTATAAGTAGTTGCATGCGAATCAAATTTTTTATACAATTTAAAACAAAGAATTATTTTTGTAATATATAATTATTATGTAATATATACATATACATACACACACACACACACACACACACATATTACATATATATTATATTTGTGAATTAATATATTTTAATGTTGCATACTAATATTTCTGTGTTTATGGGTGAAATAGGCCTACAGGGGAACCGAACACCCAAAAAAAAACTGTAACGCACCAAATTGTATGCCTCAAAGGTGGTGTGGAAATACAAAAATAGAATTATTTCACAATAAAATAAATCATTAACTTAAATTTTTAACTACGCAAATATGTTAAAAAGAAACTTGTTTAATACACAATTCCAATTAGAAAAACTGCGCTTAGCTGTACGCTACAACCGAATACGGCCCTGAGTGAATGTAAATGTATTAGTGTGAACATACACCAGTAAGAAAAATGCCGCACTTTTATTCCAGAACACCACTTCCTTATCTCTCATTTCTATGCTTCTAATTTGTCCAAATTTTGTCAACCTGACTTGTAAAACCTATTCAGGCGAACACTTGACAAATGAGAAGCTTTATTTATTCACCACAGGAAGGTGAAAAGCATTTTACCAGAAAGCAGGTGTTAAGTGTTGCATTATTATTGAAAAAATTACCCCAATTTTGTTAAATTCCCTTTCTAAAATGAATATATGAATTTATTATTGAGAATTTGTTAGTTCTATTAATATTACATATATAAATATTGACGGCTTTTTAAGAAATAGCACAAAAAATGTCTCTCTTTTTTCTTTTAGAAGTTATATTGTTTCAAAGTTATTTATTAAAAGTTCGATAACTCTGGCAGTTTAACAGTAACTGTAAAAAGGTAAATATCAAATTGAAGGATGAAAATATGACTTTTTTATTATAATAATTAAAGACTGCCATAATAATGTATTTTTTTTCTTTAAAATAAGTTTATTGGAAAAAAATCTTAAAAAAAAAAAAATTAAAATCATTATATCTGAAAAACCACCAAGAAATTTAGTAATAATTTTACCAACTATAATAAAGGTAATCAATTTACTTTTTCAATTATATCAGTTTTAATGAAATATCTTCAATACTTTCAGAAATAGCACACTTTTAAGATGTAACTTTGAACCCCTATATCTTCTAAATCAAATAAGAACTATTCAATATTTTGATTTGTTCAATATTTATGATTCAATATTTTTAAATCATTTCAAAATATTTAAAGAAGCAAAAATTAAAAATTTAATTTTGCACTTCAATTATCCCCCACAACATATTTGATCAATATTGTTTATAGGAGGCAACATTTTGTTTTGACAGTGTTTAATTATTTCAAGAAAGATGAAGTACATAGAAAGTAAGTTCTTATTGTTTTATTAATATGTGCTATATATTATCATAAATTTATAATCATTTATTTGATTTGGCGAGAAAAATATGAGCGAACAACCCAACGTCTGCTGGATTTCTACACACAAAATTCACTATCAGCACCTCTTCTGCTATTGACAACTTTTTCAAGAAAAGAGCTTTTAGAATTGAACGAGAATAGGAAATATTGACAATTGTCAATAGTGGTATTCACACCGAGCTCGTTAATATGTTAGTTGTTACTTGTTACTTTTTTACATGCATTTTGTTTTTGTAAAAGTATCGAACTATCGAACTACCGAGAAACAAAGTAACAACTTAGCAACCCTGATAATTTTTTCGTTATTTGAAGAATAATCTGAACATAAATAAATTTTCACTTTTTATTTATAAATTTTCAGCAATTGTAATTTATGAAAAGCAAAATCAGCTGTTATTCCACAACAACTACCAGGCTTACGAGATTAAACGAAAGGGTGTGTTCACATTTCACAAAGTTAACGAAGTAACAACTAACCAAATAACAAACTAACGAGTTCGGTGTTAATACCCCTAATATATTTACTATAGTAAATATGTTGAACTTTGTCAACTCATCGGAATAGGTCTGTAGTTTCTTTTTGATATAATTATGGTAAGTTGGGGTAGCTTTGACACTTTTTTTTTAAAGTGTTAGTACTCCAAAAATTGTTAACCGATTTTAAAATATTTTAGTTCCCTATAAAGGTTGATTTTTTGACTTTAAAACGTTGAAAGGATATTGTATTATGAAAACCCTAAAATATATTTTTTAAACATTTTCTAAAAAAAGTCGTTTTGTCAAATGTGCCCCTACTATGGGGCACCTTTGACTTTTGAAGGGGAACATTTGACATAAATATTTATTCTCTTTGAGTAATCAAAATACCAGCATTATTAATACTAAAATTAAATATATCATTTATTTGTGTATGATAAGAGTGCAATAATGCAAAACAAAAATTATAAAATTCAGTAAATTGCAATGAAAAAATTCAATAGTGTTAAAAAAAAAATAAATACTGTTGAGATCAGATCGATACAACTGAGCTTTTTCGGAACACTCAGCTTTCATATTTTTAAGTTATTTTACATAATAATTTCCAAAATCAACATTAAAAATATATTTGGTGCATATTATATATGTAAATATAAAATTGACATATGTCAAAAGTGCCCCTTTCAAAAGTGTGAAATGTACCCCATATGCTCTTGGCAGCTTTTTTTCGTTATAATTTTGTATTTCATTTACTTTTAATCAAACTGCTTTAGGTTTTCAAATAAATAAAGAATCATGCTTTCCTTTTTTAAAACACACTTTCAAATATCAATTAAAACTCGATTACAATCTTCTTAGACATAAATGCCGAAAAATTGCAGTTACTCACTCCCGAACACAAAAACACGTGTTGCTTTTATATTAGTTTTACAAAAACTGTGAAACTTCGTAGTGTTTAGTTAAATATAATGCTGCCAATTTCCTCAAATTAAATTTTAAAGCATAATGCTGCGTTATCACCGAAAATGCCAAAGTCGAATGTGCCCCAAAGTCAAATGTACCCCAGTTTACCCTACGCTCTAATCCAAATAATATCATTATGCAAAGTATTTTTTTTATTGTAAAAAAGTTACTACGAAATTTTTTATATTATTAAGAATTGTACGTTTTTGTTTAAAATCCTTTAAAAAATTTTTTTTTTTGTAGTTAGGCTCATATAGAGGAAAATATGACCCATTTCAAACCAAATTGTTTTCAGAAAAAAACTAACCTCCATAGAAGTAACTTAACAGCTGAGTCTAATGGTGATCTACTTAAATACATTCATTATTTTTTTAAAAAAAAACAATTCATAAAAATCATCAAAAAAACTTGTTTCTAAACCTATGCCCCCTTAATGTTTTTAAATATATTGACAAAAATGGTTTGAGAAGGTAGATTAAAAACTCATTGCATACGAGCATTAATAAAAACTTTGAACGAGAAACTTTTCAAACAAATTGTGGAAAGATTGAAATCATTTAAAAATGATCAAAGGAACTTTTAACTACTTAAACATCGCACGAAAGGTAAACTGAACGATTTTGAAGTCTTTTTAATGATTTAAATCATAAAAAATGGATTTAATTTCATCTAAAAATATGGCATTATTTCTTATATGGTAAGATTAACTATTAGTATGGGTGATATTTATTACAATACGTTATTGTGAAGCTTTTTCGTTAGTTTTAGGTTTATGTCTTGTAACACACAAGCTTGAACCGAAAAATCTTCCACTTGTGAAGGTCAGCGTTAGCGACTCTTATACGGTGTTAACGTTATTTCGTTTACTGTATATCTTTGAGGCAGAGTTATACAAATATTTCTTTTAACCAAGTTACACAAATATAAATATTCCAACAGCCAATAAAAAAAAAAAAAAATTATAAAAACAATAAATTATGCAAGGGAACAAAGAAAAGATGGGTGATGTGCAGCATGCAAGCAAAATTTACACTGGGTCAACAAGCGGTCAGATGAGACACAAGATTATTATTATTATTAATTAGGTAAAGTCTCCGGGCTTGTGTCATCATTCAAATAAATTAAACCTGATTAAGTTGCACGCGATATAGTTTCCGCTAGATTCACGTTTGCAGCATGTCGAAAACGAAGATGCAGCAGTTTTGGACCACTTTGCTAGGGTCATGGTGCTTTGTGGTTTTGTATAAAAATCATGAGCAGATCTCTGAAAGTCATCAGTTGTTTTTTGGCACTCGTGTTTTGTACTAAGCTGTTAACATTGACAACATGAAGGTGGGTAAAAGAGTTAATAACTCTTATCGATTGGATAAGGCGCTTATAAAACCTAGCGATAAGGAGGATACAGTGGATAATAACTAATTTTTGTTTTTTCCTGCTTTAATTGTAGACTTTCGTTTGCTTGCTCGCTATTTGTGCCGGAGCTAGTGCTGGTATCCTGTTAGGAGGCGGTGGAGGTGGCGGAGGTGGCGGTGGTGGCCATGGAGGTGGTGGATGGTCCGGCGGCGGTGGTGGTGGTGGTCATGGAGGAGGCGGTGGCGGTGGCCATGGTGGTGGTGGTGGTGGTGGTGCCGTACAAATAATCAAAGTTATCCATGAGTCTGGCGGTGGTGGCGGAGATGGTGGTGGATATGGAGGCGGTGGTGGTGGATACGGAGGCGGTGGTGGTGGATACGGAGGAGGTGGTGGTGGATACGGAGGCGGTGGTGGTGGACACGGAGGGGGTGGTGACATTGGTGGTGGTGAAGTAAAGATTATCAAAGTCATCTCTAGTGTTGCTGAAGGTGGTCATGGAGGCGGTGGCTATGGAGGTGGTGGACACGGAGGTGGTGGCGGATATGGCGGTGGTGGCGGTGGAGGAGGATATGGTGGTGGTGGCCACGGTGGTGGACATGGTGGTGGTGGACACGGTGGCGGTGAAGTAAAAATTATCAAAGTCATCTCCAGTGGTTCTGCCGGCGGTCATGGTGGCGGCGGTGGTGGTGGCGGCGGTGGTGGCGGTGGATGGTCTTCAGGCGGTGGTGGTGGCTGGTCCGGCGGTGGCGGTGGCGGAGGCTGGTAAAAAGCTACAACGATGTCATGTTCCCTTTGTGTTATCTTCAAGATAAGTGCACAAAACTTATTAGTCTGAAGTTTTAGCTTAATTTTTTCTTAAGTTAACCTTTGTTTAACTGTTTTTGGTTAAATAAAATATTTGTACAAATTTAAATAACAATTGTCTTTTTATTAATTTAGCTTAAAAGCTGATTTTAAAAATATTTAGCGGTTATGAAATGCTTAAATGTTGATCGGTTTCAAACTCTTAAAGTATATTTTTGGGGCAAAAAACAAAATTAACAGTTAATTTGCAAAATTAGATGAACGGAAAGAGGGGCAAAAAATGTGCATAAAGGTGGATAATTTTTAATTTTATGGAACTTAAAAATATCTGAACTTTGTTGTCTTTTTGAGGGATTCCATGAATTTCTTTATTCTAATTAGTGAGATTATTTTTGGCTCTAGGCATTACCTAATGGGATAGTAGCCGGTACTGTTTTTAAGAGAAGCTTTCTTTGGCTCGAGTGTAACAGGCCGTCTCCACAGGAAATAGCTTACATCTTGATACTTATGTCAGACCGTCATTCCCAGTGGAGACCGCTCATTTCTCATGAAGAGCAATATATGTCATGATAAATATCTTGATAACTATTGCCTGCCATGAGCTATCAGTTTGGTAGTTTGACAGCCAATTTTTTTCATTTTGTTTTATTTTCTTAGCAAGATGCTTCTTTAAATTTTGTATTGATATACATACATATATTTGCTTGATATACATAGTTAAGTGAGTAAATACATATTTATAAGAATACATTCGTTTCAATGCAGCGAATATTCTTGTTTGATGGCATCTCACAAATGCTTATATCAAGATATGAAATGCCCACACACAAAACTTTGTTTTGATATGGTTCATATCTGTCTGGCGAAATGACAGCTGATCTGCAATAATTTATTGCCTGTGGAGACGCCGGGTAATTAAAGAAAGAGTGACGGAAAAGAAACTGCATCGATTACATCTAAGTAGGGCTCGATCAAGACTAAGGGAATGAAATGGTAGTGGGAAAAAAAGGGAACCTCGAATTGAATACAAAATATAGATGACCCAGAATTATTACTTGAACATGTTAGAAAAGTGACATCTACTTAGAATATTAGGCCAATAGACTTATAAGAAAGTTCATAAGAGAAAAATAAAGAGTGACACGCCCACTCATGCTAAATTAAAAGTGTTATTTTATAAGCGATACCATTTTAGTTGTGAATATACTACATAGAGAGATAAATTTTATAATAAAATAATTTATACCTTAAAATATTTAGGCAAAGAATGATTCCAATAACAACAATAACGACACGCCCACTGCTAAAAATTTACTAATAATAAATCCATACAGAATTCAAATAACGGATTCCAAAATTAACTGAAAGTGAAACATAAAAACTCTATAATGAGAAAATTTGGGCTAATTGACATCAGATTAACTCAATTGTTTGGACAAATGGGCGTGACACACAGACTTTAGCAAAAGTGGGAGTTATATATAAAACTGGATTTAAATTTGCTTCCATATAACCTAGTTGAGAGCAAATAAAAAGTGGTTTTTGGCTTAAAATTTGAAAATAAATAACTCTATTAAAACTGAGAACGACACGCCTCTTAATCTGGCGAACTATATTTAAAACATTCACACTGATTTGGGTAGTTGGATAGATTGCAAAATGCTGTACATTTTGTTTTTGTAAAGTTGTACCCAAGTCAGGCCCGTAGCCAGGATTTACCTAAGGGGGGGAGGGGGTTTGGATTAAAAAAAAATATCGATTGTTTTTGATATCGATAAATGAAAAGGTATTTTTTATATGATTACCAGAAAGATGGGAAAAATAAATGGCTAGAAATGGACAATACTTTGAAAAATGAATTTGTAACAAATTTTTCACAATAAAGCGACAAACTTGAAAAAAAAAAACGCTTTAAAACTTTTTTGTACACCAAATACATAAAGCAGAAATTAATTTACTCTATTTTTGTTTATTTTATATATTTATGCTAGAGGACCCGGAAAACTTCGTACCGCCCTAAATTCGAGTAATCACGATTCCACCCGAAATTAATTTTTTATCGAACATTCATGATCGATAACAAATGGTGCCAAACGAATTTCAATTATTGATTAAATGAAACACTCCAATATCCCATATTAACACGGAATGTAATAGGCTGCTATTATTCGAATTCAAAAGATTGTGCTGTCATATCATTTTATTGCGAATTCTATTAGAAAATTTTTTTAGTACATTTCAATTTGAATAAAAATAGTCAGTTCAACTGTTAGTTTTGAAGCCATGAGGTGGTCTAAGGATCGATATTCACAATGGGCAAACAAATAACTTTTTTTAAAGTTTTTTTTTATATGTTGAAATGACAGCTTTTGTGATTTTTGGAGTAAAAAATGAATACGTTGGAGTTTTCTTCAAATATGGTTTATTAAGTGCTTAAATTGAATTTATCAACGAAAAGAAATTGGATGAAATATATTAAAAAAAAAAAACGGAGTTATTTTCATCGAAAGTAAGAAATACGAATTTCTGATAGTTTTTTGTTATTCTAAAATTTTGTGCAATTTTGAAGATATGTGAATGTTTTTTGACAGAATTTTCTTTGAATTATTTAGCCGCACAGTTTCGCTAATAAGAGTACGTTAGTAGGATAATTAACGTTTCTTGTAAAGGGCCAGAAGAAGGGGCGTGGTCAAAACCAAGTATGCCATAACCTAATCTAGGATTCAAGTAATGTGTGTGCCGAATTTGAGTTAAATCCGTCCAGCAGTTAAGATTTGTTGGCTATTTGAAGTAGTCTGATGTGGCAATTACCATACAAAATTACCAATTTTGATTTTTTCGATTTTTCCGCTGTTCCTTGAAGTTTTTGTAATTTTTTCTTTCTTTCTGAACCACATCTGTAGTAAGGCAAACAATACAAAAACAGAATTATTAAAATTGGCCCAGCCGTTTCTGAGCCTTAGCAAGACTAACGCACACGCATTTGATTTTTGTATATATAGATAGATTAAGTCTTATTTTTTTTTTTTTTTGTTAATTCTAATAACATAGCGTCCGCTGTGACACTGTAATCCCTATGTATGCTTAAGGATGCACACCCATTTAACATAAAAAACGTGTGTTCCATAATATCAAAACTGTCGTTTGTTGAGCTCAATGTGTTTCGGCTATATACCTTGCTTATCGTTGCACTGTCATTTTGGAATACAGAAAGACGATAAAAAAATAAAATTTCCAAGACAAACTTCTAAAATGACGATAATTAAGCCTCTTATATTATTATTTTAATAATTTACTTGCAAACTTATATCGGTTTAAAATTCTATATAAAAATAACAACGATTAGAAAACGACATTTTCTTGTATTTCCTGACTTTTGTAAAGGCCACAATGAAAAGGTTAGAAAATTTTATTTAAAAAGTTTTTATTATCATTCGGTAAAATTACCAAGAGGTTGTGATCCTGCACCTCCAAAACCAGTGCTAAAAAATACGCAAAACTTGCAATTAGCTGCATTTTCCAATTTGGAGTAAACCAACCAATGCCAACGGTTCAACCAAGAATGCTTAAATCGGAGTTTGCGAGAACCTTTGGCAGGAAAATTAAAATTTGGTGGAGGCACATAAATGCTTTGAAAACTTTCAAGGCGGTTCGAGTCGGAAATATTGCTCATCAACTTGGAAATATCGTTATTTAGACATTAATATACTCTCGAAGTCGGAGGCAGTTCCGATGAATCAAATGATATTTCTGGAACAATTTCTACAATCATACACACAAACTTAGAGTTAAAAACATTAAAAGTAAAATATTAATACCACAACTTGTACTACCGCTTTCCACATAGCTGTCAACATTAAAGCTTTCTTCAACTGCAGGTTACAAAGGAAGTTCTGAAGACTTTTCAGATTCCAAAGTTTCTTTAACGTTTTCTGCAATACAGATGAAATATGATATTATTCGGATTTTGTCGGTTCCGCATCAAGCAAAAAGCTAATCCATTAATATTCAATCAATACAAACACGCTCAAAAAAAAAAAAAAACACAGCTTTCAAACATTCAGAAATATTCGGCAACTTTTTAACACATTTACGCATTGATAAAGGAAAAAAAATCATTTAAATCAAGCACTTACTTTCCACCGTTCTAGCCTTTTTTACTTCTGGTTTCTGCAGCCAATTAAGTAGAATCATTTTTGTAGTTTTGGCACATTAAAACTAGGTCGTAGAAGTCGCTTAGCAAACACAAGTCAAATTTTTGGAGAGCGAATAATTTCCAGAAATTCGGAAATTAATTGGCCAGCGCGTTCACCAGATTTGTCAGCACCCGACTATTTTCTTTGGAGTTATTTGAAGGAGCGAGTATATGTGAACAAGCCCGAGACAATCTTTGAACTCGAGGCCAACATTGTAGCAGAAATTCGAGCGCTATAGCCACAAATTTTGAAAGATGTTATGGAAAATGCTCTCAAACAAGCCCATCATTGCCAAGCTGAAAATGGGGAAAAAAATTTCCATTTTGTATATTTTATAATTTGAAAAAAATATGTGTCGCTAATATAAATGTATTTGGTAAGGACATAAGTAGTTTTATTGTAGAAAAAAATTGAAAAAATATTACACAAATATTTCTGAATTTAAATGTATTTCCATTTGCAAAATATGTATTCCAAATGTCCCAATGGGTTATGAAAATGAGCGATATATAAATGAAAAACTTATTTAATTTTAAAACCCCAAGGTGACTTTTAGCCCACCCTGTATAAGCGCATATACACGCCGATCACACAGACTTGTTCGCGATATTAAACTATCACAGCCATTACGATACTCCCCGAATGGCCAGCCCTGCGATAGTCTCCTGGGCTAAACGATTTACCTCCACATGTACTCACATACACTGACACATTATCGCATATCATATATGACTATGATGAAAGAATCACCATTAGTGGACATGCTACAAAGTAGAAAATATCGCACCTGACCGTGTATGACACATAGGTCACCACTATTACAGCTTTACAAAACTGTTACTCCGAGACTACTAAGATGAAAACTTTTCATCTTGGAGTATCCAAGTCTGACACCTCTTTAACTCTCAAGTTTTTTACCAGCCTTTATAAGACTATCCACCCATATGATTTTTAAATGCGCAGTGAAAATGTGTTCGCACGTCTGCCGAGGTAAAGACTATCCCCGTGCTAACAAATTTTAAGAATCGTTGCTATTTCTTCGTTGGTAGGCATACTCTACCGTTGATAAAGTCAACGGTCCACCTACTCTATAAATTGGGAGACCAACTCCAGGATCTGGGTAGTACCTTCTCATTTACACAGTATAGGGCGAACCCGTTGCCTGCGACCATCCTCCTTTATACTGGCGTTGAACAGGCTGCTTGTGAGAACATATTTAATATTTAATGTACAATACATAAATAACATGGCGTCCGTGGCGTAGTTGGTTGAAGTACGTGGCCGCTATGTCAACGAACCTGAAGACCCAGGTTCGAACCCCAGCAGCGACAGAAAATTATTTGAATTAAAATAATTTTTCTGTACGGCTGCCACCTCTCTGCAGACAATCGCAAACCCTCAGAGAGTAATCAAAATGCCATGTAAAGCTTCTTGAGAACAAGAACATATTCCGTTTGTCGCCGTTCGGAGTCGGCGTTAAACATGTAGGTCCGGTTCTCGGTCAATTGTGTACAAACTTAATAACACGCACAACACAATTCATCATAAGAAACTAGGTCAAATTCCTTTCAAGGGCTGAAATGGCCAGTTATTTATTTTTTTTTATTTTTTACATAAATAACATATTTATAAAACAGTGTACATTTTTTTTTTTTTTTACATTTATTTTGTAATGTTTAATAAATTTTCAACATTGGAAGCCATTTTTTTTTATTTTATTTACACCCCGTGCCAATAAAAACGCATAACCCATAAATTTTTTGATTTATGTGTGGTAACTATTCGTAAATTCTTAAAAATCTAATAATGTGTTATTTGTTGTATACGTTACGTATTTTTAAAAGTTTTTAATCAATCTAGGCCAAAGTTCCAATTCCTAGAAAAATATACTACTTAAAATAACAAGTTTTTTAATTAGGTCTGATTTAATAGGTTTTATTAGATTTGAATGTTGCATAGACATTAAAAAAAACAGGAAGAAATGAATGATTTTTTTTTATTTACTTACATACTAAACATACTACTACTTAAATACTAAACATGCTAAATACTAACATACTAAAATAAGAAAATGGAGTAGGGAAAAGAATTCATGAAATTGAATTAATTGTTAAAAATTATTTTAGTATTATTTCTTAGCGTAATATTTTGTTGTGCCTATTCTTGCTGTTATCACCGCTTGTATTCTTCTTGAAAATTTAACATGTATCGACTGTGATTTCCAGACTTCCTCTATCATTTTCTTGCCGTCTGCTATAGTTTTAGGTGATTTTTATTTGATTTCACGGCTCATCATTGACCATACGTTCTCAATTATGTTTAACTTAAGACATGGATCAGAATCATCGTGGAACACAGCATTTGTGATACGACACAATAATTTTTCAATGGTTGGGATAAGACGTTCAGATATTATTTCAAAGTATTTTTCTGCATTTACGGAACTACTCAGCAGTGAAATTTATCCAACATCCTAGAAGGGTATGCATCCCCAGCCCATTAAATACGGTCAATGTTTCACAATTGGTAGTATACATTGATCGGAGTATCGTTCGTGTATTCGCCTGCGTACTACGGACCTATAATCAGGTCTAGGGTATGCAAATATTCGACATTATAAAAAAACCGGTTTCGAATAGTATAATTTTTACAAAACCGGTTTTCGAATTATTCGACCAGAAAAAAACCGGGAAAACCGGTCAAATTAAATAAATGTTTTACTTTTTCCCTACATATATCTATGTAGTTTTTATTTAACAAAAATAGCAACTATTTTTTAATAAATTAAATAAAGGTACTGATGGAGTACTACCCACTAACTATAAGCGAAGGTTTTGCGTAAGGTGAGTGTTTTTCGAAAGTGTTTGGGTAGAATTTTTTTTAAATTTTTGATTTTTTATTTTATTGCTTAAAAGTGCTTGCTTAGAAGATTAAATTCGTGAAAATATTTCCCAAAAATAAAAACTTAACTTCTTTTTCGGAAGTCATAAAAAACTTATTTAGTTTTCTATGGTTCTTTTTGAAGTTATTTCCGAACAAAAAAGTAAAATTTATGGTTATGATGAAAAAAGGTTAATTTTTGAGAGACATTTTAGTCCGAAGAATGATACAAAAAAGTTTCATTTATGAGTGCCGAAATTGAACGTTTCTACCCGAAATGGTTCATAAATTTATTCGAAAATGGTAGTTTTGATTCACTGGGTAGAATTATGTTTCGAGTTTTTCGTTCAATCTTTTTAACATATGTTTTATATATTTTAATGCTTATTTCTATATTTTTACTTAATGCTTCTAGATTTTTTTGGGCATTCCGTACAATAAGCCTTGTTGAATTTCCTATCTTTTTTTAAATACTTCCAGACTTCTGAGTTCATGTCAAGCTGTTGATAGTTCAATATATTTTTTAAAAAAGAATGCATTATAAACTAAAACTCATGTTTAACATACATTAAATACGCCAGCCGCTTGTAAATGCTGTTTTAACAAAAGAAAGCAAAAAGAAATGACCAATGAAAGGAATGAAAGCAATGAAAGCATATGCTTAAACGAACTCAAATAAAGCAAAATAAAATAGAAACCAGAGATAAGAAATGTTAGAAACGTTAGTGAAATGTAAAAACGTACACTTTTACAATTTTCGATTGTGGATTTATATATTTCTTAACTATTCGAGCAGTCGAATAATGCGAGCCAAAAAAACCGGTTTTCGAATTATTCGAAAATTGCGATTTTTAAAAAAACCGGTTCGAATAGTAAAAAAAAAACCGAAACGCCGAATAATTCGAACCGGTTTTGCATACCCTAATCAGGTCCAATTAAATTTAATTTTGACTCATTTCAAAATATCACTTTTTTAAATTATCAACGGTCCGTGATTGGTGATGTTTGGCCCAAATTAGTCTTTTTTGCTTCATTGAAGTGGACAGAAAAGGTTTTTTTAGCAAGTCTATACACTTTTAAACCCATTCGTGTGAGTCTTCCTCGAATGTGAATGTGCTTCCTCCCTTCTTAATTCCCTAGCAGTATGGTACCGATTTCGGGGACTCATTTATTCTAAAAGCCGATCTTCTTGCCTTGCCGTTGTTTTTTTTTCGGCCTCCCGGATCCTTCCCTCATCTTTGTAGAGCCCGTCTAAGAAACTTTCTTTAAAAAACGACCAACTGTGCTTTGGTTAAATATATTTTGTTGTGCAATTTGCCTGGCAGAAAAATTTTGTTCACTTAAAGCTAGTATACAGCCCTAATCTTTTTGACTTAAAGCAATTCTAATAAAAAACTATTTTTTTATTATAATAGATATAATAAAAAAAAATACTAAATTAAAATTGAATGCAAATAACTTCAATAAATAAATAATAAGTAAAAATTGATAAGATTTACGAAAATTTGGGAATACAAATGCCAAAAAAATTATGCATTTTTATTGGCAAGGGGTGTATGTATGATATTAATATATTAAAAATGGATTTATCAAAAAACTTAATTTTTTTAAAAAATATATAAAGTTAGTTTTTCAAAAGAATATCGGCAGATGAATTGATTTTGAACTTTTTATGACGCTTTAGTGTTGTGAAAATTAATTCCTTCAGAAAATTTGCAATCATAGATTTTTTTCATTTAAACTCAGTTCAAGCTCACCTTAAAATGTTTTTATCCAAGATCTGCTATGTTGTTGTTCCACAAAAAGAACAATGCTAGTACTTAATTCTGATGCTTCTAGGATACATGGATTATGCTGAACCACTTGTGAAATATGTACAACTTTATCAAATATTTCGCCATTCATCAATTTCTGGCTATTTTAATAGTGTTCTAGATTTATTTTCTTTATGATCTACAAATTAATTAATTATTACTTTGTTGCGTCTAGATGGAGATACCTAGCGCCAGGTGGTTCATTTGGGCTGCGAAAATTTGTATAAATTATATTTGGCTTTTTTGCTTATTGCTGCTTTAAATTACCCATTGAAGCTCTTATATAAAGATTTACATTAGCATTAGACTTAATCATTATAATAGGCGAAAATTTGGCCAATGACAACGTTTCTGCCTAATCCATTATCTAATTAAAAAAAAAAAAAAAATAAAAATTAACATATTGAGTGATCAAATCAAAATAAAAGACCATTTAGATCATTTATATTTATATATTCGTTTGTGGTATCTTCTTGGTTGGTTTTTGTTTTGGTTTTGTTGTTGCATCAGTGGGAATTTATTGATACTTGTGTGTGCAACATGTGACGACTTCTTTTGTATATAAACAATTTACATAATAACTATCATTGTATGTTGAATTCATGGGCGGAATGGTGGAAGGAGAAGTAAAAGATTTTCAACATTTTGGATTTTTTATTTTTTTGTTTTATCCCCCTCTTGTTAAATGCTTCACTTATAAGGGTCAACTTATTATAGCTTACCATACTAACTAACCTCGTCATTTCTTCTCCATGCCGTAGTATGTGATCTAATATTTTGCTGAACTAGACTTTATTCATATGACCAGTATTAGCAGTGGCTGCATCAGTGAAATTTTAATGGTTTTTGTTTTTATTGTGTGCGAAATTATTGCTATTTCAATGACTCGCTTATATGGTATTTAAGCCTGCTGCAGTCTGCGAAATGGTATCAGTTAACGTATTAGTTTCATAGGAGTTAGGTTTACTTCGTCTATTTCAGCAACAGCAAATTAAGCAGTGCTTGCAAAAAAATGAAGGTACGCTGTGGATAAAGTGCCTGCAGCATGCTTGGACTTGCCTCGCTACTTTAGTGATTGGAGTTATGACTTATTGACTATTTTATCTTTGCAGGTATTCGTGTGTTTATTCGCCATGATGGCAGTCGCTCAAGCAGGATTTTTGGGACTTGGAGGCGGTGGAGGCGGCGGCGGTGGTGGCGGCTATGGTGGTGGCGGCGGTTATGGTGGTGGTGGTGGAGGTGGCTATGGCGGTGGTCATGGAGGTGGCTATGGCGGAGGCGCTCAAGAAATCAAGATTATTAAGGTCATCGGAGGTGGTGGTGGCGGTGGTGGCGGTCATGGTGGCTACTCCGGCGGTCACGGTGGTGGTTACTCCGGCGGTCACGGCGGTGGTTATTCCGGCGGTCACGGTGGTGGTCATGGCGGCGTAGTCAAAGTTATCAAGGTCATTCATGATGAAGGCCATGGCGGTGGAGGCGGTGGAGGCTATGGCGGTGGAGGCTATGGCGGCGGTCATGGTGGTGGATTCTCCGGAGGCTATGGTGGCGGTCATGGTGGAGGTGGAGGTGGTGGAGGTTATGGAGGCGGTCATGAAGTAAAAATCATCAAGGTCATCGGTGGTGGCGGTGGTGGTGGTGGTGGTTATGGAGGTGGTTATGGCGGTGGTTCCAGCGGTGGCTGGTCTTCTGGCGGTAGCTCCGGTTGGAATTAAATTCCCAGAATCAAACTCATCGGCTGTGAAATATTTGACTGAATTCCTTTCTTCCTTAATTCCTACCCCACTTCTCTACGATTGCATTTAAAGAACCAATTCATTGGAGTCCTTACAACCACTAAATGCGTGAATGAATGTACATATTGAAATTTTTGTTGTACCTGAAATACTGGAAAGCATAATTATAGACTTTGTTAATTAATTGTTATTCTTTAATCGTTACTGTAAATATACTAAATACGAAAAATATGTATGCATATTATTTTCCCACTCAAGAGAGAGATAAGAAAAAGACTTAATTAGGGGGCTTAGTGAAGGTCAAGTGATAAAAGCAGCCTTCATCCAATATTTTGTTGAGTACGCAAATGCCATCAGTAAACAAATGAAAAATATGTGTGTGGTCACCAATCACGGTAGAAGTGAAACTTTAATCCAAAAAAGTTGATTTTTAAGTGGTTAATTGATTTACTCTTTTATATAGTCTTACTAAAAAGTTCCATTTCATATAATGGCAAGAGTAAATGAAATCTTTTTTGATCAGGGATCTTAATTGTTATAAGTGATTTCCAAAAACTGACAGCTTAGTTATTATTTCTAGATTTTTGGTTTGTTGCTCAACAACAAGAATTAAAAGTTCTGATCAATTCTGATCAGAAATAAAAGTTATTTTTTTATTTTTATTTTTTTTTGTTCAAGAATAAGAATTACTTTTGAGTTTTATTATTTTGCTTAAGAAATACTCTTATTTCACTCAGAAATAAAGGGTTTTTTTCTCAATTTTTATTTTACGCTTAAAAATAAAAATCATTTGTCCAGTTTTATTTTTTTTTCCTCAAACATAAAAACTAAAAACACCACACAGCTTTGTTGCTGGCACATGCCAATTTTTATTCACTACACCTGAACATGGGAGCTTTAAGTGTGGGTCGTAGAGGGTTGATAAGTATGACCATTACTTTTGCAAAAGGAAAATTTTTCCCTTGGGGACCTATTCTCTCCAACCACTCCTTAGGGAGGCTCCCATACAAATTTAAAGATTTTTGTATATTTATTTCCTACACCTGAACAGGGGGGCTTTAAGGGAGGGTCAGAGAGGGTTAATATGTATCATTAAAGTATGTGATATGTAGAATTTTGTATCAAAAATATAATGATGTAAGGAAAATAAATGCAATGCAGAAATATACATCTAGGTTCAAGAAAACGAATGAAAAGAGGTCGAAAGTGAAATTGCAAATCGAGTGAATTTCTGCAATCCGAACAAATCCGAGTGATTTTGTGTTTTCGAACTTGGTTCAATTTTACTTTTGAAACAGCTGATAGCTATCAGTTCTGCATTTCCATTGTTATATTTATTGTTGAAAATAAAAGAACATTAAACAAGATTCGGAAATTAAGTTCGTGTCCGCAATAAAATAAAATATTAGTGCAGTTTATGTTGCTACTATGTTGCGGCATAATGAAACGCATAAATATGCAATTGAAAAATTAAAAAGGCGTAATTTGAGGGACAATTCAAACCCTTTTCAAATTCCTGATACTGCGTAAGGATTGCTAAACATTACAATTTAATTGGATTTTTTAGATAATTTAAATTATATTTAAGGTTCGTTATTTAGTATCGCGTTAATAAAAGTGCCTTCAAAATGTTGCTTGATACGATAGAACCACATCTTAGGAAGCCATCCATTCCATCCGTACTAAAACTGGCCTCAGTGTTGCGTTTCTTTGCAGAGGGCAGTTTTCAAAACTTATGTCATAGTTTTCGCCATCAACCCCGCCTAAATCGGTTCACCTTCAACCACAACATAAAAACCGCAAACTCGGGCAACAGCATTCTCTGAACTAGAAATCACAAATTTATTGAATGGGCCTCCGCCAGTGGATACGTCCTCAGATTTGTTATGAGCTAGTTTTTTCCATATCCTGCTTTCCAATCTATCCAAACCTTAAAAATAATTTCATTAAAAAATAAATATAATGTACTTTTTTATATTATATACTTTTTTCCACCCAGTGTCCTTTTGAGGTGGGCCGTGGCTATTGAGATCTTTCTCCAAACATCTGCTACCACTCGATCGCCTTTCATAAACCCCCTTGCTAAGTATTTAGGATTTTCTATAAAGGAATTAAAGATTTTTTCCTGAGCAGAATTTTTGTGCTTACCCCTGTTTAAAAAAAACAAGTATAAAAATTTTAATGAAATATGTTTTCATTACTATTTAATATTAAATACTCACATATCCGTACGTTTCAGTTTATTTTATCGGTATGAGTACCAGCGCTGGTTACCGAGCGCACGACTTTCGTTTGTTATACCTGTGGAGGTGACTCGCCTTCGTGCCATTTACGCTTGGTGTACTGCTGCCCAAATGCTGAACGCGAACCCTATTTTCCCTTTATTAAGACAATAAAACCCTTTAAGAACGCTAGTCCAATTAGTCCACAAGGTTAGTTTGTATGGATCGTCACCGTGTGTATTAAGTGCATCTCTTTTTCATCTCTTTTATAGCCATGGTTCAAATATGTTCCTCGTGCAATGATAAGCACAAGAAGGTGGCACGCCGGTAGTGCCTGTGTCCACATCTGTGTTCACTATTCAAATAGCTGGTCGTATTTTAATAGTTTACTTATCGATAATTAATAATCGTTGCAAAGAAAAATGTTGCCATAACGAAAAATAATTTTCTGCGTTTTCTGCGCAAAATTTGTATGGTTTTCATTTTTTTTTATAAATTCACATTTCTACAGCTAGTCGTTTTAGAATCACTTTAAAATCGTAAAAAGTATTTTGTGGAGCACACCATTTTACTCAATTTTAATTCGAAAAAAAAAATTGAATTGATAACGAAAAAGTGAAATGTGGAACACCAAATTTCAGCTTATATCAATTTCGATGCCACTTTCAAGTGAAAGTGAAATACAGAACCTAGCTGATACTCTGTGTACTCTTTGTTTCTTGGTGAACACACTGTTTTTTAAACAGGCATCACTGCAGGCAATCTGCTCTTCTGTTGTTAATCAAAGAGTGTACAACCAGCCGAATGTTGTACAGTAGAGCAAGTCACATTTGTCTGGATTTTGTTAAAGTATCTCAGATCCTCCGTGCCCCCACTGACACGTGGGTGCTGCTGAGAGAGCAATAAATCTTATGTCGAGAAACAACGATAAAGTGACGTCATTGGAAGCGGAAAAACAGGCTTTTCTGCGCGTGGTAGAAGACCATTGTAAGCTCTTTCCATGCGGTACAACAAAAACCAATATTTCTGAACGCGTGCAGCAAAAGAAAATCCATATTCACAATGATTAAAATTAAATCCTTTAAAACTCAATGTATCAAAAATATCGTATCTCATTCAAAAATGGGTCGATCCTGTTTTTGTTTTTTGATTATTAAGACTATGAAATGGGCTGCATTAATGCATTAATTAATTTTGAAAAAATGTCCTAGATCAATGCAAAGGACAAACACGAATAAAAAATTACATAAAAAAATTTTAAAATGTTGACTTCAAATACGTTTATTGAGACCAGACTTCATTGTACGTCAAATCTAAGTCCAGAATCAGATTCTTCAGCTAGTTTAATACAGAAGTAGGTACTTTTGGTTTTTTTTTTTTTAATTTGAAATGCATTAGAAAAATGTAAATACATTTCATCTAAAATTACTCCCGAAAACCGGATTTTCGACCAGAACCGGGCCATTTTTGACAATTCATGGACTTTTATTAATTCTAATTACTTCATTTGCAACCATCGTGTTTTTCAGGGGGGGGGGGGGGGGGGGGCACGGAGGATTCCATACAAAGTAGCATTTGACTTGGTCTATTGTACAGTACTCGTTTCGATTTTCTGAAATTACTGCACAAAAGTTTAAAATATACTTTAAAATGTTGTGCATTACAACTCTGTTACAAGTTATCAGCAGTCAGTGTTTGTCTTTCGTTTAAGGTTGATGTTTTCAACATGAGTATTAAAGACACGCTCCATATGAGGAGAACTTTTTTGGCAATATTATAATTGCTCAATGTATGAACCATGCAGTTGAAAAGCTACTGTGTTCATTAGGGCGGGTCAAATTTTTTATCGATCAAGCGTATAGCAGAAACGTAATATATGATGAATTCTGAGAATATTTCCCCAAGAAACCATAGGACTAAAATCACTCCCAATATCGCACATATCGAGGTCAAAATTTGTGTATGGATTTCATAGTAGAATACTGTAGAATAGTCCAAAAATGGCAGCGTATATCATTGATTTTGGACTTGTTGAAAAGGAAATTTTGCCAGCTCATCGAATCTGAATTTATTTGAAAAATAGTTTGGCTTTTAAACCAAATTTTGCCAGCCTGCTATTTAAAAATTGCCAAAAATGTAAAAATCATCATAGAGACGTTTTGATAATTTTAAATTTTACATTTGAATTCTTCGTTTTTACTATTTTATTACATTCTTCACATTTTAGTATTTTAAAAGTAAACAAAACTGGAAGTAATAACCTAAGCAATACGAGTTCTCTCATACAAAAAATGTATCTCTAGACGATTCGGTTGGAATTTGTTGCGATCGAGAAGTAAGCAAAACTGGTACCGTAATGGCATTCTACGAAGGTACGAAATTGCTCTAGAAAAATCATTACATTGGTTTGTTTGCTTGCTGCATTTTAATGAACTACCGTTTCGCCACTTGTTGGGTGCATTGGAAAAGTCGACTACAAGCGGACCTAGAACTGCTAGCGGGGATTTGACAAAATTAATTGAAACCTGTGAACAGTTACAGGTAGTTTTATACTAATTTTAAAATAATTGGACTTTATTTTAAGTCATCCCACTTTTTGTTAAATACTAAAGACGAGCACGGTATTTTTACAGATGTGAAGTATCTGTATCGACTAGCAAGGGCGTAGACAGGATGAAAATTAGGGGGGGGGGAGGGGTGCAAGACCTTTTAAATTTCTTTTTACCATATCTTTCATTGCGACTATTGTCGACATTGCGACTATCATTGTAGACTATTTAGACTATACGTGACTACAAATTTGCCATCAACAAACTTAAAAACTCTAGCAAACTATATTATGAAAGTTTATGTACCAATGTACTTTAATGTAAAGTATTATGGTTCTGTTGTCTATGGCAGTGCACTGTTAGCAAAATTTATACAGTCAACGCAATATTTGCCACCAAACTTTAGGGATATTGTTAACGCTCTAGTTCAAAATAATGCCTATTTCGGTCATCCAGAGAATGTTTTATTGGCAATGCTCTTTGATGATAGAAAAACGGTTCGCGAAAGAGCAATCAAGAAGATTTTGTATTATCGAGATAAGCTTTATGATCCAACAGTATTAAGGACTTTTAAAAAGCATAGCATTAATTTTGATTGCTCAGACTATGTTGATTAGATAAACATAGATGATGACAGCATTTTATCCGAACCTCCATTCACCGCAAACATTCCATACGAGCACATGTTAAGTTATCTAGAGTTTGAAGATCCGCCGCTGCCAGACCCACAAATTCCAACGCATATACAAGGAACTGAGTGATTTGTTCAGTTACTTTCAAGTGTTTCGCGACGCGTAATTGAAAAAATCGAGATGTTGTTACGGCAGCAGCTGCAAAAAGTCGACCTAAAATACCCCGCATTGAGAGCAAACAAGACTTAAAAGTCTAAAATTATACTTTTTGCACTGATTGAATAAAATATTTGTTTGTAAATTTAAATCGTTTTATTATTGACAATATTAAAATATTAGATTGGCAATATTTGGCTTAAAAGAAAAAATATTTTTAAAATGAATTCAGATTCGGAGAGCTCGCAAAATTTCCTTTTCAACAAGTCCAAAATCAATGATATACGCTGCCATTTTTGGACTATTCGTCAGAATTTCTATTTAAACTATACAGTTGTTTTTTACTTTATATACGAGTTTTTACCTCGATATGCGCGATATTGGGATTGATTTTAGACCTATGGTTTCTTGGGGAAATTTTCTAAGAATTCATCATAGATTACATTTCTGCTATACGCATTTTTGGTTTTTTCTCATCCGAACAAATTGACCCGCCCTAGTGTTCATACTATATTTTAGTATGCGAATTGATTCATCGGTTTTACTCCTCATCGCGGCTAAAGAAGTTTCACTTAAAAAAGTTAGTTTCTTCAAAAAGATATCGACAGTTGATTTTAATTGTGGTCTTTTTATGATGCTTAAGTGTTGTACAAATTAATTCCGTCGAAAAATTTGCAATCATACAGCCTTACTAATAGACAAATGAAAATATCGGCTTTTATTAAAGTCTATCAGCTATTAGGCTACCGTCATTAGGCTACCAAATTGACGAAAAACGGATGCGTGAGATGTGAGATGAGAGTGAAAACGCAGGAAAGATCGGCTGTATGCGAATACAAGCGAGACTCCAACATGACTGGTGGAGGACCACCACCAAACATTCCAGATGACTTCCACTACAAGATGTTGCAGACAGATCCTTTAGACACAATGAATGACTACGTATCCTACGATGGTACCGCTTAGGTTATTAGTAAAACTTATATCGAATTTATTAAGTCTTCGAATAAAATCATTACATAGGATGGAATGATAGAGGAGTACATATTTGAATTTTGATAATAAGTGAAATGAAGAAGTTCGTATTACTCATTTCGAAGTTTCAGTGGAATAGATTCAACCTGCAGTTACAATATCCGAAGTAAAATCACCAATTCGAGAAGGAAAAACAAAAAACAAAATGGACTGTAAGTTGCAGGAAGTTACGTTGCAAAAAAGGGCAGAACAAATAAACAAAGAACAGAAGTCAAACGAAGAAATTCTCGCGTCTCGAAAAAAATTAAAGAAAAAAAATTAGAGCCAATTCAATTGGATATCGAAAACATTATAGAGGAGCGTTATTTGAAATAAAACTTTTTGAACTGAAAACCAAGGCACAAGAAGCAAAAATAAAGAAATTTTTGTTTTTTTAGCTTTGAACCATGGATTTCAGGTGGAATACCTATTCAGTCAAGTCTGCCTTGGTTCGAAATGGGGTGCTAGATTAGTGGGAAGGAGAAGGCAATCAAGTGAAACACGAGTGGGATGTTCCGAGCGTGGTGGAAAACCAAAGAAACAAGTGAATTTGTATCAGAGGCAAGTGTTATGCCTTTACCTCAGTCAATTCAAGTTATAAAGCAATCTCATCCACAAACTTCTCTAACATCAACTACAACTCCAAGTCGTAAATATTGATGAATTTTAATTTCAGTCGACTAGAAATGAGGATAGAAAATTGCAATATGCAAAAGGTTTTTAAAGCGCAGGACCATGACCTGGCCGAGAATCGAACCCGGGACCTCTGGGGTAGCAGTGGAGCACGCTATCTACTCGACTACTGCGGCCGCCGACGAGATGGTCTTAACACATAGTCCAATAAGTCCCGAGACTAACTACTAGATGGCACCTCTAACTAAATATGGACATAATACTTCGATAGTTTCAACCTTCAAACAATACGTGTAAAAATTTCATGACCATCTAACGTTTAGTTCAGAAGTTGCAGATTTAAGTGACGCTACTGTTGATGTTTTCAAAATAATGGATTCAAAGCAATTCCGTGTGTTGATTTATCACTGTTTTTTTATGGGAAAAAATACCGTCCAAGCTGAGGAATGGCTTCGAAAGTGTTATTCGGACTCTGCTCCGTCAAAAGCTACCATTTGCCGATGGTATGTTGAGTTTAAACTTGGTCGTACAGACACAAATGATGCTGAACGTTCAGGACGCCCAAATGAGGCAGTTGTTCCATAAAACAAAAAAAAGTACACAAAATGGTACTGGCCGACCGTAAAGTGAAGGTGCGCGAGCTAACTGAGGCTCTGAAGATATCGAAAGGCAATGTGCAACCAATATTACATGAATATTTGTCGATGAGAATGCTGCTTTTCAAATGGGTGCCGCGTTTTCTCACACCGGACCTAAATAACCACTGTATACAAAGAATAAATACGAATTTTTGCATCGGTATGTGACAATGAATGAAACATGGATCCACCATTTCACCAAGACAATGCACCGTGTCATAAATCCATGAAAACGACAGCGAAAATCCACGAACTGGGCTTCGAATTGCTTCCTCATCTACCGTATTCGCCAGATTTGGCACCTAGCGACTACTGGCTCTTTTCTGACCTCAAAAAAATGCTTTCTGTCCTCAAAAAAATGCTTTCCCTGACCTCAAAAAAATGCTTGCCGGCAAGAGATTTGGCTCCAATGAAGAGGTGATGGCTGAAACTGAAGCGTATTTTGAGGCGAAGCACAAATCGTTCTACAAAACCGGTATTCATGTTGATGAATAAAGAAGAATATTTGCAAAAAAAGTTTTTTATTACTTAGTATCGGGACTTATTGGACCATGTGTTATATATACAAATTCTTGGTGTATGGATTCTTCGAACAAGGATTTTGTATCGAACAATAGTCAATCACCTTTTTTTAGGTTGTAAATATGTGCGCCAGCCATTTTTGTTTTGCGCTTGCTGGAGCCAGTTGGAAACACCAAGTGTAGTCAGGTTATCCAACACTTGATCCTTCCAACGAAGATGTGGGCGTCCTCTTCTGCGTTGACCACCACCGGGCACCGAATCAAAAATTTTTTTCGCTGGAGCGTCGTTTTCCATTCGCTCAACATGACCTAGCCAGCGGAGCCGCTCGATTTTAATACGCTTCACTATGTCGATGTCAGCGTACAGCTCATACAGCTCATGGTTTCATCGAATTTGGTACTCGCGATTGACGCAGATTGGACCGAAGATCTTATGAAGGATCTTTCTCTCTAAGACTCTCAAAGTCTTTTCATCAGAACTGATCAATGTCCAAGTTTGTGCTGCATATAATAGGACGGGCATGATAAGTGACTTATAAAGCGTGAGTTTTGTTCGTCGAGAGAGGGCTCTGCTTCTCGATTGCCTACTCAGCCCAAAGTACCCACTTGTGAAATATGTACAACTTAATCAAACATTTCGCCATTCATCAATTTTTGGCTATTTCAATAGTGGTCTAGATTTATTTTCTTTATGGTCTAGAAATGAATTTATTCTTAGTTTGTGACGTCTGGATGAATATACCTAGCGCCAGGTGGTTCATTTGGTCTGCAAACATTTATATAAATTATATTTTGTTTTTTTGCTTATTACTTCTTTAAATCACCCATTGGAGCTCTTATATTAGGATTTACATTAGCATTCGACTTAATAATTATAATAGGCGAAAACTTGGCCAATGACAACGTTTTTGCCTAATCCATTATCTAATTTAAAAAAAAAAATTAACACATTGAGTGATACAATCAAAATAAAAGACCATTTAGATCATTTATATTTATATATTCGTTTGTGTTATCTTCTTGTTTTGTTATGTTTTTGCTTTTGTTGTTGCATGAATTACTTAAGTCTGTGCCTTGAGTGTGGGAAATGATTGATACTTGTGTGTGCAACATGTGACGACTTCTTTTGTATATAAACAATTAACATAATAACTACCATTGTATGTTTAATTCATGGGCGGAATGGTGGAAAGAGAAGTGAAAGATTTTCAACATTTTGGATTTTGTTGTTTTAGTTTTTTTAATCCCCCTCTCTTGTTAAATGCTTCACTTATAAGGGTCAACTTATTATAGCTGACCATACGAACTAACCTCGTCATTTCTTTTCCATGCCCTATGTGATCTAATATTTTGCTGAACTAGACTTTGTTCATATGACCAGTATTAGCAGTGACTGCATCAGTGAAATTTTAATGGTTTTTGTTTTTATTGTGTGCGAAATTATTGCTATTTCAATGACTCGCTTATATGGTATTTAAGCCTGCTGCAGTCTGCGAAATGGTATCAGTTAACGTATTAGTTTCATAGGAGTTAGGTTTACTTCGTCTATTTCAGCAACAGCAAATTAAGCAGTGCTTGCAAAAAAATGAAGGTACGCTGTGGATAAAGTGCCTGCAGCTTGCTTGGACTTGCCTCGCTACTTTAGTGATTGGACTTATGACTTATTGACTATTTTATCTTTGCAGGTATTCGTGTGTTTATTCGCCATGATGGCTGTCGCTCAAGCAGGATTTTTGGGACTTGGCGGCGGTGGAGGCGGCGGCGGTGGTGGCGGCTATGGTGGTGGCGGCGGTTATGGTGGTGGTGGTGGAGGTGGCTATGGCGGTGGTCATGGAGGTGGCTATGGCGGAGGCGCTCAAGAAATCAAGATTATTAAGGTCATCGGAGGTGGTGGTGGCGGTGGTGGCGGTCATGGTGGCTACTCCGGCGGTCACGGTGGTGGTTACTCCGGCGGTCACGGCGGTGGTTATTCCGGCGGTCACGGTGGTGGTCATGGCGGCGTAGTCAAAGTTATCAAGGTCATTCATGATGAAGGCTATGGCGGTGGAGGCGGTGGAGGCTATGGCGGCGGTCATGGTGGTGGATTCTCCGGAGGCTATGGTGGCGGTCATGGTGGAGGTGGAGGTGGTGGAGGTTATGGAGGCGGTCATGAAGTAAAAATCATCAAGGTCATCGGTGGTGGAGGTGGTGGTGGTGGTGGTTATGGAGGTGGTTATGGCGGTGGCTGGTCTTCTGGCGGTGGCTCCGGTTGGAATTAAATCAGAATTCCCAGAATCGAACTCATCGGCTGTGAAATATTTGACTGAATTACTTTCTCCCTGAATTTCTAACCCACTTCTCTACGATTGCATTTAAAGAACCAATTCATTGGAGTCCTTACAACCACTAAATGCGTGAATGAATGTACATATTGAAATTTTTGTTGTACCTGAAATACTGGAAAGCATAATTATAGACTTTGTTAATTAATTGTTATTCTTTAATTGTTACTGTAAATAAACTAAATACGAAACATATGTATTCACATTATTTTCCCACTCAAGAAAGAGATAAGAAAAAGACTTTAGAGATAAGAAACTAAGAATAAGTTTTTAGTGTATTTATTCACCCCAAGCAATTTTTTCCATTATCTCTTACTGTTTTCCTGTAAAAAAATTTTAAATTTTCACTCGAAAACCGAGACGCCAAGTGGGAACATGCCTTAATAAGGGGGCTTAATGAGGGTCTAGTGATATAAAAGCTATCCTTATCCAACATTTTTTGAGTACATTTTGTGTGCTTCGTTAATGTTTTTCGATATGAATACTTATGTTATGCTTTAAGGAAAGGTATTTTTTTTTTGAGTTGAGAAGCTTACACGAATACTTGAGTTCCCAATACTGGAACTACTATACTTCGATCAATAATTTTTTTTTTATTGAACTTAGTTTAATTAATAGTTTATAGTTTATAATTAACTAATTGCCATCGAAGTGATGCACCCCACATTATTAAATAGGGGAATATTTGAGAGTTCTCATTGTGTTGTTTTTCAAGATGACTTGCCTTCTATATCGCTACAAAGTCTTTTGTATCGTAGAGCTCATGGCGGAAACCATCGTTTTTCTTCTCTTATTCAAGTTTTTTGTTGATTTTATCAAAAATTATTGAAATAGTCTTCCTGGTTTAATAATTGAATACTAATAGTTATTATTTTAATTTAAATAATTTATTTTGTTTCTCAATATACATATTTCTAGTTAAAATCTGGTTTTTTTACTTGATTCTCCAATATGTAAAATGCTGCGTTTATTTAACCCTATGTCCCGTAAGGCGAATCTTAGACAGATCGTCTAAATATCAATATAATTGCGTGTGTTCCCACAGACACAGATAGATTTATTTTTAGGGTCATGACATAAAGAACTGTGATAGAAGACCACAGTTTGAATTTGAGTGAAATAGTTGAAACTGCTGGGATGTCCACCGAATGGGCTCACAAGATTTTAAGTTAACATTTGTTACAAACGAGAGCACAATACTATACAAGCGGAATCTCAGCGATTGTGTCTATATAACTGTTGACGGAACTTGGGCTCAATATAATACTCCTTAAAATAGATAGCAGCGAAAGCAATGGACTAGAGTCCATCTACTACTAAGAAGACAAAAAAAATGTTATCTGCGGATTAGGTTATTGCGATGGTTTTTTCGGAAGACTGTGGGGTTCGTAAGAAACTATCTTGATTGATTACCTTGAGAAGGATAGAACCACCACTGAGTGACGAAGTGATAAAAAGCGACATCATCCGGCGAAGAGAAGAATCTTGTTTCATCATGAAAATGCACCTGTTCATTTCTTAGTTAAGGCCATCTTTTACCTTTGAAATTTTATTTTGGTTTTTTTTTTTTTTCCTATATGAACTAACATAAGGGTATTGGGATAATACTGTGAACATTTCTAGCAAATCTATCGAGTAGCTTTTTTTTTTGTGTAGACAAGTCAAGCACAAAATCACGCCCTATGCACATATTTGGTGATCTACCTTTTAACATATGTATATATGTATTGATTATGTATTCTTACAATCAAAGTAGTAACTGTCCCGATGTCCCCAAATCGAAATAAATGTCCCCAAATTTATTCATCAGTTCGCTTATTTGATGAAATTTATAACTGATGAAAAAATTTAGGAATGGAACAAGGCACCATTTAATATGCGCTGAGTGGAGTGCTTCAAACATTTTCCCAAACAAAAAAAAACGCGCCGTACAAACTTTGCTTTTCCGGTACATCTGCTTCAAAGATCTGCTTCAAAGGACTAAGGTAAAAAAACACACCTTCAAATAAGTATGTTGGAAAGAATCATATTCGTGAAATGTGAAATGTGAAATGTTGAGTTGGGTGGAATTTTTTGACTTGCTTCAAAAGACGTCAGAAAAGGTGAAAAAGGTTACTGGTAGCGACAAACATCACAAACAAACAAAAAATACGAATGAACAATTTAACGAAGAAGAAATAGGTTTAAGCCATCGATAATTTTTATTTTAAACTATTTTAACTCAGAGAATTCAAATATAATATAAACAAAGAAAAATCAAATATAACTTTGTTGCTTTATTTACAAAACGAATTAAACTTAATCTACTCTTTACGTAAATTTTGAAATTTTATATTTTTAAGTTATTTCTGATTTGTCCACGTTTTCACTGAAAAATGTCTCCGAATTTGAATTAATGTCTGCAAAATTTTGGCTGAATGTCCCCGAATGGGAAGAATAAATAAATATATTGATTATGTATTCTTGCAAGCAAAGAAGTAATGAAACGTTGTAGTTTTTTTCTCAATTTTTTTTTTTTTCAAATAGATATACAGTAGTGCCTTTTTTAACTCTTTTTGAAGTGCCATGGGAGAAAATTTGAACCACTGAAAAATAAGCATTTGTGGTGCGTTGAGACAAAATTTAACCAGGGCTGCGGAGTCGGTTCGAAAAATCCACCAAGTATTGAAACACCGACTCCGACTCCGACTCCGACTCTGACTCCGACCATAAAATTAAAAATCCTTTTTTTTCATGCATAGAATTTTTATGTATGTATTTTTTAAATGAGGAAGTTAAATATATGAGGAAAGTAATTCAAATTCATTTAAATTTAAATAAATACTGCTATATCGGGCAGTGTCAATGAAGATTGCGATTAGGCTTGTGTTATTTGACCACCTGGGACATTTTATGTAAGAACCTCGGTATGAAACCATACAAAATACAGCTGGTGCAAGGATTGAAGTGGGGTGACTTACCCTAACTTTGTTTGTGTGGTGAATGGGCCTTAGAAAAGTTGGATGAAGATCGACTTTTTTATCTAAAAATTGTCTTTAGTGACGAAGCTCATTCTTGGCTCAATATGTACGTTAACAAACAGAATTGCCGAATTTGGTCTGAAAAGCAGCCAGAGGCAATTCAAGAGCTGCCAATGTACTCTAACCGTCATTGGACCGTACTTTTTTAAAAATAATGAAAATCACAACGTTATAGTGATGATTTACAAATTAGAAATGACACCTCAAGTACCAACAGACGACTTTTTTTAAACAACCAGGCCCTATAGGGCCCTTAGCATATTAACATAATTTTAAAAATTAATAATTTTTCTATAAGATTTTGTTCTATGGCGATATTCGTTAAAAATTGGTAATGATTTTTTTTATCGGGGTCGGAATCGGAGTCTGTGCATTTTCTAAAACTCCGACTCCGACTCTTTCACCCAAAAATCCTTACAGACTCCGACTCCGACTCCTCGACTTCGACTCCGACTCCGCAGCCCTGAATTTAACCCACTCAGATTTGATGTTATAGCTCTAAAGTACGTTAGTTAATAATTGTAGTATTAAAAATAATAAAAATAAATAATTATAAAAAAAGAAAAATATTTTTGACTTTTTTTTTGCTTGTTCCTCAAGGGTATTTTTTATAATGAAATTTCCGTTCCTCAAAGAGTTAAAAACCACGTCTTCGGGCACCTTTCCCCTAATTTCTCGCAAACCAATAATCCGATTTAGATGAAATTTTTCGAGATAATCACCACCCAAATGCATCCTCTCAAAACAATAGTTCTTTAATTTCATTATTTCCAAAATACTTACCATAATTTTAAATGCTTTTATCTCGAAACTTCTTTTTCGCGATTGGTTGTGATAAAAAAGTTTTCCCAAAAATTGTTCGATTTTAATAATTTTAAAATACCCACACACTTAATATATCCCTCATTCTCGTTGGTACAAGAACCATGAGGATAACTCCAAAAACAACGGAGTTAGACCTACTTTTTAACTCTTAAAAAATACCTTTTTTCAAATTTTGATATTTGGATATTTGCCATAATTCCGTTATTTTATCACGACTCCCTTAATTCTAGCACCAATAATAACGGCATTAATTTTTAACATATATCCGTTTTACTTTTTGTTTTTAGAATTTGTACAAACATTTTTTGATAACAATCGGCGGTATAAATTTTTTTTGCCAAATTTGACATAACATACAACAACAACAACAACAACAACAAAAAAAAAACAACAACAACAAGTTAAATATTAAGTTTGATACTTCATCTATTCATTAAAAAAACCCGTTTGTCGATATCTTTTATAATCTTTTTGCAATTTTATATTTAACGAGGCATTAAATGTTGGACCACCAAGGTAAAGGGTGCTCTGAATGCAACGACTAAAATCAACGAATTGGATATAATATTCTGACTAAAAACGATTATCATATGTTTCCTAATTTCAAAAACTTGCCAAGAGGTAAAAGATTCGTATTAAAAATACCCTCACATTCATGTGTAATAGTTAATTTCCGAAGTTATGTAGGTTTTCTTATTTTGATGACGTCAGTTTGTATTGGAGATAGGCGTGGTTTTTCAATCTCATTTTACAAGAAATATCAAAGCTTTTGTGTAAAATATCACGTCAATGTATTTATGTTTCTGGAACCTGTGACGGTTTGATGTTGTCAATTTGCATAGGAAGTAGGATTTTTTCCTTCATTTTATATGTAGGGAAAACTGCTGTGATTCAAAAAGAATAACTACACAGCACCGAGTTCATTCAGTTGTATCAAATGAAGCTCAACCCCGTGTGATTAAGTGTTTGCCCTTACAAAGAAGACATATGTATGATCTAAGATATGAGAACTTAAGAAATTGTATATCGGTGATTCCATGTCAAATCGGACGCTTTTTTCCAAAAATGGATTTTGATGATGCTGATTTTTTTCAAATTTTGCACGTCGATAGTACTTTAAAAAATAAAAATATTTGCATATTTCTTTTTTTTATAATTTTTTTTTTTGCAAGTTATACACAGTCGAAAATTCAAAAAAATTATCAAAAATTGTGAATAGGACATGTAGTCAAATAACTATATCTACAAAACCGTTAGTCCTAACGGTGAGTGACGGAATAGGTTTACATGATAATATGGGCGGCATTGATAAACGGAGTGTGACTTTAGTTATGCTTCAAGAAATAAAGTGGAGAGCCGTTTCTATTAAGTTCTATTTCGGCGACGGCGACTTTAATAAGGAGAGAAAAAAATCAAGCATTTTATGCTTGAATCAAGCAAATAGGCTACCAGTTTACAATTAAGTGGAGGGTAAGGTGTGTTTCGTTTAGAAAGGATGTTTTTCATGAATTTTTTTAAAAAACTTATCACTGTATGTTTATTTTACATATTATATAAAAGTACAACATTTGAAGAATATTCAAAAAATTTTTGTTAAGAAATAGAGAGAAATAACGGATTTATTGTAGATCTCCGCAGGCACCTCGAAAAAAAGTTCTTGTGCGGTGACCAGCCTACAGCATCACTGGATCATCTGAAACCAAAAAATCAAAATGCTATCTGTAGTTTATTACTTTACCTCTCCAGTGTCGTCGATTTTATTTTTTTAATTTTTCAATTTTTCAATTTTTGGTACCATTTCGAAGCCAAAATTACGATTTTTGACGAAAAAAATCAACCGATTTGTTATTGTAAAATTGTTCGTAATTATAAAATAAAAATAAATAACTGGCCATTTCAGCCTTTGAAAGGACTTTGACCTAGCGTCTTATGATCAATTGTGTTGTGAGTGTTATTAAGTTTGTACACAATTGACCGAGAACCAGACCTACATGTTTAACCCCGACTCCGAACTAACTAAGTTAGAGATACAGTCATTCAACCTACTGTAACTTCTTTAGTTTTGTTCCGAATGGCCTAAAAATGGCCTTCTTCAGATGTTGTACTTTCAGAAACAAATATAAAAAAAATTAAAAAAGAGTTGTCATACCTTCCCCCCCTCCCCCCTTAAGCGTAAATTTCTCAATTCAAGCATGATTTGCTCAATTTTGCTAGAATTGAATTCAAGAAACATTTGCTTAAGACTTAAGAATATTTTTTTCTAGATTAAGTCTAATTTTTACTTTAAGTGAGAAGAATTTGCTTGATTCAAGTAAACAATTTGTCGAAAATTAAAATAATTTGCTTGTTTTGAGAAATTTATTTTCCTTGAATTGAGAATAATTTGCTTGTTTCAAGTAAAGATTTTGTTGAAAACTAGAATAATTTGCTTGAGTCAAGTAAACAATTTTCTTAATACTAGAATGTTTTGCTAGATATGAGAAACTGAATTTTCTTATAATGAAAATCCTTCAGCACAGTTATAGGATAAAGGATAATCTATCATAAAAAACTTCTCGAATGTACTAAATATATATTGTAGACGCTTACATGTTTCCAAGTATAGTAAAAGATAAGACACTACGCCTCCGAACTATGCCATAGTTTGTCATTCCGCACCATGTTAAACATATTTTCATATAAACATGCTGTGAATTATAAGCATGATAATATGAGTTGAAGTGGGAAAAATTTGCTTGAATCAAGAAAACAAATTTGCTGAAAACTAAAATAATTCTCTGCGATTGCTTGAAGTCTTGTTCTACTCGTAGGTTCTAGATTCAAGTATTTTAATCTTGTTTCAAGCAATCATTTTTTTTACTCAATTTTAGAAATAAATGCTCATTATTAATTTATTTTTCTTCATTTTAGTTTTGAGTGCTTGATTTGAACTCATGAGGCTTAATTTAAAATTTTCTTAGATCAATCATAATATTTGCTTAATATAAGAATATTATTTCTCTCCGTGCACAGAGAGTTTAGTTCAAGTTCAACCAAAGCTGTGCACACAGAGATGCGTTGGCAGAATTGAGTTTAATGTGACATTTCTTTGTTTACTCATATTTTTTCGGGACATCCACCACAGTGACATCAATTCCATTTGAGAAAAAGTCTGCAGCTACCTCTGCTACCACTTTTGCGAGTTCTTTCTTGCTGTGCGCAAATCGGAATTTTTATCGACCCATACTGCTGTGAAGACCTCATCTTCTACACTTACCCAAGTTCTTTTTTTCGCTTTTTCGTTAATTTTTTGCAAAGAGTAAATTGCACAATTTTAGAAACAGCTGTTTTTTAAAATTTCTCAGCACAAAATCATTCAATACTCCGAACGTACTTTGTCATCTAAAAAGTTGCATCTGAACGTACCTTTCCATCGAAACATTAGTATACTTTTAGGCATTTCTCAAATTGAGTTTTGATAAACCCAGAAAGCAAATTGAGTTGAGGTTGGGTTTCATTCTGCAGAATTGTTCAGAGCACTGTACTCAAGAGTTTATTTTGAGTTCAATAGCAAAACTCAGCTTTGTACTGTAAACTCAAATTAAACTCTTTGGGTGAACATAGTATAACGACACCTGCCCACTTTATTTAGATGCAGCTGCTATAAAATAAAATTAACAAATAATCTCATCGGCACTACAAAAACGAGCCCATAGTGCGAACTGAGGGTTAATATTCCGTCATTCTGCGATCAGTAGTTTTTAACATAAGTATGTCTAATATCTGTCAACTTAAGCTTAGCTTTAGCCTTTTTAGTGGATTTTATTGAGGAAATAAAGCAAAGACACACCCTTCTGATGCCCTTTTTCAAAGGTTGTGTAGCGGAATTGTGATCACAATTGTGATCTTCAATGTATAGATTCGAATTCAGCATAAGATAAAACTTAGACTTTGACTTTTTTGTACTTTAACTCAAGGTGAAAGTGGAAATAAAAATATTTAGTTGAGTAAATTATGTCACTTATTTAAATTAGATGTTACTACTAATAGACGATAACGAATCATGTCATCTCTATCGCCTTTAAGCGAGACGCTAAGCAATTACTATGTCATCAAGTTTACTTCGAATACCCTAGGGGCAATATTTTAACCACCGTTCCATTTCAATTTGTAATGTTTTCTTAACCGTTTTGTTAACTGTGTAAATTTTAATGCTACGCCTGACCTGCTGACCACGGCATTAACCCGAACCGAATGACCCGCTGCGGTTATGAGTTAACTAAATGGTTAACTAATTTAAATACTAAAACAACAAAAACTGCTCAATTTTGGTTGGTTGGTTTCAATAAAAAATTAAAAAACAATAACTCCAACATAACAACAAACAAACCAAAAAAAAAAAAAAAAAAGAATAACCACTCGATGAGCAAAGAAACCAAGCCAAAAGGTCGGATCGCCACTCTATCGTCAGCAGACCACCAACGCCATTACAAGATCGGATTATGTAGTAGTGAGATGTTAATGAAAAGTGGAAGTTCACAAAGTCATGTAATATTTGATGTTGCTGATGTTCCAACTACATCTGTGACATGGAAGAGCCGTGGATGATGATGACTTTGCCAGCAATTAAAAATGAATTTGAAGGTGATTCAGCTGAAGATATGGAATAAGTGGAAGTGAATAAATAAATTTATGCAATCTCCAAAACGAGATTTTTTTTTCTTCTACAAACTCCAATGATGTATATACATGTGAATGGAGCAGCGAGAATATGGAAGAAAAAAAAAAAGATTATAAGAGTAAATTATATGTTCCCAAAGAGTGAGCCATACAGTGTTAGAATGAGAAGAAGATATAAAATTTACGGTATTAACTCCCTCACTGGCTCTGGTACCTCTCTGCAACTCTTTTACTCTTAGGTTTTGGCTTCGTACCAAACTCTGAGTTACTTAGGCCGTATAGTAGTCGTAGACTCCTCGGCGTGTGATTTATTGAGATAGCATTGCACGCAATACAATTTTTGGCTGGGTCATTGCTGCAGCTTCTAGCGGAAGTGCAGTTAGGCCATTTGAAGCAAGTCTTCTTGTTGTGTATAAAAGTCATGTCTGACTAATGAGCAGGCATCAGTTGTTGTTCGACTGTCGTGCTACGTAAAGCAGTAATAATCAGGACAAGATGAAGGTACGTTACGCCTTCGTTGGCTTAAGGAATGCCAAATGGATTAGGCATTCCTTAGCAGTATTCTTGTCGAATAATCATCGAGTGGATTAAATTTAACATCCTTTTTTGTTTTAATTTACAGATATTTGTTTGTTTGCTCGCCATGTGTGCGGTGGCAAATGCTGGCTTCCTGTTCGGAGGAGGTGGTAGTGGAGGTGGAGGCGGAGGCCATGGAGGTGGCGGTGGTGGCGGCGGACATGGTGGATGGTCTGGTGGTGGCGGACACGGTGGAGGTGGCCATGGAGGTGGCGGTGGCCATGGAGGTGGCGGTGGCCATGGAGGTGGAGGTGGCGGTGGATATGGTGGTGGAGGTACTGTTAAAATTATCAAAATCATCCATCAGTCTGGCGGAGGTGGTGGCTACGGAGGTGGTGGCTATAGTGGAGGTGGCGGTGGAGGATGGTCGTCTGGAGGTGGTGGCGGTCATGGCGGTGGCGGATGGTCTTCAGGAGGTGGTGGCGGCCATGGCGGTGGTGGTGGCGGCTATGGTGGTGGCGGTAGCTATGGAAGCGGCGGGCAAATCAAGATCTACAAAGTTATCTCCAGCGGCAGTTCCGGTGGACATGGAGGCGGTGGTGGTGGTGGCGGCGGCGGGTGGTCATCAGGTGGTGGTGGCGGTGGAGGTGGTGGCTGGTCCTCAGGCGGTGGTGGTGGCGGTGGTTGGTCCGGAGGCGGTGGTGGCGGCTGGTAAAAAAAACTGGCAGTCAACCATTCAATATGTACCTGATCATGTGATAGCTTCAAGGGATAGATTTTACAGTTTGCCCCCCTATATCTTGTAAATTTACCTCCTTTTGTACATTATTTTCGCTAAATAAAACATAAACAAAAATCAAAAATATTTCTATAATATTTTGAAATGACCCAACATTGGCCCGAATGTTGCTTGCATCACTCAAATTTAAAATTTTTTTTTTATTTTCAAAAAAAAAACCATTTAAATTTAAATCTCAAGTGGCAGCTTAAGTGCCCAAATATTGCGCTGTCCATCTTCAAATTTTGTTTAATTTGGTTGTTATGGTTGTTCATACTCAGCATGTGCTCATGAAGCTGTTTAGATGTTTCTTTGTTTAATTTGGTCTTTCTGTTTTGTCCATACTTAAGCAAACTCAGCATGATTAATTATATTTTTAAGAGCTAAGACAATGAAGACAAATTAATGCATACTTTGATGTTAAAAAAAAAAAAAAAACTAAAATCAGTTCCAAGGTCAAGCTCTGACATTCTAAAATTTGAATATCATAAGAGGATTTCATTGTAAATGGTTTTTGTTGCTTGTTCAATTATTTGGTTGAGTAGGAAGTCGATGAAATATAACAAGTTGTATTTAGTTTTTTTTTTTATTAATTGCTTAGATAAAGGGTTTCTCATTAAAATAAGACTTAATTCTAATATTGAATAGATTTTATTTTAATCAGGTTTAATCATTGTTTTAATTTTGACATAAAATATAAACTATTATTAGATAATATGGCTATGCCGCTATAGTGAAATCCAGACCATATTTGTCCTACTCTTAAGTTTTTGAAAACATAAGTCCTCATAACTGCAAAAATATCGAGTTTACAACTTTGGATAATACTCGTATGCGAGGTTCCATATCTCATGGTCCAAACCCACCTACAGTCACACAGAAAACTATACGTATTCATCCTAAAACTATACGCAATGTAATGCCATGTCTACACAGAAAGTTTAGTTTGAGTTAAGTTTGAGTTCAACCATAGCTACACGGAAAAAAATAAATCGTAAAATTTCATCAAAAATAAACTGAAATTTTGCAGTTTTTCTCAGGAACCGTGCGCCCGTACTGACAAAATGTTATTTTAACAAAACAATGCCAATGAAATATTACAGTGTCATACACAGTGAAATGTATCAACCTTGAAAATTGATAGCATGTGCTCAATAAAACTAATAGTGAGTAACCGTGTATACTACCGATATCGATAAAATTTACCATATGTTGGAAAAAATACAAAGCAGAACGTTACTATTTACCGACTATAAATATATTAATTAATACGGCTTTTGCATTAACATTTACTCCAGGAAATAGTTAAAATTAATTTTCAAAAATATACTGTATACTTATGATCGTTATCATTTCTTCAAGTAAAAAAATCTTAGTTTTATTTGAAAACTTTATTTTTATTTATATGATGATTTTAAAAGTAATAATAATGAGGCACTTATAAATAAATACATTAGGTAAAACTTACATACGATTCAAATACATACATTAGATATATTTTATAGAAGATATGTTACACTTATCTGATATATTACCATTTACTGATTATATAAAAATTACCATTACATTGATTGATCATTGATGAGAAACCTTGAACTTCTTCTAGTTTATGGAAATGTGGTCTTATTTTAGTTTTAGTTTTTATCTTGAAACAAACTTCAAGAGCCCGAACTAGTGTCTCGAAATCATATTGAATGTTATCAACTACGATATGTGAGGGGATGATGTTGTCAAGTGAGCCCACAAGTATTGATCTTGGTTGAAGTTGAAGGTCAAACAATGCCAAAGTATTTCAAAGCTCCTCTAAACTTGTTCGGACATAATTTCCTGTCTTCAGTTATAATAAATAAGAGAGTAAAAATTTTTACAAAATTAATATATGTATTATTAGCTAACCTGTACGTGAAAAATAAATCCACCACGTGCCTCAGCTTTCAAAGGGTTCCATTTCTTTAAAGAAGGTGCTGGTTTAGGAGATTTATAATTTTCTTGACTTCGTCTCTGTCGTTTAATGCCTCTTTTGTTGGTATTTTTAGTGATGGAAGTAGGTCTTGGAAATGCATTCGATAGGAGATATAAAAATGTTGCATCAAGTTCCACTATTGTTTTTTAAATAATATTTGTTATAGTAAAATTCAGAAAAATTTTTAAATTTTAAAAACAAAACCTCCTTTGAGCTACGTAAGATCATGGTGTAATTAACAAGGTGATCGTGACGTTTACTAATTTCCCTACGGTTGTCAAAAAATGTTGAGAAAGTAAGAAAAAAAGAGACAAGCTGCGGAAAAGTGTCAAATTTGCTTGCACTCAATAAAAAATTGTAATAGATTGTTTGCAACTTTTGCTTGGAATTTACGAACAGCTGTTTTTGACAAGAGAGGGTAAAATTTTTTTGAGATAAGCTAAAAATTCACGATCACCTTGTTAATTACACCATGCGTAAGATTAACATAACAATATAATATGTACCTTTGAAATTAATATTTATTTTGCACCCATCTCTCTGCGACTTTACTTAACGACTGACAAAATTGTTGAAATTTACAAAATAAATGACTGCAGACCGTTACAACGGTAATTTCTCCAATTATTTCAGTGTGCACAAATTGAAACAAAGCGTTGGCATATTTTTGTTTTTGTCTTCTCAGCAGCTTCAACTTTGCGCTTTCGCAGCCGATGCCAGCGTATGTGTTGGTTTGTGTATTCCTATCGTTGTATGTAAGGTTAGCGGATGCGCAATACTTAGAACACGTGCGCAGTGATTGTTAAATAAAATTTTGTGATTGATACACTGTAATAATTACATCGTGTCCTAGACAAAAATTTTCAGAACTTCCCTGTACTATTTCCTATGTCAACTTTTTAATATGAGTTTCAGAATATTCTACACTTTATTACCGTAATTTTCGAAGCTTGAATCGCATATATAACTATCGTCCGATTAATTGTTCATGAGATCTCAGTAAAATTATTGGATTAATCCAACAAACAGTATTTTTTACCTGAACTATTATTACTTTGTGAAGTTTTAATATTAATTCTCACGTTTCATTTTTTTCCGTGTATACATACAGAGTTGCGTCGGTAGATGTTTCTTTGCTCTACGAAAATCGGATTTTTTATCGGCCGATACTGATATGAAGACCTCATCTTCTACACTTTTTGTTTATTTTTTTGCAAATAGTAAATTTCACAAGCAAACAGCTGTTTTTGACATTTCTCACCACAAAATTGTACAAATTGCCTTCGAACATACCTTTTTGTAAGAACATTAGCATATTTTTAGGGATTTCTCAAATAAAGTTTTGATAAACACAGAAATAAAGTTGAGTTTAGTTGAGTTTCATCCTTCAAAACTGTACTGGAGAACTCAAGAGTTTGTGTTGCGTTCAGTGGCCAAATTCAACTTTGTACTGGAAACTAAAACAAACTCTCTGTACAGACATGGCAAAAGAAAGTTTTAGTTTAGTTGAGTTTCATCCTACAAAATTGTACTGGGGAACTCAAGAGTATATTTTTCATTCAATGGCAAAACTCAACTTTGTACTGGAAACTAAAACTAAACCCTGCCTCATAGCATAAGCAAACTACGCATTTACAAGTGCAATAACATATCTGTTTACACAAATAACAAATTGTACCGTTAATTTCGCGTTTGTTGTCCACAAAGAAATGAAAAGCATTTTGCAGCACAGATAAATACGTACGATGCAAAAGAAGTAGCGATATTTTTTTCAGGTCATAAAAATAAAATATAAATAAAATATATTTTTGTGAAAATGAGTCCAAAAACGAAGGAAGTTTGCCTTGAAGTGCGAGAGCAAATAATTAAATCAAGAAAATCCTTTGAACTCTATTGCAATAACTATTGGTCGTGCTAAGTCAACAGTACAATAGTCAACAATAATAAAAAACTATAAAAATAGATAAAAATAAATAACTGGTAATTTCAGCCCTTGAAAGGATTTTGACCTAGCTTCTTATTTGTACACGTTATTAAGTTTGTACACAATTGACCGAGAAACGGACCTACAGGTTTAACGTCGACTCCGAACGGCGATGAACGAAATGTTCTTATTCTCAAGAAGCTTTACATTGCATTTTGATTACTCTCTGAGTTTTGCCATTGTCTGCAGAGGGGTGGCTGTACGGTCGCCTTACGGCTGTAAGGGAAAAAAATATTAAATTTATTCAAAAACTTTTTTAAATTATCCAAAAAGCGAGTCATTTTTGCACCAATAACGCATTTACTTAAATAGACTACGTAAATATTTCAAATTTATTGAAATACTTTTTTAATTAAATAAAATAGTAAAATATTTAAACAGAATTAATAAAAAATATATTAAAATTATACACGAATATACATATTTAAATATCTTTTAAATATTAACTATTTGAAAATAAAACTATTGCATTTAAGGAAAATTTATATAAAAATATTTCCCACGAGCTGCGTCCATCAAATGCCATTTGGTAGTATATTTTATCGTCTTTTTTACTTTTTTCGTTCTCTAATTTATACTATTTTTGACAGTTGTTGCAATGTTATGGCATCAAATCGTCGTTCGTAAATTATTGTGTTCTATATCACAAAATTGAAAAAATTGAGATAAGACTGGTATATAGGCAAATTTTTCGAGATCTATCGATCTGTGTCATCAGTTTGCTTTTATCTTTTATAGTTTTCGAAATATGAGACTTTGTGCTATACAACACTGTTGTGACAGGCTTCGTAACCTATTGTGTTCTATATGCAAAAAATCGTGCATATAGAACAAAAACGAAGCAAAAATACTAAGTAGAAAAAATATTTTTTTATTTTGTTCTATATGCAAGTCTAAATAAAGTTATTAAAGTTATTATTTGGAGGTCTTTGTATTTTGCTTTTTTTTTTGTTTTTTCCTGGTTTTTTTCTTAGCTTCACATTGCACTTGGTAAATGAAATGAAACAAAAAAGAAAAAATCCCACTTTAGATTGCAGTTGGTAAAAAAAATGAAACAAAAAAGAAAAGAAAATACCCATCATAAATAACATAAGGTTAGAAGTTAAATTTTACAACAACGTTTAAAAAAAGCTTAATACTAAGAATAAGAATGGATAAGCAATAGATAAGAAGATATCATTGGAGAAAGTAAATGATGTGAAAAGTTTATACAACTTTTTTTCACTTGATGCAGTGGCATTCTACAATAGGGGTATTCACGGGTTGATGCGAATACATATTTTTCGCACTAACGCGTGAACATAAATATTGTAACTTTACTTATTTGAATCAACGTAAAAACTTAGCCTTTTTAAAGTTTTACCCAGATGGCAACTATGGTTGAAAACACCCATAACATGAATCAGCTGTTTCGCATCACTGTTTGTGCGCTTTCGCAATAGGTTTGAGCAGTGCGTAATTCAAGAAGAGTTGCAAAATGACTTCTAATGTGTTTGTTGTTGGAATGAAGAAAAAATTCGCAATCTTCTATTTTTGCATCGTCGCAAGTGTGTTTCGCATCAACTCACGAATACCCTCAATAATTTGTTTAATACAAGTTAAAATATAGGTACAATTTTTTGTCTTCGTCTTTTTAACAAACTTGCTTCAATAAAAAAATCTCCGTAAATCAAGCATGAACTTCGTGGAATCGAAGTCAAATGAATTTGGTTAATTTTTTACTTGATTTTGTAGTCGAAACTTACCTTTTAAGAAATTAACAGGTATTGATTTAAATGGACTCATAAGAACATATGTATAAGATTCAGTTTAAAATCAAGTTAATATTATAATATATGAAATAAAGTTTTTATTGAGTGAAATCACATTGCTTTTCATTTCTCCAATACATATTACATTTTGTTCTATATGCTATAAAACAAGAATAGTTTCGTAAATAAGTAAGTGCATATAGAACAAATTATTTTTTTTTAAACGCATCTTACTCTAAAAAACGCTTCCAAAGATGAACATTTTTTTTGACAGAAAAAACCACAATCTCTTGAACTTTCATTGGTAAGAAAATAGCGGCAGATTTTTCGGTTCAGTTTTTTACTAAACTTTAAACTTGATTTACCAAAAAAACATTTTTGTCATATAGAACACAATAATTTGCGAACGACGAAATGTCAAAAGTATAAACTATAAAAAGAAAAAGATTGAGAATAGAAGCAAATTATGCAGGTAAATGAAAATTTTGTTGTCTGTTGTCATTCTTGAGAAAATACCGAGTTGTCACTCCACCCCAAGAATGATAGAAAAATAGATTGCGCAGATCGTAAAAATAATTTTCAACGATCAGCGCATCTACGTCACGATAGACTTACGATATGAGCTTACGATATGGCTTTTGTCAAGTCGTGTTGAGAATGTGAACAAATATGAAACAATGGCAAAAGATTCAAGAAACAAACTTGGTCTAGCGTGAATTTATGATCGTAAAAAATGTTTTGATCGTAGCTAGAAATGTCAAAATGAAAAGTAAACAACATAACGGAGCTATCTATGTTTCTATCATTCTTGACTCCACCCTACATGATTTCGTCATGCATCGCACTCACCATCGCACTCACAAATCATATTGGCTAAACATTCAGGCTATATTACCCTTGCAACATTAACTAATGGCTGAATTACAATACTGCGTTAGGTCGGTCGGCCTTTGACAGCTCGACTAGAAACAATGGGTTCTTATGGCTGAATTACAATACTGCGTTAGGTCGGTCGGCCTTTGACAGCTCGACTAGAAACAATGGGTTCTTATGAAGCAACACAAAATATGACCTCATGCATTGCGTCGACCTCATCCCGTAAATATGAATTTGAGGGGGTGACGTACGATCAACGCTATGAGTAGCGACATGCTCAAGCTAGGTCGTGCTTTTGACATTCCATATTAACGCTGGGTTGCATTTTCGTTGAGCAATGCTAAAATGTGGGTATTCTTGGATTCCGATGGAAAACTCAGATTTTCATAGGATTATCGTGGGAATTTATATTTTGATGCGAGTTTTTTTTAAATTGATCAAATTTTTTAAATTAACATGCTGCTTAAGTAGTATAAAAATGATTTTGATGAATTTAGCATGATATTAATATTATTCAATTGTATTTCATATTAAAATTTATGCATTTTTTAGTATATTATAAATAATATTATAAGGGTATTCATGCAAAATGGCAAACTTATATATTGGTCAATTAGATATTTTAATGAGGTTGGTTGAGGACGAATACCCTTAATATCATTGTTTGAATAATATAACACACAAAGGAATGTTGTGGTAAGGTAGATTGGCAAATGCCTTTCACTTTGTTTTTGTAAAGTTGTACCCAAGTACTCACTAATTACAAGTGATTCAGCGAGCATTGTACAAGGGGGCGTGGCAGCTCGAATCTGCAATATTGAATAACTTTGGAATTATAGGTCGCACAACATTGGAATTAGGTGTTCGGCCTCGATTTACATGTGCCGTTCCACTGGTAAAATTTTATGGGCGTTGGGAAAAGGGTGTGGCACTTTTTCGGCTGCCCAAATTGTGGATATAACTTTCGAACTATTAGTCACACATCAATGAAACTCGGTAAGAATGTATTATTTAGTCTTGTCCTTTGACTGGAAAAATTGAGTGAGCATAGGACAAGGGGGCATGGCACCGCCCATATAAGTCAAAGTTATGGTATCAAATAGCTTTGGAGTTAAATGCCACATAATAATGAAACTTGGTATGGAGCTGCCACTTGGTAATGTCCATCTACTAGAAAACCTTCAGCCATTCTTATTTTTATGAAGAGAACTTCTGAAATGCACTGTCGAATCGTGGCGTTCCAGAAATCGTTATCTACCCTATTTTTTAGAGCATTTCGTACAAGGGCAATCATTATATCATAGAAAAACACGATAAAAGTTCAAGTAAATCTTAAATTTTATACACCAAATGAAAGATTAATTTCCAAGCTGTAATAATATATTGTCTTTAATCCATAGTAATAAAGGTTAATTTTGAAGAAAAAAATGTTTTATGTAAAAAATAAAATTACTTTTACATGCATTACTAAATTTAAGAAAAATTATATATTTTCAGCCGTATCCATAAAAATATCTTCAAATAACTTTAAAACGTTCAATACTTAAAAAGCTTTTTAATGCTAAAAAGTCTTTTAAAATTTTGTTATTCATAAAAATGTTGTAGCTGCTTTGTAGTTAAAATAGGAACACTTTCAATTTGAAGTGGGAAGAGTGTCAATAATGGTTTATGTATTTGATAAATTCAATGACTTTTAATTTATTTGTCACAATTTCGTCAACATTTTGATGTTTAAACATCGTTGTTTTTTCGAAGCTACTCTCTGCACTGAAAACATCGTCATTTTATTATCTTGTTTTGTAAATATTTTGAAATGTTTTGACCATGATACAATAAATAGAGGTAGATGCAGACCTGACTGTGCTCTCTTTTAATACTGCCGTAACTGTCAAAATCCATATAAAAAAAGTTGTTTGCTTACATTTAATTTCTATGAACTTTTTTATAGCTTTGAAATTTTATATGCGTTGTCAACTTCGTGTTGACACTCGCGGCAGTACGCTGTCATCTAGCGAATCTACCTGTATTTATTGTATCATGGTTTTGACCAATTTTCTTGTTTTTATTTTGTTTTTCTTTTGAATTTTTTTATAATTTTGAATTTTTTTGACATATTATCCAAATTTTTGAAGTATTTTTAATTATTTTTCACAATATTTGTCCTCAAATGAGAGCAAATAATTTTAAAAATGCTTTATGAGGGGCATGATACAATTATAAGGTAGGCCCAATTCGGAGACAAAAAAAACGAAAAAGCAAAGCAAAGCAAAGAAAATCAAAACATTGGCGTAGGTATAATGTCATTTTTAACAACTGACGTTTATTCGTTCAGCGTTAGGGATGTATAATTTACTATTAACAGTATGAATCTGGGTATTGGGTATTGAGTACCCAGATTTTTTTGTGGAATAATACACGAAAAGTAAGCAAAAACCCTAAAAATTTAACAAAATGAGTTATGTTTTAAGATATAATACAAAATTAATTGTATTTTAGCTTTCAACGAAGCAAATAAAAGTGAACTTTTTATATAATTTTTATTCGAGTTCTTAGTTCGATTGTTCAGTAACCAATTTATTTGCATCGCTTTGTATTGTATTTTGACATTATACCTACGCCTTTGTTATTGTTTTGTTGTTGATTTGTAGTCATAGAGAGTGTGTTTTTCCTGGGCCTACCTTATAATTGTATCATGATGAGGGGTTTATTGGATTTATTGGATGTTCAGCCATTTTTAAAAATCCTCTCATTTATAAACAAACATTTTCAATAATTTTTTTGACATTTTCTGTATTTTTGATATATTATGAAACAATTTGATATATTTTTGACATAATTTGTGCTCAGATGAAAACAAAATAAAATTTAAAAATGCTTTATCGAGGGTTTATTGAAGGTTTCCTCCATTTTTAAAATTATCTCATTTATAAAGCATTTAAAAAAGATTTTTAACGCTATTGAACGCTATTATGACACTATCTTTTAATTTTTCATTGATTACAATTATAATTGCATGATTTCGGAAAAAGGGACGTTTTGTGGGATTTTTAGTATAGCTGCTTTTATTGGCATCACCAAAATGACAGACGCACGATCTGTCAACGCAACATTTAGTTTTGCAAAGTTTGAGGTCGTCCGTTTTGACAGCTTATATCGTAAAGTTTTCACAACGGAGACCAAAGTACGGTCAAAGGCCGACCGACCTAACGCAGTATTGTAATTCAGCTATTATGAAGCAACACAAAATATGACCTCATGCATTGCGTCGACCTCATCCCGTAAATATGAATTTGAGGGGGTGACGTACGATCAACGCTTTGAGTAGCGACATGCTCAAGCTAGGTCGTGCTTTTGACATTCCATATTAACGCTGGGTTGCATTTTCGTTGAGCAATGCTAAAATGTGGGTATTCTTGGATTCCGATGGAAAACTAAAATTTTCATAGGATTATCGTGGGAATTTATATTTTGATGCGAGTTTTTTTGAATTGATCAAATTTTTTAAATTAACATGCTGCTTAAGTAGTATAAAAATGATTTTGATGAATTTAGCATGATATTAATATTATTCAATTGTATTTCATATTAAAATTTATGCATTTTTTAGTATATTATAAATAATATTATAAGGGTATTCATGCAAAATGGCAAACTTATATATTGGTCAATTAGATATTTAAATGAGGTTGGTTGAGGACGAATACCCTTAATATCATTGTTTGAATAATATAACACACAAAGGAATGTTGTGGTAAGGTAGATTGGCAAATGCCGTTCACTTTGTTTTTGTAAAGTTGTACCCAAGTACTCACTAATTACAAGTGATTCAGCGAGCATTGTACAAGGGGGCGTGGCAGCTCGAATCTGCAATATTGAATAACTTTGGAATTATAGGTCAGCCGTATCCATAAAAATATCTTCAAATAACTTTAAAACGTTCAATACTTAAAAAGCTTTTTAATGCTAAAAAGTCTTTTAAAATTTTGTTATTCATAAAAATGTTGTAGCTGCTTTGTAGTTAAAATAGGAACACTTTCGATTTGAAGTGGGAAGAGTGTCAATAATGGTTTGTGTATTTGATAAATTCAATGACTTTTAATTTATTTGTCACAATTTCGTCAACATTTTGATGTTTAAACATCGTTGTTTTTTCGAAGCTACTCTCTGCACTGAAAACATCGTCATTTTATTATCTTGTTTTGTAAATATTTTGAAATGTTTTGACCAATTTTCTTGTTTTTATTTTGTTTTTCTTTTGAATTTTTTTATAATTTTGAATTTTTTTGACATATTATCCAAATTTTTGAAGTATTTTTAATTATTTTTCACAATATTTGTCCTCAAATGAGAGCAAATAATTTTAAAAATGCTTTATGAGGGGTTTATTGGATTTATTGGATGTTCAGCCATTTTTAAAAATCCTCTCATTTATAAACAAACATTTTCAATAATTTTTTTTTACATTTTCTGTTTTTTTTTTATATATTATGAAACAATTTGATGTATTTTTGACATAATTTGTGCTCAGATGAAAACAAAATAAAATTTAAAAATGCTTTATCGAGGGTTTATTGAAGGTTTCCTCCATTTTTAAAATTATCTCATTTATAAAGTATTTAAAAAAGATTTTTAACGCTATTGAACGCTATTATGATACTATCTTTTAATTTTTCATTGATTACAATTATAATTGCATGATTTCGGAAAAAGGGACGTTTTGTGGGATTTTTAGTATAGCTGCTTTTATTGGCATCACCAAAATGACAGACACACGATCTGTCAACGCAACATTTAGTTTTGCAAAGTTTGAGGTCGTCCGTTTTGACAGCTTATATCGTAAAGTTTTTACAACGGAGACCAAAGTACGGTCAAAGGCCGACCGACCTAACGCAGTATTGTAATTCAGCTATAAATGAGAACTATAATAAACCTGCAACTTCAAGAAATATACTGCAGGAACAGAGTGCAATGCTGTTGCTGTTTGTCGGAATATGTGTGTACGTGTGCGATTCTGTTGCTGCTTGCTTGTATGGAATATGTGTGCACGTGTGTGGTATAAATAAAATTTAAATACGGGAAAAAAACGAGTCGTAAGGAAAACATTTGATTTATCCACGTAAATATTTAAATAAAATGTATACTCAGGCGTGGATAATGCTAATATGCATTATTTCCCTTAGTGTACAGAAAAATTATATTAATTCAAATAATTTTCTGTCGCTGCTGGGGTTCGAGAACCCGGGTCTCCAGGTTCGTTGACATAGAGGCCACTTACTTTAACCAACAACGCCACGGACGCCACCTAATAATAAATTAAACTATTCTGTATCAAAATCGTTAGCTAGAAGTAGTCGTCTGTCTAAAATTTATCCAAGAGTTAAGCGATATATAAAAATCCAAAAACAACTGCTGTGGAAATTCGAAATATCTTGGAAGCCGATCGGAGTGTTAATGTGCATTTCGAAACAGTTCGAAGTGTTTTGAAGAGAAGAGAAAATGGATTTCATAGCCGAGATGATAACCATTCGTCAGTGAAATTAACAATTAACAAGCGACTCGACTTTGCATTACATTATGCCGACAAACCGACAGATTTCTGGACGAATATGTTGCTCAGTGATGAGAGTAAGTTCAATTTATATGGCGCAAAGCGAATGAAGCCCTGCAACCGAAAAACCTTATCCCAAATGTGAAGTGTGGCGGATGTTGGATCAGGGTGCGGGGCTGTATGTCGGTGAACGGATTTGGAAATCTACATTTTGTCGAAACAAATATAGATCGGTTTGTTTATTTGAACATCTTAAATGCAGTTTGAAAGAATCCCCAAGGGAATTGGGTCTGAGTGGCGACTGGTATTTCCAACAGTACAATGACCTAAAGCACATATCCTATATTGTCAAGGAATGGTTGTTTTATAACGTGCCAAAACAACTCCATTATCCTCATGACAGAACAGACAAAATATGCATGCACTCATGAAACCGAGGAGAGCTACTACAAGATCGAAAATGCATCAATCATGCAATGGAGTCGCATAGAATTATTGCTTGGAGTGAATATGAGAATATGAAAAATATGAGATTGATAAATGTGATAAAAAATGAGGTATTACTTGGTCTTACAACAAACAAAAAAAAAAACATTTTACGTCGTCAGGTAACGTAAAAATCCAATATGGCAATATGAAGTTTTTAGACGCTGAGTAGAAGTGCTTCGAAAAATTTAATTTTGCAACAATAAAAATGGTTCTATACCTCATATTGAAAAAAATTTGTATTATTTTTTAGAGCCACGACACCACGGAGGCAATCCGCCTAAATGCAGTAAAAATGCAAAAACAATAAAAAATGTTGGATGGAATTATAAATCCATGACTATAGGCGCTACAGTTAATGTTATAGAACCGTGATAATGATAAAAATAAAAAATGATAAAATGTTATAATCGTGATAATGATGTTATAGAAATGATAAAAATAAAAAAAAACTTATGGTGTCATAAAGTCGTCTTAGGGAACTCCTTAAAGTAACTTGAATGCTACAAATACAATAGCAAAAGCAAAACAAAAAAAAAATTAAAAGATAAATAAGGACAAGGATATGGTTATGCATTAGGGCAATGATTAGACAATGGATGAGAGCAAGGACTTGGGCAAAGATTAGAACCAGGAATAAAATAAGGAGTAGACAAAAATTTTAACACAAATTAGAGTATGGAATTGGACAAGGATTAGGACAAGAAATGGAAAGATGTCTTCGACAAGGTCTGAGATAAGGGTACGGATAAAGATTGAAACATACCTAAAAGAATATATGGGACAAGATTGGGAAAAGTATGAGGACAAGAAATCGGACAAGGAATAGAACAAGGATTTGAACACATTAAGAACAAAACTTGGAACAAAGATTTATAAAGTAAGTGGGACAAGGAATATGAAAGGATTTGAACAAGGATAAGGTCGGCAATTTAGACATAAAAAAAGGAAAAGTTTGGATAGCAAGAAGGAAAATTATTAGAAGAATTATAAGAACTAGTATCGCCTGTGGCCGAAATTCGGCCATCTGTTTCTGTAAGGTAACGGAATTCAAGTTGTTTTTCACATACCTTGCATGCCTTGACGCTATGAGGAAAATTGTGGTAAAGGACAAAAAAGGAAGCATATATCAATCAATAACAAAAATTTATTCAACTTATAATATTCATTTAAAGTAAATAAATAAATTAAAAGTAAAGTAAATAAAATAAAAGTAAATAAAAGGTAGAAAAGTTTAACAAATAAATCAAGATAAATGATAATTCTCAAGATAATAGAAGCAAGCAGCAGTTTTTTTGTTTTTTTAACGCTGAGAGATATTAAGAGAAAGCAACAACCACAACAACAACAACAACAACAACAACAACAACAACAACAACAACAACAACAACAACAACAACAACAACAACATCAACAACAACAACAATAATGCTACTCGGCTTTTTTTAAGTGTTTAGGTCACTCACGCATTCTACTCTTGCTTTTGTAAGCTACAGCAGCGATGTTCAACAGAGCTTTGTCGCTTTGTAGTTTCTCATTGTCCCATTGGTAAACAAAGCGTTTTACATTTGCTCAGTTTTACTTATCTTAATGACAATATATTCGAATAAAAATTATATTGTGCAAATCTACTCGAAAATACCTATCCATCGATATAAGTATTATGTGAATATGTTGAAGGTAACACAGAAAAAAAGGGAACACAAACTTTTTGTTTGCCTATTAATATATAGATTATAAGAGTAAGGATAAGACGGAAGACAAGTTTGGGAACAAATGAAAGGATATGGACAAGAACAAGAACAATGATAAAGATATACTTTCACGCCAAAATCTACGGATGTGTCCACGATACAGCCAACTTATTTTTTACTTTTCCAAGCGTTTTTCGATAAAAACAAAAAGAAACCAAGACAAAAATCGATTTTGATATTGTCGAATTTCTACCACAGGCAATAGCAGTTTCAATAAAAATGCGTTAAAACAGCTATTTTTTTTTGTTTAATTTTTTTTTTAAAGAAGTTCACAAATCATTTTCTCTTACATAAAAAACCATATGGTAACGTAAGTTTTTCGCATTAAATGGACTTAATTTTTGTGCTCAGGCGATCGAAGCACATAAGTATACGTTTTTATATTGAAAACAAATTTGAACTTTAGGCCAAGCATGTTGACAACAAGACAACATGAAGAACAAAGAAGGCAACAACCAACAATAACAACAACTGCTCTTTATATAGCAAATCACACAGCTTGACTATACAGACTGTTTCGTTGGCCGCTACACCAACTCATCAGTAGTCTTGTATGCGTCTTTACAACAAAATCTGATACAAAAAATTTCTGGGCAATACCGGATTAAAAAAAGTTTAGTATAATCACCAATTTTTTTTTTATATAAAATTACCGATTATTTTCTTCCATTCTTTTGAGACTAAATATAGCACAACAGCAATTAATAAATGGTCACGAAATTATTATTTATCATTGAAATTTAAAGCATTAATTTCTATCGGCTTCTAAAATTTACAAAAAAATCTCCATATAGCCAAGCTGAGATGATACGTATCTAATTGTAATATTTCGTAAAATATATCGTCCAATAGTAATCTTAAAACAAAAACAGCTACCGAAAGCGTTTGAACGACAAAAAAATTAGAGCTTTTTATTAACTGTTGGCAATAAAACTTAATGTTTACATAAATTATCATAAAAATTATATTAATATGCAAATTATAAAGCTTAATTTCTAAGAACAAAACAAAAAAAAAAAAAAAAAAATAACGAACAAACAAATCAAAAAAGATGCGTCGTTGACCTCATATTTACAGAATATATTATCAACCGTATGAACTGATTTGACTTATTTTGGGCAATATATTAATTAGCCACTTTTCAACAATGACGAATGACAGTCAGACAAAAAAAAAAAAATACAAAAAAAAAGAGGAAAAAAAAAATAAACGCTGTTGCATGCGAAATACAACGCTTACATAATCTATGTAAACTTCAACGTAACAATCAAAATAAAACCAATATTTTTATGTTGTCATGTTGCGTGCCCTGCGGCTTAATTTGAATTGAGTGAAATAATTTGGTGAAATCAATTAATTTTTTCAAATTATAAAATTTGTTTGTGTAACATTGACCAATTTCAACCTCTATTCGCAATATATGTATCTCATGGTAATTGCAAATATTTATTTACAGAAAAAAATGCTGGTCTATAGTGGTCATAAATAAAATTCCTGTTGAGTTGATAGTTGTTCTGTTAGTTATTTATATCATTGCTCACACGCTGTTAACTACTCTAGCTATGTGTAGGTGTATCAGCTAAATTTAAGTTTACAAGCATAAAAAATCAAATCATCTTTCATATATTTCCGTATTCTTTTAAATATTCATATTAATTAAGATTATTTTTTGTTTTTTGTTCAAGCGATTTCATGATTGCTTTTCGTCTATTTTTAGTTTATGCCAAATGATTAATGGTGCAAAACGTGAAGAAGTAACAATAATTAAGACAAAAATAAATAGGTTTTCTAATCAACTTAAATGATGCTCACTTTGTAACAATTGTGGTCAAGATATAATATTATTAAAAGTACACTTAAAAAAATAAAAATCTCGAGAACACACTCGTGGATTTTGACGTGAAAGCGTCATCATTATGCTTATTCTTGTCCTCATTTTTGTAATCGTTTTTATATTTGTTCTAATAATACTTATTCGTTCTAATAGTACTATTTCCTGTAGAACCTCTTGTTTTAAGATATGTTCAAATTCTTGACCTTATCATTGTTTTAAAAGATTTCTGATTTCCTAATTATTGGCCCAATTCTTTTCCCAACCTTTGCCCAAAATCTTGACCTTAGTGTGTCCAAATCCTTGTTCTATTCATTTTCTCATTTTTTGTCCTTATTCTCTTCGGATTCCTGTTTTAAATCTATGTATTTAAAAAAGAATGTACGTTTGTGTGTCCGGAATGCATTTCTACACCGTTCATCCGATTAGCATGAAAATTTGTGTATAGAAGTTTTTTGGTACGGTGCGTGTTTTTGGGGCTAACAATTTTGATCCACCTTGAACACCAGAGGGCGCTGTAGTACAAATCTTTTACAAAACCGTCTAAAATTCACAAACCTCTTATGCGATTAGAATGAAAATTGGTATGCAGTAGTTTTCATGTACGTTGAGTGTTTTGCCGCTATCTTTTTTGACCCATCTTGAACACAAGAGGGCGCTGTAGTACAAATTTGTTTGCAAAACCAATTAATCTCCCAAACCGCTCATCCGATTATAATGAAAATTGGTATATAGTGGTTTTCAGGTACGATGAGTTTCTTAGCACTATCTTCTTTGATCCACCTTGGACACCAGATGGCACTGTAAGATAGTACAAATTTTTTTACAAAATCGCCAAAAACTACAATATGCCATGCCTAGAATAGGCATATTTTTAGTTGTTTTTTTTTTTTTAGGTTACATATGCAAATATTTACAAAATATGAAATTTTTCTTAAATTTAGTAAAATTAAAAAAATGTCCGTTATTTGGACACCAAAAACATTTACATATCTTCAATACTGCGAAAATTTTGATTACAATGAAATTTTAGAAGCGAGATGCATAGAAGCGGTGCAACAAGATTTGATGAATAAAGATTTTACGTTTAATTAACATAAAAAAAAATTCCGTTAATTTGACACCAAAAACATGAACATACATATCTTTTTGAAGATGATTTTTTTGAAGAAAATTTTTTTCCAATATTGTGGTTTTATATTTTTGAATAAATTAACAAGCTAAAAAATAATCTATTAGAAAAAATTATCTTAGTATCTCTTACCAATAAAAAGTTATAGATAATATTCTATATCCATATCATTTGTGGTCTGCTTTATTTTCTGCATTATAATAAAACGTAAAAGCTGTTTTTTTGATGGGTCGAAACTCCAAATTGAGATGCATGGTGACAGGAATGAGGTCCAAACATTTATCGAAAAAATAAGACGCCTGGCCGATGGTTTCAAGACCGGGGCCTCTTCCTGCAAGGATGAAAATGGGAATCTAGTGACAGATATCCAGAGTACACTGATGATGTGGAGGGAACACTTCTCTAGGCTTCTGAATGGCGACGACGACAAATATTTATTTACAGAGATGATATCCCGGAATCCCCAGTTTTGGACGACAGCGTTGAAGTTCCGCTGCCCGACCATAGTGAAGTCTTGAAAGCTATAGCTCGGCTTAAAAACAACAAAGCCGCAGGAGCCGATAGCTTACCTGCTGAGCTCTTCAAGAATGGAGGCGAAGCTCTATTTAAATGCATTCATGAGCTTCTACGCAGAATATGGTCGGAAGAATGCATTCCAAACGATTGGAACCTCAGTGTGCTCTGCCCAATCCACAAGAAAAGCGATCCCACAATTTGCGCCAACTATCGTGGGATAAGCCTTCTGAATATCGCATATAAGGTCCTGTCGAGCGTACTATGTGAAAGACTGAAGCCCATCGTAAACCAGCTGATTGGACCTTATCAGTGTGGCTTCAGACCTGGCAAATCCACCATAGACCAGATATTTACGCTACGACAAATCTTGGAGAAGACCCTAGAAAAACAAATCGACACACACCATCTTTTTGTCGATTACAAAGCCGCCTTCGACAGTCCAATAAGGAATCATCTATATTCCATCATGTCTGAATTTGGTATTCCTGCAAAGCTCATCCGCCTTTGCAGAATGACACTGAGCAACACCAGCAGCACAGTTAAAATCGGGAAGGACCTCACTCACAGCACAAAAAAGGTCTATAAGGGTAAATTAGTGATAAGAATGAAAAGCAGTAGTCCCCACCTTTCCAATGATACTTTGGAATTGAAAATCAGACAAAGGCTGAAAGAGTTACACATATTTTAATGAAAATTGCAAACAAAAAATTTATAAAAAAATCACTGCAAAAAATATCTTTTGCGTTAGGACAAATATCCCAACATTTTGCATGCAGAACTCTATAACTCTTTGATTTACACTATTTGTGACAATTTTTTGTACCAAAAGTACCATGGCAAAAAAGTTATCCATACATTACGCGATTTTTAGAGGTTTTTTAGAGGTTAGCTGACGGCTACACAGTGTGACGAAATCGACAAAAAAAAAAGCACAACGAAACGAATATGGTGTGCAGCGTACATTTTTGTACATATTCATTCATATAAAAATTCTATTGAAAATAAAAATATGTTTATTCGTTCCATAGTAACTTTTATATTTTTCAAAGATCTATATTGCAATGTTCCAGATGTATGTTACTCATCATATTTTCTTTCCAATGAGCTAAAGATGTCCAAAATCGGTTAAGATTTGACAAAATGACAGCACTTTGTATGATAGCAACATATACATGGGAGTCAGTGTTTTATGACAAAAAAAAAAACGTTAAAACTGCCGCCTTTTTGCCAATTCTCAACCGATTTTGATGGTTTTGGATTCAATGAAAAGGTATTTTTACGGGCAATGAAATTTATGAAAAAATGAATTTATGAATTTTCATGAATTTTTATGAAAAAAAAAGATGTCATTCATCCAACATTATATCATTTAAATTTATAGAAACACTATTTTATTTTTTTATGAAATTAAAGAAAAATTTAGGAATTTGCATCGCTACACGCTTCATTTTGTATTTTATGGTATTTATTTTTATACAGCCTTATTCTACGTTAAATTCTATTGAAAAGAAGTGGAATTTGTTTTTCATTTCCAACAAGGCAAATAGCTGTAAAAATTCAATGAACGTGAGCGCAACAAAAATCGAACCCTTCAACTTTAAATACGAATGAAAAAAAAAATTGTGACGACATTGAGAGGTCAGACCAAGTGCGATGGACTCACAACATGTCCCTCTTTAAGAATTTCTATAAAGTTTGGTTGTGCTTTTTTAGTTGTCACACTGTGCTATCGTTCGAGCCGAAATATTTAGGGAATTATCATAACATAAACTAAAGTTTATTTGACCCGGTCAACTTTTTTTTTCTCCATAGAGAGTGAGGTGCCTTAGTGTCCATATGCTTCGAATTTTTATGGCAATATTATAATAACTCGATATATGAACCAGGCAGTTGAAAAGCTACTGTGTCCATTAGACCGTGTCACCAAAACAAACCTATATTTGACCCCACCTCAATCGTTAGACATTTAAAAGACATTTAAAAAAAAAATTTTTTTTTTTTGAAATGGTCTCTATAGTGTTTTTTTCTTGTTTTTGTTATATCTTCTGTGTTTCTTGTCCGATCCAAAAAATTTTTCATATATGTGTTTATTGCTTTTTTGCAAATTTTTTTCTGATTTTATTTTTTCGCGTGTCTTGTTTTTTTTAAATTATCACCCACCTTATCTCAGTTGCTACTATGTTAACAAAATCTAAAAGGAGCAAATAATTAAAGCTCACAAAAAATCATTAAGACCATGGAAACAAATGATATCCATAAAATTAATTTTTGAAGCAGTTCCAAACGATTTTATCCCAAAAATAACACTTTTTTTTTGAAAATGTCTTTTAAACATCGAATCATTGAGGCGGGGTCAAAATGGGTTTACTTTTTTGCCATACAAGGTGATACGGTCTAGTGTCCATACTATATTATAATTATTTAATTCTGAATTTACTATCGAATTCGGTGATCGCAACTTTAAGAGCGTTAATCATCTTCAGAGACGAAGCTCATTTTTGGCTCAATGGGTTCGTCAATAAGCAAAATATGCGTTATTGGTTGGGTGAAAATCCACAAGTGCTGCATGAATTACCACTTCGGTGCGGTTTGCATGCCAGCGGCGTCATTGGACCATTTATTTTCGTCGACGATAGCGATCGTAACGTTACTGTGAATAGCCATCGTTATCGCGTCATGATTACCGATTATTTTTGGCCAAAATTGGAAGATATGGACTTGGACGACACACTGTGGTCTAGAATGCGATTCTAGGGCGAATTAAATCAAAAAACCAACATTTTTATTTTTTCTTAAAAATGGGCTTATTTGTTAGGTGAAAGTTGCCCATTCAAAAGGCAACTGAAATTTACTGATTATTATGTTTAACATGGTGGCAACACTGCTTAGTACCGTTCACTCACGCCACGTGCTTGTTCGTCTTAAAATATTGCACTTTTGTAATTGTGATTAAAAAGTATTTTTATTAAAGAAATTCATTGTTTTTTTAAAGGTTGCTAATGAATAATAACACAGCTCGACAGACATTTTGGTGCCGGAGATTTTTCAGCTCATTATAGACTAGTTTGGTTTCTTGATTTCAAATATGGACTCCGTTTTTCTCCATCAGCTCGAGTTTTTGAGTTATAGGCAAAAACATGAAAATCAGTTCTTTTTCTGATAATTTTGCTATACCTATTACATTGATCTACCAATTTGTATTACGATGACGAATTTCAATGAAGAAATATTAGACCTTTCAATTTTCGCACATAAAATTACAATATCTTTGACAGTTTTGAAGATATCGACGTTCAAAGTGGAAAAAATGTCAGAATTTTACTATTAATATTAATAATTAATAATATATTCTACAAATTAATACACTTTTGTGGAACATAAGGAAAATGAAAGCAGAAATCTTTTTAATTATTGCTGCTGTTGTTGCTCGTATAGCGAGTGTTGCTGCTTTTCACACTCCTCTCTTTGCTTTTCATGCACCTCAAGCTGCTTCTCACCAGTGTAGCCAGAACTTTTTTGAGAAAAGCGCGAGATTTAAAAAAAATATCGCCCAAAATCGCCCAATGAAAAAAAAAAATCGCCAAAAATCGCGATTTTTTCTAAGAAATTTATTATATTAGAAAAAACAAAACAATTTATATACATTTTTTTTCAAATAATATTGAGATTTGAGATCTATAAAAAATAATAAAAAAGCTACTTCATTTTATACGAGAATTTTGATCGTTAAAGAACATTTTTTTAGAGACTATAACTTTTTATGTGGCGTCCGTGGCGTAGTTGGTTAAAGTGCGTGGCCGCTATGTCAACGAACTTTGGAGACCCAGGTTCGCACCCCAGCAGCGACAGAAAATTATTTGAATTAAAATAATTTTTCTGTACGGCCGCCACCTCTCTGCAGACAATGGCAAACCTCAGAGAGTAATAAAAATGCCATGTAAAGCTTCTTGAGAATAAAAGCATTACGTTCATCGCCGTTCGGAGTCGGCGTTAAGCCTGTAGGTCCATTTCTCGGTCAATTGTGTACAAACTTAATAACACGCACAACACAATTGATCCTAAGAAGCTAGGTCAAAGTCCTTTCAAGGGCTGATATGGCCAGTTATTTATTTTTTTTTTTTATTTATAACTTTTTAGAATTTTTCAATAGGCAACTTTAAAAAAAAACTTTTTGCAAAAAACGTAGTTCCTTCAGCCATATTAGACTCTTCCTCCGTTTCGTCAATTCTCGAAGTAGTTCATACATTGATTTAGTTTATACAAGATAAATGCCAACTTACAAATATTGTCAAACATTTTTTCGCCTACGGCTGTCTTAATTTTGTATGCCGATTACCAAAATTCTTCACTTTCAGATGGCACTTTGTTTTTGAAAACATTGCTCCATGGAAATGTCAACAAAGATTCGTATTCGATTTCTTCTGCACGTCGCTCTTCAAGAGATAGATAACGAAGAGGGAGTTCACGGAAAGAAGGTCTTATATAGTTTAAACATCTTTCAGGACATAAAATAAAAGCATTTTCAAAAATTTCTAACAGACTAGGTAATCGTTTTAACATTTCCTTGATTAAAACTATAATAAAATTCTGGCATTTTGATAGTATGTCTATCATAACAATATCATCACTTAATTTGTGAATTTCTCATGGAACTGATAATGAAATGTAAGGTCATTAATTCTTTTATAATTGCTTTTATCCGCTAAAATTTTATTTAAGCTGAATGTAGCTAAATTATCAAAATTGAAATTTTTGACAATGTCTTCTTTTTTAATTTTTGAAACAAGTCTTTGAATAAATGTTGTGATTTCAACGTAAGCTTGAAAAAAGTGAACTTTTTCTCGTTGAAAACATGAATTAAGTGAGTTGATGTTTTGAAGAAACGGTCTCAAAAAAATAAGTATTTCGATATAAATAAATTATCGATAAGGGCTTGTGAGCTGTGTTCAGTCGCATTGTTAACAGAGTGTTCCAAACACTTAAAACAATTGTTATTTTCTTTAATTGAAATTTTAAACACATTAGATGAGTTTATGAAAAAAGGTTGTTTTTACAAAAATCGCCCAAAAAATTGCGAGGCGATTTCCTAAAAATTTAAGCGCAAAAACAAGAAAAAAGCGCCCAATTGGCGATAAATCGCCCAATCTGGCAACGGTGCTTCTCACGCTCTGCTCTCTGTGTTACGCTATTAATGAGAACAATTTGCTGTTTACAGTAATTCACCTCCTCTGGTGAATTACGAAAACTTTTTATTTATCAAGGTTGCTGTAGAATACTAAAAAGCTTTCGCTTGATAAAATTCTTTATAAATTTTATTGATAAATTACTTATCAAGAAAACGCAGAAGAAGTTTGTTTAAAGTATGTTTAAAGAAAATATTTGCAACGATTTTTATTTCATCAACTTGCAATTTAAATAGTGAATAAAAAACTATGCGCAAATTTGCGGCTGTAATAACCTATTTTTTCCAAAATAGAATTATATTGGTTGCTAGAAAAAATAAAATCTGGGTGCATCCACCTGCAACTTTCAATTTTATTTGCATTTTCAGGACGGGTCTTGTACCAACTTATAGTTGAAACTTCATGTAAAAAAAGTTGATATCTTCCCTAAATAAAATATATGTATATATTGTCAAAAAAAAGTTATTTTATATTATATTTTTTTTGGTAAAAGTAAAAAGTTTTAGTTTTATTACACACTATATTACCCGGTTTTACTCGGGCGAAATAATGTAAAATTTTGATATTTATGTGACAAGATTTTTTTGTTTATTTGTATTCATATTGTATTTTTGTAATTTGTTTTTTTGCATTAAAAATAATAGTGTAGTGGAAGAATCATGAGAATTTCTCAATTCGTTTGTGAGCTATAATCTCAAGTATCCTTTTAAACACCGTCACAGCAACAACAACAACGCCACCTACCGGGTCAAACTTTAGACATAGACCATCTACAGATTCAGCTGCACATACACACACACCAAATTTCATCAAAATCGGTCAAGCGGTTTACGAATGTTGAATTAATTCGCGCTAGAATCGCATTCTAGACCACAGTGCGACATGTGGTTCCAACAGGTCGGTGCCACAAGCCACACAGCACACGTTACAATCGATTTATTGAAGAGTAAGGCCTGAAATACAATAGTGCGAGAGTGCGATTCGAGGATGCGATGCGATTAAATAACGTAATCACGCACGCATTGCCCTCGCATATAATGTACAATGAGAAACGCTAGATGTGAAGCAGAGATCTGCAACGAATCGCATTTTTGCATCAATGAGCCGCTCACTCAAAACTAAGTATGAATAAGTATAAGTAGTTTCCAAATCAGAGCTCGGATGTTATTGATTCAAAACAAAGTGAATCAAATTTTTGAATCATGAGCCGCTCACTCAAAACTAAGTATGAATAAGTATAAGTAGTTTCCAAATCATAACTCGGATGTGATTGATTCAAAACAAAGTGAATCAAATTTTTAAATCATGAGCCGCTCACTCAAAAATGAGTATGAATAAGTATAAGTAGTTTAAAAAGTAGTATTCATATTTGATTCATTCAAAATAGCTCAAAGCTCATTTACTATTCGATTTTTTTTATATTTCGATTTCGAGTATTCATAATATGTTCAAGTACTTAGAGTATTGGAATCATCGTTGAATCTAATTGATTTCGAATCTGATATCAGAATTTTAAAATTTATGCTGGTTGATAGGGTTGCCAACTAATTTTTTCTAATTTTTACGAATTTGGTGCTGGGGTGAACACTAGGAAAAATAGGTCGCTGAATCCGAATCCGTTGTCAGAATTTCGAAATTGTGAAATTTTTTAAAAAAAGAGGGTTGCCACCTAAAAATTTGTCTTTTTACGAGTTTTAAACATTGTCTTACAGTTTTGGGGGGTTGCTGATTTCGAATCTGATGTCAGAATTTTAAAATTCAAGATGGCTGATAGGGTTGCCACCTATTTTTTTTTCATTTTTACGAATTCGATGCTGGGGCGAACACTAGGTAAAAATGGGTCGCTGAATCCGAATCCGTTGTCAGAATTTCAAAATTATGAAATTTTTAATCCTATAGGGTTGCCACCTAAAAATATGCTTTTTTAAAACTTTTAATCACTATTCTACAGTTTTAGGGGGTCGCTGATTTCGAATCTGAAGTCAGAATTTTAAAATTCAAGATGGCTGATAGGGTTGCCACCTATTTTTTTTTCATTTTTACGAATTCGATGCTGGGGCGAACACTAGGTAAAAATGGGTCGCTGAATCCGAATCCGTTGTCAGAATTTCAAAATTATGAAATTTTTAATCCTATAGGGTTGCCACCTAAAAATATGCTTTTTTAAAACTTTTAATCACTATTCTACAGTTTTAGGGGGTCGCTGATTTCGAATCTGAAGTCAGAATTTTAAAATTCAAGATGGCTGATAGGGTTGCCACCTATTTTTTTTTCATTTTTACGAATTCGATGCTGGGGCGAACACTAGGTAAAAATGGGTCGCTGAATCCGAATCCGTTGTCAGAATTTCAAAATTTTTAGGTGGCAACCCTATAGGATTAAAAATTTCATAATTTTGAAATTCTGACAACGGATTCGGATTCAGCGACCCATTTTTACCTAGTGTTCGCCCCAGCATCGAATTCGTAAAAATGAAAAAAAAATAGGTGGCAACCCTATCAGCCATCTTGAATTTTAAAATTCTGACTTCAGATTCGAAATCAGCGACCCCCTAAAACTGTAGAATAGTGATTAAAAGTTTTAAAAAAGCATATTTTTAGGTGGCAACCCTATAGGATTAAAAATTTCATAATTTTGAAATTCTGACAACGGATTCGGATTCAGCGACCCATTTTTACCTAGTGTTCGCCCCAGCATCGAATTCGTAAAAATGAAAAAAAAATAGGTGGCAACCCTATCAGCCATCTTGAATTTTAAAATTCTGACTTCAGATTCGAAATCAGCGACCCCCTAAAACTGTAGAATAGTGATTAAAAGTTTTAAAAAAGCATATTTTTAGGTGGCAACCCTATAGGATTAAAAATTTCATAATTTTGAAATTCTGACAACGGATTCGGATTCAGCGACCCATTTTTACCTAGTGTTCGCCCCAGCATCGAATTCGTAAAAATGAAAAAAAAATAGGTGGCAACCCTATCAGCCATCTTGAATTTTAAAATTCTGACTTCAGATTCGAAATCAGCGACCCCCTAAAACTGTAGAATAGTGATTAAAAGTTTTAAAAAAGCATATTTTTAGGTGGCAACCCTATAGGATTAAAAATTTCATAATTTTGAAATTCTGACAACGGATTCGGATTCAGCGACCCATTTTTACCTAGTGTTCGCCCCAGCATCGAATTCGTAAAAATGAAAAAAAAATAGGTGGCAACCCTATCAGCCATCTTGAATTTTAAAATTCTGACTTCAGATTCGAAATCAGCGACCCCCTAAAACTGTAGAATAGTGATTAAAAGTTTTAAAAAAGCATATTTTTAGGTGGCAACCCTATAGGATTAAAAATTTCATAATTTTGAAATTCTGACAACGGATTCGGATTCAGCGACCCATTTTTACCTAGTGTTCGCCCCAGCATCGAATTCGTAAAAATGAAAAAAAAATAGGTGGCAACCCTATCAGCCATCTTGAATTTTAAAATTCTGACATCAGATTCGAAATCAGCAACCCCCCAAAACTGTAAGACAATGTTTAAAACTCGTAAAAAGACAAATTTTTAGGTGGCAACCCTCTTTTTTTAAAAAATTTCACAATTTCGAAATTCTGACAACGGATTCGGATTCAGCGACCTATTTTTCCTAGTGTTCACCCCAGCACCAAATTCGTAAAAATTAGAAAAAATTAGTTGGCAACCCTATCAACCAGCATAAATTTTAAAATTCTGATATCAGATTCGAAATCAATTAGATTCAACGATGATTCCAATACTCTAAGTACTTGAACATATTATGAATACTCGAAATCGAAATATAAAAAAAATCGAATAGTAAATGAGCTTTGAGCTATTTTGAATGAATCAAATATGAATACTACTTTTTAAACTACTTATACTTATTCATACTCATTTTTGAGTGAGCGGTTCATGATTTAAAAATTTGATTCACTTTGTTTTGAATCAATCACATCCGAGTTATGATTTGGAAACTACTTATACTTATTCATACTTAGTTTTGAGTGAGCGGCTCATTACTCAATAACGTGATTCATTGAAAATTTTTGATTCGAATCACTGAGCTGCGAACGAATAGTACTCGAGTACTACTTATTTTTAAGTATTCGTTGCAGTTCTCTGATGTGAAGGAACCAGAGTTGCATCGGTTAAAAATAAAAGCGTACTGTTTAAATAATGAAATTTGTGAACAAAGGCTGAGTGGAAAGGGAATTTATCATGGTTCAACATGTTGGATCGTTCGAAAGCTCAATAAAATTTTCCCATTAGATTTCCATCCGACTTTGTCGTCCACCATGTTGAACCATGCGAAACCCCCTTTTCGGAAACTTTTAACTCGTGATAGAAAATAAGTTGCTGAGTTGAATACAAAATACAATTTCTGTCTGTTGAAATATAATTGTCATTTTTGCTGTGTTTAACCGGGCGTCTTGACTAGCAAAAATTTATTGCATGCCATCTCTCAAAATCCATTGAAAGATATGGCAATATTTCAATGGTGGGTTTTTAATGTTATGTTATTTATTTTTTTTTTTTTTTCAAAATGGCGCCGAACAAATTAGTACGCTGCTCGCACACGCTTGATGCTTTATATCAGCACTTAAATTGCCGGTATATATTTATTATTTCATAAATTTCTTCTCCACGCCACTCCATTTTCAAGAACTATATTTTTAAATTTCTAGCCTTAAGTTCAATTTCTTTAAATTTTGCAGCAGCTTTAATTTTCAGCACATATAAAAACTACTGCCAAACAAAAATAACGACAGCTCATTGCCAAGTTCACGTTGGCAATCTATGGCTTGGAATATTGGATGCTCATGTATTGCAAACTTCGGCAATTGAGTGGTCTCCATAAGTAATATTTGATGTTTGACAGATGGCATGCAATGAATTATTGCTAGTCAGGGGGCCCCGTAAAGGACAATGAAATTTTGACAACTACCAATTTTGACGTTTTAGATTTCGGTAGTGTATTAGCTCAAGAATATAATTTAATATGCAAAATTGTAAATATATACTGAAAATACAAATTTACGCAAATGTTATTCCACTTCTGGTTGCTATGTTGTCGAACGAACAAAATTTTGAACTTCTTTACGTCTCACGAACTCACAAGTGTTTTATTTTTGTATTCTATTTTTGCTTGTATCGAAAATTCTCTTGCCGATTGTCAAAATTTATACTAGCCAATAAGGCTTTATGAATTTTTGCCAATCATATTCACCTCACAAGTGCCAAATATTCTCATTGAGACCGTCAAAATTTCATCATCTGAGTGAAAAGATTCCGAATAGCACACGGCCAAATAATAAACTTTAGGTACTAAAACTTTAAATACATTTTAACATTTTATTTCAGCAACATGAGCTGAAAAAATAAATTATGAAGTGTTTACGCACCCTCACATAATAAATAGTACCTCGCTTTACCGTAAAAGGATCTTCTCTCTACCGTAAATCTACTTTCAAAATAATAAAAATATGACATCACATATAAGTGTATTTCGTACTCTCAAAATAAAATCGTACTTTAATTAGTTCAAAAGTATGTTCTACTGCAACTGTGGAAGGTTAAGAAAATTGATAAGCAGCAACTGTTTTGGTCTTTTCAATGGAATTTTTATGACAGCTCGTCATCGCATGCGAGGTTTTTCAATTTTTTGGAAATGCCTCGCATCGCACAAACGCATCGCAAAGCATTGTAGATTGCTACATAACAACTCTGCTTATGAAAATGTTTTGACAGATCGTACGAGATTCTTACGTTGTCTCGCATCGCCCTATTGTATTTCAGGCTTAAGTTTGATGAGCGCGTTTTCTCAAGAAATGGGCCAGTCGATTGGCCGCCTTGTTCGTGTGATTTAACGCCTCTAGACTATTTTCTTTGGGGCTACGTCAAGTCATTGGTCTATGCCAACAAGCCAATATTGGAAGAGCTCAGAGCCAACATTGAACACGAAATAGTTGCCGTTTCGGCCGAAATGTGTGGCCGAGTCATCGAAATTTGGGTCCAACGAATCGACCGCTGCATACGTACCCGCGGTGGCCATATGAACGAAATCGAGTTTCATTCATAAATATTTTGATTGTACTTCAAGACGATAATAAAGTTTTTGAAATATCTAAAATAGTTTGCGTTTTATTTAAAAAAAGTTGTCAAGTCCTTAATGGAAAACCCATTGTTTCTCTCAGTTCCTGAACCTAAGGAAAAGGACAAAAGAAAGTGATACCCTAAAAATTTAATTAATGCGAGAGTTTAAGATATAAAGTTCTCAATGTGACTGGTAAGTAAAAAAGTTTAAATATATTCTAGTTTTTATGAGTAAGGGTAGACTTAAATGATGCAACTAAAAAATATATCAAGCAAATTCAATACAACCTGTATATAACCTCAAAAAGAGCCAAACATGAGTAGCACATAACCTCAAATATCTCAGAATACTGACGTAAAGGCCCATTTCTGACCTTGATTCGGATTTTATGCATATAATAACCGTAAAGATCTGTGTAATTTTTTAATTCAATGAATTTTATGAATGAAAACGTTCACTTTCACTAAACCTGCGCTTGAGGCATTATTGGGCCATAGAATATAAGCAACAATTTTAATTCTTAAACTATACAGATTTCAAAGATTTTGTTGAAATAATAAGGCTTGAGAACGTTTAAAAAAGAATTTTCACTAATTAACCCAATGGTATAAATAGTAGTAAGTTTGGCATAAATAATTGATGCAAGTGATTCAAATTAATTTGTTTTCAATATGATTATTTAACATAAACATTTGATCCGCTTCAACTGGATGATGTATTCTAATTAACGATAATGATCAGTTTTGTGCAAATTATTCGTTTTGACCACTCGATGGAGTTGCCCCCGCAGAGTGTTGGTGTTGGTGTTTTTTTTTTACTCACATTTATCAAGTATCAGCACCACATCGATAAAAGTAGCAATCATCCAGGAAGAAGTTACATTAAAAAAAGTATAAGCAATAAAAAAAAAAAAAATCTAAAACAATTTAGCAATTAAAATGCTTAAAATAAAAAAACTAAAATTAATTTATAAGAAAAAAAAAACAAAAAAAATTAAAAATAGGTAAACGAAAAAAAAGAATTTAACTTAAGCCGTTCTTAGATGACTGCATTCTATGCTCTTCCAAGAGTTTGGTATATAATGTTGGCTTGCTATGCATAACAAATCATTCCAAGCTGTGCTGTCTTGAGTTAAATTATAATTTTATTGTTAAGAAATGAAGGTGAGACTTATGAAAAATTCTGAAAATTTTTATTAATTTTTGCAATCCTTTCTAGAACTTCATGTGCATACTTGCCTCCTTGGCTGTTGTGAGTGCTGGTGGTGGAGGTGGTGGTGGCTATTTACCAAACCGAGGTGGTTCTGGTCATAGCGGTGGATTTGCTTCACAAGGTTTTGGTTCTCATGGCCGTCAGCAAAGTCATGGTTCTCATAGTTCTCATGGTTCTTTTGGAAGTGGATCTTTTGGTGGTGGCTCCTCTGGTGGTAGCTCCTTTGGTGGTGGTAGCTCTCATGGTGCTGGCTCCTTAGTTGGTGGCTCGTTTGGTGGTGGCTCGTTTGGTGGTGGCTCGTATGGCGGTGGTTCGTCTGGTGGTAGTTCTCATGGTGTTGGGTCCTATGGAGGTAGCTCTCATGGAGTGGGTTCCTACGGTGGTGGATCCTATGGAAGTGGTAGACAATCTGGCTTGTCTGGTTGGTCTCAAGCGGGACCTTCATATTCTGCTAAGCCTGCATGGTCTCAAGGTGGTGGTTCCACTGCTAATGGCTGGCGCTCTGTACCAGCTCCAGCAGCTCACGCAAGCTATAACCATGGTGGCAGTCAAGGTGGCTCTAGTTACGGACGCTCTTTTGGTGGTCACAGTCACGGAAGTAGTTCTGCCTTTGGACAAAAATCATATGGGCAACAGGGTGGCTTTTCTAATAGTCATAAGTCTTATGGTGCTCCTCAACAATCCTTCGGTTCAAGTGGATCTTCATATGGAACAGGCTCTTATGGTGCTAGCTCTTATGGAACTGGTTCTCATGGTGCTGGTTCTTATGGAGGTGGTGCCCATGGTGCTGGTTCTAATGGAGCTGGTGCTCATGGTGCTGGATTGTATGATGCAAGCAGTGGCTACTCAGGTGGCCTTGCTGCTAATGCTGGCTATGGACAGGCTGGTTCTTCTAGTAGTTCCAGTGGTTGGTGGTAGTTGCTGCATAAGCAATCGAAAAAAATATCTCTTTAATATTAAAAGCTACTTTGTCAGGACATGACTTCATAAATAAACAATCTCTCAGTAAATCGATGTGTAAACAAGATGACTCCAATATTTACTCAACCAAAGACTTCCGCAAAAATACTTACCTTACACAATTCATAGCAAAATAAAAAAAAATTTCACACCCAATAAACTGTGCAACGCAAAGTCGCGACATTCAGTGTTTACCCAGGTTGATGTATTGAATTAGTGAGCAAAAAAGTAGATAATGTGGCAATACTTTTTTTGTTGTTGCATGGCCACCAAGACACATTAACTAACTGTCTTAGTGAGAAAATTATCGCACACATCTTTTGCAATGTGAGAAAAAAAAAATTTAATGTAAAAAACTTGAAAATTATCATCATTTTTTGAAAATTATTAAAAAAAAATTCATTTTCAACTTCTCTTTAAACTTAAACTTACTTTAAACATAACTTTAAAGTTTTGTCAACTTTACTAAGCTGACATTTAATATTTGTGCTTCTGAGCAAAATTAAGAATCGAGTTTGTGACTTAAGTCTTTTGTTTTACCTTCTCCTTTACCTTACCTTCTACCGCCTTTTGTTGCATAAATGGTCGGTAAATATCAGCGAAACATATTTTCAACAAAACTCTTAACTCAGCATCGCCGCTGTCGCAGTGAGAATCAAGTTTGTGTCTTAAGTCTTTTGTTATGCTTCAACGATAGCGCGTATTTCCACTACAAACAAGACTTATGTGCGGCGAACTTTTATGTTTTCGCAACAGATGGGGCTCAAAGCAATTTTTTTTTAATCGAGAAGCTTTTGTCAAAAGCTCTTGCATATAAGCTTTGTCCCAAAGTTTTTGTGAATAATTTGAAGCTTTTTATTTGTCTTAAAATGTGTCTTCCTCTTTGCTGCTGCTTCTTTGCTCTGCTCAGTTTTAGGGTTATTTAAGTTCAATGTTAAAGTCGAAAATGAAAGTTTGCTAATTTTAAATGAAGTGACTGTTGAAAATAAATTAACAGAAAGAAATAGAAAAAAACAGAAATATGCGTTGATGTTGAAGACAAAATAAAAATCAGGTTTTAAGATACACGAAAAGTAAAGATATAATTTGATACAAACTCATTATCTGGGTCAATTGTGAGATATCAGATATTATTATATGAGCTATTATTTCCTAGAATTTATTAATTCGATTCTAATCTATGTATAATTTTTGTTTTTATAGGAGTCGCCGAAAGTGAACTACATATATAGTAGAAATTAAATAAGATTGAGGTGTAGGTATTGCATTTGAAGAAATAAATGTCCTTTTTTAATTATTGTGAAAAGAATAACGAGATTTCTTTACCACCCATAAATTAACAATTTTGTTGGATAATTGGTATGTCTGTTCCCGTACCCAAACGTTTCTGAAAGTTTTAACTAAAGGGTCCGCCAAATAACTTTTTTTTTTTTAAACAGGGCGCAAAACATCGAGTGTAGCTTCGGCTGTGTGGCACGTAGCGCCGTCCTGTTGAAACCAAATGTTGCCAATATCCTCCTCTTCAATTTTTGTGAACAAAAATCCGTTCAACATGGCCCGATAACGATGGCCATTGACTGTAACGGCCACTCCTTGCTCATTTTCGAATTATGCCTCTGGACCAAAATCCGCACCAAACAGTGACTCGTTTTGGGTGCATCGGCTTTTCAATGTATGCGTGCGGGTTTTCTGTGCCCCAAATGCGACAATTTTGCTTGTTTACATACCCGCCAAGATCAAAATGAGCTTCATCTGAAAAGATGATTTTTTTGGCAAAATCGGCATCTTCTGTAAGTCGATCGCAGGCCCACTTCCCAGCGTTGTTCAAGCGTATAAACAACCATATTCGTTCAGCGGAAGGATAAAACTAATTATCTGTCAAATCAGACATGTGCTAAGTGTTACCATTCACGAAACAAGCACTAGTTGAAAAAAAAAACGTTATATGCGGACCCTTTATTTTTTAACCGACTTCAAAAAGGAGGAGGTTCTCAAGTTCGTTGGTTTGTCCATTTTTTTTTTTTTTTAAATGTATGTACATCGATAACTCCTAAAGCACTTGCCCAATTTTCGTAATTTTTTGTCAACAGATATATATCATGAACGCAGAGGTCCTTTTTTAAAAAGTGGGTGATATTCGACAAAAAGGCGTGTCACTATTAAAAAAACACTGTATTTCAGTTAATATTGACACTAGGGTACTGAAATTTACAGTAAAAATACTGGGGCAGGCAGAATTATTACAAATTACGGTCAATAAAGTGGGCGTTATTTGACAAAGGGGTGTGGTCATATTAGAAAAACACTGTTTCTCGAATAGTATTGACACTAGGGTACTGAAATTTAGTACAGGGGTAGACACAATTTTTAAAAATTACTGTAAATAGAGTGGGCGTTATTCGACAAAGGGGTGTGGCAATATTAGAAACACACTATATATCGAATAATATTGACACTAGAGTACTGAAATTTAGTACATGGGTAGGCATATTTATTACAAATTACAGTCAATAAAGTGGACGTTATTTGACAAAGGGGTGTGGCTATAATATAAAAATACTATATCTCAGTTAATATTGACACTAGCGTACTAATATTTGGTATGCAGGTAGGTGGGTAGATAGAATCATTACAAAAGTTTCATCTCGAGTTGGCAACTCTAACCGTAAACTTGCAATTTCTTTTGCTTCTCATACTGTGTGAAATTTTATTAATATAAATATCAAATTTGTGTGGTATAAATTAATAATAACATTTTTTTGTGTTTATTATTGATCCAATTTCTATCTAAAATCAAAAAAGTATAGACTATTGTTCTTTTGAAGCATTTTCAACATCTCATTAAATTCAGCTGCATCATTGGGTTTGATATAACCTAAAAAAATCAAATAATCATTTGTTCTTCAATAATGGTGAATTCAACTACCTGGGGAACTTGCAGTTCTGAGGGGAGCACATATGATGATTTTATCTCGTGTAATGGCTGCTCAATTATTTTTCATCAAAAGTGTGTGGGGCTAGTCCTCTGCAAAATGGCCTCCAGTGGATGTGTGAGAAATGCAGAAAATTCTCTAGTGCTACTGTCCTCAAATTGCTTTTGGAATCATGTTCATCTGCTGTTACTTTGGTAAAAAATTTTCAGAATTTTAAAGATGCATTGTCTCAACATTCCAGTGCACTGTCGAATATTATCGATGTGGTTCTACGTGTGCATCTAAGCCGCCGGTATCACCTGTCCTCTCACTTCAGCCAGTGCGTGGTAAGGCAAATTCCTCTCGAAAAACGCGATCATCTGCAAGATCGAAAATATCACAAAATTCTCAGACTCCATCATCTTTAGTGGTCCCATCGGATACTTCTGTGAGTACTGCTTCTTGTAACTCTATTAATGTGGTATCTAGCAGAGAATTACCTCGCAATACAATGTTACCTGGGTTGGATGCTAACGATCTAATGCCATCAATTGAGCTAAGCTCGTCTCTAAGTGCTACAGCAGTTCCAAAAGTTATGCAGACTGATGTTTTCGCAACAGTTTCTCCTGCTATTCCTTCTCATGTTCCGGTTGTTCCTGGTGCTGTTGCTACTGTTGTTGATGTTGCTACTGTTGCTGTAAGCCCAAAAAATGCTGTCCTTTGTCCTGCTACTGGGATTACTAATGGCTCTACTACTTTAATTGGAGATAGTGTTTCGAGTCATATAATTTTTGGTCAAAATGTAAATTCTGAATTGGAAGTATTTGATCCGATAAAATGGTTCCATTTGTCATCTTTCAATCCTACAGTCTCTGAAGTTGACATTATTGAATATGTAGTCAAACATGCGAAAGTTGCGAGACATCATCTGCGCTGTTCGAAACTAGTGAAAAAGGATATGCCACTCAATTCGCTAAGTAAGGTCAATTTTAAACTTGGAATTTCATCATCTCTCTATGAAGCAGTTATTAATCCTATGGTCTGGCCTTTAAATGTTAAAGTTGAGGAGTTTTTGTTTTTTCGCAAAAATCAAATACCAATAACCAGCGTTAATTGTTCCTGCAAGTAGCACTGGTGAAAATTCTGATAGTAATGTTCTTAAAATCTATTATCAGAATGTGTCTGGCCTTAGAACTAAATCCAGTGTGATCTTTTCTGCTACTGCACAATGTCTCTATGATATTTTTATTCGAACTGAAACCTGGTTAAATGAAAATTTTTATAATGAGGAATTTTTTGATCAAAATTTATATAATGTCTATCGAAAAGATAGGGACTCCTATACAACTGGAAATCTTCGTGGCGGTGGCGTATTAATTGCTGTAAATCGTTCTCTTTTATCATCAATTATTCCATTGCAAAATACGGATCCATTGCTTGACCAGCTTTGTGTGTCGATAAATGGTATCTCAGAAGTCCTCATCATATGTGCATGATATATCCAGCCAAACAGCTCCTTGGATGTTTAAAAAGCTCCTACGGATAACATCTCAATTTTGCTTGTTGACTCCTGTGAGCAGCTTGCTTGGTGCTTGGTGATTTTATCTTTTCTTATGTATATTATGTAACGGTCAGTAAGAAATATTTGTTTCATAGACTAAAAATAAATAAATAAAAAAAAAGTGTACAAATTTCAAGTATAGAACTTTCTTCATAAAAAATTTGGTTTGTTAATTCCTGAAAGTTTGTGGGTATTTTTCATTTCTGTCTCTTTACAATTTTTATTAAAGTGCCACGCCCTTTTTCTAATTGTGCCCACTTTATTGATCGAACTTTGTAATGATTCTACCTAGCCTAGATTCTAATATTGATACTTGGAAACTGAAATTTGTCACAGGGCTAGGTAGAATCATTATAAAGTACGATCAATAAAGTGGCCGGGATTAGAAAAGGGGCGTGGCACTTCACAAAAATTGTAAAGAGACAGAAATGAAAAATACCCACAAACTTTCAGGAACTAATAAAAGAAATTTTTTATGAAGAAAGTTCTATACTTGAAATTTTCCTCAAAAATACTTTGACATAAATATTCTCTAAAAAGGAAAAAATAAAAACTTTTTAACAAAAAAAAAAACCGACTTCAAAACCACTACAAAGTAAAAAATAATTTTAAATAACTTTTCCCATTAATTTTTTGGTCAAATTTTAAAAGTTATTTATATGTATTTATTATAATATTAGAAATCTTATCGTTTCCATTTTTTCGAATATGTTTTATTATCATCAATATATTAATTGCTTTATGAACATAAAAGCTTTTAAGTCAGCGCTTATCTTACTAAGTCGAAAAAGTGGTTTTGAAGTCGGTTTTTTTTATTAAAAAGATTTTTTACTTGAACGCGTTCTCGGACTTGAAAACAGAGTGATAATGAGAGAGCAAATAATTTCCCCTCCACGACAAAAGTTACAAGTTTTAACTCTAGAAATTTTGGAGTAAAAAGTAGTAAAAGCTTTAAACGTCAAAAAAAATTTTTTAAAAAATATGAAAATAAGTTTCTTTAAGAAATCATGTGATTTCAAGTTCTTGATATATTTTGATTTGTTGTCGCAATTTTAATAATAAATTATACATTTATATTAATTTTCTGATATTTGCACGATTGTTACGATTTTTACTTTTTTTTTACTTAAAAGCGTTCCACTATATTTTTATGTTTAATGCTTTTTCTGAGAGATTTTTTGCTTACTGTCTCAAAATTCCAATTTTACTCGTTTTTAATTGAAAACTACGGGAATAGACCTGGTATCAATATAAGTAGTTACAATTCTTATTTTAATATGTTTTTTTCATAATTTTTGCTCTCTCACATTGAGTAGCTGTTGTTTCCCCAGCAGAAAAGTGGACCAAATTTGAAATAGTTCTGAACTAGCCCAAAAAAAACCAGTACTAGTTCCACTACAATATAACATCCACACAATCTCCACACAATTTCCACACCCTCTAACATTGAACGAACTGACGCTTTTTGAGGGTTGATTTCATAGGAAAAGACAAAAGCCCCCATAAACACTTCCTTTTCCCCATATTTGAACCTGTTGCATTAGGAACATTATTAAACTGGTTGTTTTTGCAGTAGCCTGAAAGTGGTTATTTTTTAACCAGTTTTAAAGTGAATATTTTAAAAGTGTAAAAATTTAGTGTACTGGAGCAAAGGCCATAAAGACCTGATTTGTGCGATCTTTTCCTTCCACAAGACTTATTAAAGAAGAACTTTTGTTTATAAATGTCTATATACATTTTTTTATCTTTTTGTTATTATTTTTTCTTGTGCTAACTTTTTAAAAATACCCCAGAACGGGTTTATTTTTTTCCAGCAATATTTTTGAAAACAAAAGCAAAATTAACTTTTCTACTTTTTCAGAGCTACTTCGAACTGCGCTAGAAATAAACTAGTTCACTTTTTCAATTGACTCAAAATAATTGCTAGGTTCATTTTATTTAAATAAAAAATTCAAAATCATAAAATTTCAAAATTATATAAAACTAGTAAGAAATGATCTTCGACTGGGCCGAAGTTAAAATACCCCCACGTCCGAACCAAAGTATACTCAAAGTCTTAAGCATTCCAAGCTTTAACAGAAAATTTTTTATGAAGTCTATTTTTCACTTAGTATGGGAGGTTTTCTCTCGATTTGATTGAATTTCATACTCAGAGTGTATATTAAATAACAAAGTTTATATGCAAAATTTCAAGTCCATATATTAATTTTTGTGGAATTCTAAGAGATTTTACCGTTTTGATAAAGTCACTTTGTATGGGAGGTAGTCGTAGTTTTCATCTGATTTGGCTCATTTTCGAACTTGATGTTGATTTTTTAAATATAAGCATAAATGCCGAATTACGTGATGATAGCTTGAAAATTACGACTATAATCGTGATCACAGACAGACAAACGGACAGACAGACGGACATGGCTAAATCGACTCGGGTGGTGATGCTGATCAAGAATATATATACTTTTCTATACCAACCACGCCTCCTTATGGGCGTTACAAACGGAGTGACAGAATTAATATACCCCGTTTACGTTTTTTGAACATAGGGGTATAAAAATAATTTTAAACAATAAATAACAGGATGTTATTTATTTATAATAAAAAAATATTTTTATAGTGTTTACTTGTTTAAATCCAGACCTTGGACATTACCATGTATTCGTGACAAATATATATGTCATTAATATATATAATAAGATCCTTTTTACCTTGATAAGCGTTCTTATTTAAGAGTTGTTTTAACTTTTTTAATCAAGAGATTCATTAAGTTTTGTTTATTGAATAAATATCACAAATTAAATTATTTAAACAACATTTAGCTGCATCTATAAAATGATTGTGCGAATTTAAATTTTGTATTTTAGGGTCATTACCAATAGTAAAGTTTTGCTTTGAATTGTTACCGGAAATGCAAAGACATCAATACATTAGAGCAAATATGGCTAGTTCTTCTTGTCTATTTAAAAAATAACTTCCAAAACAAACAGATATTCTTCTATTAAAAAACCAGGTTTAATGTACCGGATATCGGTCAGATAACTTGCATATACATATATTAAAAGCTTCACTAAGTAAATCAATAAACTGGTAATTTCTGCCCTTGAAAGGAATTTGACCGAGCTTCTTATGATCAAATTGTGTTGTGAGTGTTATTAAATGTTTTTACACAATTGATTGAGAACTGAACCTACTAGTTTTATGCCGACTTCAAACGTCTAATGTGCTTGTTCTCAAGAAGCTTTACATGGCATTATTTACGCTCTGAGGTTTGCCAGTGTCTCCGGAGAGGTGACGACCGAACAGAAAAATGAATTGAACTGAAAAACTTTCTGTGTCAGATGGAAATTGAACCAGGGTTCTCTGGTGTATGGATCACGCACTCTAGGCCACACGATGAAAGCTGCACTTAAATGCATGAATTAGTTTTTGTTAAATCTATATCTATATCTATATCTATACTATTATATAAAAGGGGTCTCTCGAAGTTGCATCGTTCAATCACGGGGTCAATGCTGAACCGATTTTAATAATTCTTTCATTATTCAATTGCTATAATAAGCGACCCTGCTACTGGGTACTACGTTTTTGGTAAATCTTTTTATTTAATTATTTAAGAATTCATGCATTTTAATCCATGCTGCCATTGTATAAGCAGCACGAAATAACAGCAAATAATAACTTAAGCTCTTTGTTGAGAGAGAGAGGTGAGATTATACAACTCACCGCGCTGCCATCTTGAGTGGATAGTTGCACTCAGTTAATTTCTGCTGCAGTGTTGCCATAAGTCCAATATATCGTATTTATTTTGATTTTGCTAAGGTGAAACTCTTTTCATGTCAATAAGAAATATTCTCAAATAAAATAAAATGAATTTAACATATTTTATTCTTGAGTCTTAATTTAAAATATGTTTTATATCATATTTATACTTCCAAGCAACGCTGGGAACGGGTATGCTAGTTTTTAATAATTATAAATATTCAGTGTACCACATTGTGGCCCTAATAGTGGACATAAAAACTTTGAATTAACTTCGAATCTTTGCTATTTTTATTTAACTTATAATAAATTTTTCAGTTAAACAATTTTAGTTTAAGTTTAGTTTACAACTTAAAAGTAAAAAAAAAAAATATAAAAAAGAATTTTTATATTAATATTTTGTATATGGCCTCTAATTATTTATATTAAAAACAAGTTTTTCGAGCTCTAGGCCAAGCATGTTGTCAACAAGACAACATGAAGAACAAAGAAGGCAACAACCAACAACAACAACAACGGCTCTTTATAGAGCAAATCACACAGCTTGACTATACAGACTGTTTCATTGGCCGCTACACCAACTCATCAGTAGCCTTTGTATGACTTTACACTGTGATCCACTCAAGCTTCTTAGGTTCTACATATACTGCCAATATGCCGAGAAAGTTACCCGGAATTTGTTTTAGAACGCTGGAATTTTTGTAACTGAGTTCTTATCTACTTTTTGATGCATACTGTACTAAATTTAACAACCTAGATCGTATCATACTTTTAGGCATAGCCTTAATTCATGTGCATCTTCGAAATTAGATCACAGCGGTTTACTGCTATCAGAGCATATTGAAGTTGTTGTTATTTTTGCTGTTTAGCTCCTCCCTTTTTTCCACACTTTCATTTTAGGGTTCAGTTAGTTTAACTGATGGTACACCTAAGATGGCGTGGAGACCATTTTTTGTTATGAAAGACTTTGTTGTTTTTTTATGTGATAAACACACAACCAATCATTTATCTTAACATTTTTATGGGCGTGCTCTCCCAGAATATTTAATATTAATATTTTGTATACGGCCTCTAATTATTTATATTGAAAACAAGTTTTTCGAGCTCTAGCTCAAAAATAACAACAACTTCAATATGCTCTGATTTTTTTTCAAAAACTTTTGCATTTTTTTAAAGCTTCGTCTCAAGAATATGTGATTAAAATTTTAAGTCGATATCTCAAAACATAACAAAGTTATAGCCTAGGTCCTAGTCCTTGAAAGGATTTTGACCTTGCTTCTTATGATCAATTGTGTTATGCGTGTTATTAAGTTTGTACGCAATTGACCGAGAACCGGACTTACAGGTTTAACGCCGACTCCAAACGGTGATGAACGGAATATGTTCTTGTTCTCAAGAAGCTTTACATGGCATTTTGATTACTCTCTGAGGTTTGCTATTGTCTGCAGAGAGGTGGCGGCCGTACAGAAAAATTATTTTAATTCAAATAATTTTCTGTCGCTGCTGGGGTTCGAACCCGGGTCTCCAGATTCGTTGACATAGAGACCACGCACTTTAACGAACTACGCCACGGACGCCACGAGTTTTAAGTATCTAGTTAAATAATATTTTTAATTTTTTTATTTTTTTTTTTTTTTTTAGATGAATTTAGGAGGAACAATCTTGGCCACCGCATTTCACCTTTTCTTCACAGCACTCTATAAAAAAAAGCTGCATCTACCTTAATTTTAATTTTATTTTAAATAAAAAAAACCAAACATGCTCTTGAATGTGTATGTTTTTAAGTATAAAAATCCTCATTTAAAAATATCCCTTAATTTTCCTTAAAAAAATTCGCAAACATGACCTCTTTTTTTCGGCCTCTGGTTATATAGTCCCCCTTAACAAAATATCACTTTTTAGTTCGTTTTATGGGCCGTTGGAAGCATTGGTCCTATTTCTTGAAAGATAAGGCCGGTGAGTATAATAATCAAAAACAAACAGAGAGTGGCTCAGTGTAAGATATGAAGACACCGCAATGACGACTTAACCGCGGACTTCCGACTATAAATATCGACGCAGTGAAGGATAGAATTGAAAATGACGCAAGCAAACGTCTTGGGTCTTATAAAACATGAATGTTTATGGTAATTTTTGCAAAGACATCCTTTTTTTAAATAATTTTTCTCATTTTCGCATTGGTGACTACGTTAATAACCAAATTGGTCCGATATTAGGATACAAAAAACCGTAAATTTAGAAGATGCCAATGCTCTCACAACATGTGATGTTATAAGAGGCATCGTAGGGTCGTACTTTTTCGAAAATGACTACAGAATAGCCGCTATAGTCAATGGAGTGCGCTAGAGAAATATGATAGACAATTTTTTGTGGTCGGAGATGGAGTAGACGGACACATACAATCTTTATTTTAAACAGGATGGTGCTAAGTACTATACAAGTCGCGAAGCAATCGTTTAATTGTGAAGTTCTTTGGTTGCATAATTTTGCATTTTGGAGACACCAATCTTGCAATTTAACAATACTTGACTTCTTCCTTTAGAGCAGTGATCATCAAAGCCTATGCCCGCGGGCATTTGAGATTTTGTGCTTAAAAGCTTTCTGTATACATACATATTTACTCACGGACGAGCACTGAACTGTGTCAGTATCTATTGAAATTTCATGCAGAATAGACCTGCGGCACATGCATGCTTGTTAGTATCAGTTTTTGAAAAATATTAGAACTAAACAAATATTTTTTCAAACAAGGAATTCATATTAAATCAAAAACGAAAAAAAACAAAGGATTTAAAAGAAAAACAAAAAAAAAAGACAGTTTCGTATAGTAAGTATGGACACTTCTAAATAAAAATTAGAAATTAACCTTTACTATTTTAAAGTTTTCTCCTTTTTTGTAACAGTGCATAAAATAGTGAATGTTAATATGTTTCTTCGATATGAATTATGTTATTGTGAACAGTAGTAAGCATACGTACATCGCAAATTTTTTTAAAAACATTTCCCCCTCACGCCTCCCCATAGATTTGTAATACACCAGATGAAAATTTTTTCCGACGCCACTGAATAATCAAACAAGCGAACCATCGTCTTGCATGAAAGCTGGACTGAGACTCAAGTAGTATTTTTTTCAGTGCAAAGCTTTCAATGAGCTTTTATACATAAACAAAGTTTGCTTGTATAGAGTTTGATGATCACTGCTTTAGAGTAATGTTTAGAGTTAGGTTTACGCTAACTTCTCACGAACAATTCCAAGTCTCAAAGTAAACATTACAGTTACCATCGCCGAAATAGAGCCCCAATTATGCGTAAGGGTAATGAATACGAATTTAGATCTGCAAGCTCAGCTGAGATGGCCATTTCAAAGAAATTGTCTTTCATATATTTGCTCTATTCGTTTACTTTGTTATTCAATAAAAATTAAAAACACATCTAAACAATTGTTTGTTTATTCCAAAAAAACAAATCGTATACCTTTTGTTGGTACACTCGTTGTATCATCAGAAGAGTAAATTTGATAGAAGAATAATTATTTATATAAAAGAATAAACATGACATATTGAATTCTAGCTTTAACATATTTAAAATAATAGTTATTTTTAATCCTTGTTTATGATTTAATTACAAATTTATTTATAAACAAAAAACAATCAAACAATTCAACAAAACAAGTTTGTTTACGAACTATTTGTAGTCCTGAAAAATTAACATAAAATAATAACATTAATGATTCGTTTGTAAATTTGTTCATGATTAAGAGTTGTTTGCTAACAAATAACAAAAACAAAAAAAAACAAAAACAAAAAAAAAACAAAAACAATCAACCAAAAAATGTTTCACTTAAACATCGCTTCTGGTGCAGTGGGATGTTATCGACATGCTTGCCGACAGTAAGTTTTTTTATCGCCTTAGATGACATATAGATTATTTTGTTAGCTGTCAAATGTGAACGTTGTTGAAAAATGATTTGCTTTTAAAATTTAAAAACTTTTGTTAATTAAAATGTTTCAAACCATTATAAAAAAGTGTGATGTCATAGTCAACTTAACTTTAAAAAAAATACTTTTGTGTCTTAAAGCAGACGTATTAGTATATTTTCTGGTGTTTTAGCTTCATACTTAAATTGCATACTCTGGGATATCCCTCATCATTTTGTTTTTGTTTCGCTTTTTTTATAGCAATAAATATAACTTGCGTAGAAAATGCAGTTAATTTTCTCTTATTTTATATCTTAGCTCATCTCGTTAATTAAATTTGTTTATTCTCCTTTTGGGCAAGAGAATTTTTTCAATTGTGAGAGCGTACAAAAATATATTTGCTTATTGAGTTGCAAAATTAAGCTGCAAAAAGGGTTGTGTTGTTGTTGTTGTTGTTGTTAGGTAAGAAAATAATTTCTACACAATTTATTTCCATCCCAGAGATTAGAACCGATAGAAGAACATCAGTAGAACCGGTTGGAAATTTAAATAAATAAACAATTTTCAACAATCTATCAAAAAACTTCAACTTGACAAATAAAAACAAAACAATTGCTTTAACATTTAAATGACGCTCTAAAACACTCGAAAACACTTTTCAAAATTTAATATATATAGAGATATCTCTCTTTTCAGACAAATAGAAAAACAATATTTTTTCATTTATTTTCTACGCTTTCAAAACATTTCACTGGCCCTCAAATCAATTATTTTCAAGTTTGTGTCTTAAGTCTTTTGTTTTAAGGTGCTTTTGACGTTCTTTTTTCCAAAAGCAATAGAGCACATAGAGGAAATTCTTTATTTTTTTTTTTTTTGACAATATGAGGTAAATGAAATTTTTTTTTTTAAAATAATATATGTTTCTGGCTCAAAAAATCAAGTTGTATCAGCTTTGCAGGACCTTTTGAACTGTTAATACGTGTCCGGCAATCTTTCTTATCAAATTTAATTTTTTTTCCAAGAATTTTAGATATTTGCTAAAAACCACTTTCACACTTTTGACTTTACTTAGTTTGAATCAGCCCAATATTAAAGGCAGGTTTTTTGAAAAATACTTTTTATTGTTGTTATTGTATAAAAGTTAGCTTATTTACACTGTATAAAAACATGTTATTGTTCATTAGAAAATATACATATAAAAAAAAATTAAAAACTTTTCCATCACAAAAAAGAACAAAGCTATTCGTGTTTGTTTGCATTATTGTTTGTTTCGAAAAAATTCCACCACATAAGTAAGCTTATTAACAAAATTTTTAAAACTAATTAAAAGTTTCTTCAAGCTTCTGACTATTTGCCCCAGGTTCCGGCTTTACTGGCGCTGGAGGCACTTGCACTTGCATATGCACCGGGTTGAACAAAACCGCCCGAGTTGTAACCGCCACCGCCGCCACCTCCGCAAGTATTGCAACCGCCACCACCGCCGCCGTGACCAGGATAGCCGCCACCACCACCTCCAATGCCACCGTTACCACCCCAACCGCCGCTATTCGCAGAACTGTAGCTATTAGCACTGCTGGAAGCAAATGAACCACTGCTACCACCACCACCACCATAGCCACCTTGTCCACCACCTCCATAGCCACCTTGTCCACCTCCATAGCCGCCTTGACCACCTCCATAGCCGCCTTGTCCACCATAGCCGCCTTGACCGCCATGTCCTCCACTGCCATATCCACCGCCACCATAGCCTCCACCACCACCGCCACTATAGCCGCCTCCACCACCGCTAAATCCACCACCACCGTGGCCACCATAACCTCCACTAATAACTTTTTGCACAGTATAGACAGGTATTTGTTTTACTGCAACAATCTGCGTTCCATAGCCGCTATGTCCACCACCACCATAGCCACCTTGACCCCCATAGCCACCGCCGCCATAGCCACCACCACCACCGTATCCGCCACCAAATCCTCCTCCATAGCCTCCACCACCATAACTGCCACCGCCAATTCCGTAACCCTTTAGAAATTTATGCTTGTGAAAAGTTGACGCCACGCTTCCAACTCCAATCAAAATCAAAACGATCGCGATTTGTTTCATTTTTAATAACGCTTCAACTATTTTTCGGTAGGTCGTCAAATCTCTTTGCAATCTAGACACTTTTACTCAACTGTTGTGTTTGATTGTGGTCTCAATGATTTTTATACTTGGTCAATTTGAAAATAAATTCTAGACAGGTACGAGAATCTTCCCATGCACATGACGACATATCGAATTGTAAGTATGTATGACTAAATACTCTCAACTCACAATTAGCGCATGTGCTCTGTTCGATGGTAGTAATGATGGCACCAGCAAAGATAGTCGTAGTGTATCGAATGCTTCCCGACAAGATTCATTCATTCAATTGGAACGAATGGATTTCATAGAGACTGCAAAGCTTATAAAGCGCTACAATGGGTGGGTAACGATTGTGGCATGCAAAATTGGGCGCTTATGAAAGGATGCCTTAATTAACGTTCTTAAAATTAAGGCAGGAAACTTTATATCAATTACAGTTGCTATAATAAAAGCTCAACTTCGATACGCGAAAATCGTAGGAGAAGACATTTAACCATCTACTGCATAACAATGCCTTTAGGCACACTTGCGTTGTATTAAAATCTAGAATTGAAAACCTTTTTTGCAAATTCAGAAGTCAAATCATAGATTATATATCGGTTCTATGCACTTCGGATAACATTTTTTGTAATGGAAATTTTTTCTAGCTTAGAGCATTTTGTAATTATTGTCACTTGTAATCAAAAAACGCAAATAAACGAAACGATGTCCGAACCGATCTCTCAGAGGGTGATACAAAAACGTTATTTATCATTCGTTTCGTTCGTGAGGGCTAACGAAACACGAAACTTTTCAGTGGAAGAGAAAACTAACGTAATTTTTATAATTTTTGCTAACGTGTCAGTATAGAAAACGAAACCAAATCAAATGTTTCATTAATGATTAATGGTATACAAAAAGCATTGAACTCAAACTCCGTGGAAAGAGTCAGCATGCGAATGATGCTTGCCTCTTCTATCGCGTTGATCTTGAATTTTGCTTTTGACCTGTCGGTCATACATATTAACCCTCTCCGGTCCTTCATTAAAGGCCATCTGTTCAGGTGTATAGAAAAAAATTTACAAAAATCATAACATTTGTATGGGAGCCTCTCTAAAGAGTGGTTGGAGAGAATAGGTGTCAAAGACAAAAATGTTCCTTTCCAAAAGTAATGGGGGTCGGTCATACATATGAACCTTCTACGGTACTCCCTTAAAGGCCATCTGTTCAGGTGTATGGAAAAAATGTACAAAAATCATAACATTTGTATGGGAGCCTCCCTAAGGAGTGGTCGGAGAGAATGGGTGTCAAAGGCAAAAATTTTCCTTTTGACAAGTAATGTGGGTTGGTCATACATATTAACCCTCTCCGGCCCTTCCTTATAGCTCCCCTGTTCAGGTGTAGGGAATAAAAACACAACAATAAAAAAATCGTTTAACGAATCGTTGTTTCGGTTTCATTTGTGTCTCTTCGTCGCTCAATCATTTTGTTTTGTTTATGGTTTCACTAGTAACAGAAAACGAAAAACAAAACAGACGCCCAATCGTTCCTTTATTGTTTGAATCGTTTTTGTTTCATTCGCTTGAAAGATCGGAACGTAACAGAATAGAACGATTCGTTTTTGTTTATTTGCGTTCTCTGGTTGTAATTGTAAAAGTGAGCGTTTCGCACGCAAAAATCATGCGTTAGAGGGTTAAAGATTCAGCAGCTAAAATTCGATTCTACCTCTATAAAACTTGTGATAGAAATCTAGCTAAAAGCTTAGCTGGGATTTTTTCATAAAGCTCCATAAAGTCTGCATACTTTTATTTATCGAAGCTTTATGGTGAATAAGTTTTCTTAGCATTTATAACTTTATTTCACTACGTTTTATTGAAACTTCTGCCAAAACTGTTACCGAAACTGTTGGAAGGATTCGAAATTGTAACTTAAATAGGAAAGTTTTTCGATTATTATTCGATTATAGAAGTCAAAATTTCGGCTAGCTTAAAGGGATTCAGTTGCAATGTTCAGTTCTCTTAATTACATACAATTTGGCTGAGTCGGTAGAAATGTAATCCAGCGTTTGATGAGTCAATAGTTCAGATCCACATGTTTCCCAACAAACATTAATTTTTCTCGCAAATATTGAAGTTTTGGTAAAGCTTCCAATTAAAATTTCGGAACAGCCTTATGCAAGGTGCTTTTCAAAGTTTCATAAAATTTAAAAGTAAAAAGTTAAAAGTTAAAAGTTAAAAGTTAAAAGTTAAAAGTTAAAAGTTAAAAGTAAATAGTTAAAAGTTAAAAGTAAATAGTTAAAAGTTAAAAGTAAATAGTTAAAAGTTAAAAGTTAAAAGTTGAAAGTTAAAAGTTAAAAGTTAAAAGTTAAAAGTTAAAAGTTAAAAGTTAAAAGTTAAAAGTTAAAAGTTAAAAGTTAAAAGTTAAAAGTTAAAAGTTAAAAGTTAAAAGTTAAAAGTTAAAAGTTAAAAGTTAAAAGTTAAAAGTTAAAAGTTAAAAGTTAAAAGTTAAAAGTTGAAAGTTAAAAGTTAAAAGTTAAAAGTTAAAAGTTAAAAGTTAAAAGTTAAAAGTTAAAAGTTAAAAGTTAAAAGTTAAAAGTTAAAAGTTAAAAGTTAAAAGTTAAAAGTTAAAAGTTAAAAGTTAAAAGTTAAAAGTTAAAAGTTAAAAGTTAAAAGTTAAAAGTTAAAAGTTAAAAGTTAAAAGTTAATAGTTAAAAGTTAAAAGTTAAAAGTTAAAAGTTAAAAGTTAAAAGTTAAAAGTTAAAAGTTAAAAGTTAAAAGTTAAAAGTTAAAAGTTAAAAGTTAAAAGTTAAAAGTTAAAAGTTAAAAGTTAAAAGTTAAAAGTTAAAAGTTAAAAGTTAAAAGTTAAAAGTTAAAAGTTAAAAGTTAAAAGTTAAAAGTTAAAAGTTAAAAGTTAAAAGTTAAAAGTTAAAAGTTAAAAGTTAAAAGTTAAAAGTTAAAAGTTAAACGTTAAAAGTTAAAAGTTAAAAGTTAAAAGTTAAAAGTTAAAAGTTAAAAGTTAAAAGTTAAAAGTTAAAAGTTAAAAGTTAAAAGTTAAAAGTTAAAAGTTAAAAGTTAAAAGTTAAAAGTTAAAAGTTAAAAGTTAAAAGTTAAAAGTTAAAAGTTAAAAGTTAAAAGTTAAAAGTTAAAAGTTAAAAGTTAAAAGTTAAAAGTTAAAAGTTAAAAGTTAAAAGTTAAAAGTTAAAAGTTAAAAGTTAAAAGTTAAAAGTTAAAAGTTAAAAGTTAAAAGTTAAAAGTTAAAAGTTAAAAGTTAAAAGTTAAAAGTTAAAAGTTAAAAGTAAAAAGTTAAAAGTTAAAAGTTAAAACTTAAAAGTTAAAAGTTAAAAGTTAAAAGTTAAAAGTTAAAAGGTAAATGTTTATTAAAAGAACACTAAAACGTTTGCCTTTTGGCGCCAACAGAAGTCAAAAAGCGCTTATAGAAGTTACGTAGCTTCTGTAACTAACTTCCGTAAGGCTTGACGTAAGCATTATTTGTAACTTTTGTGTTGGTTGAGGGTTGAAGCTTCAAAAAAATCAAATAAAAACAATAAAAAAGTAATCAAACCTATACTTTTTACATAAAAATTCTTAATTTGAAATAATTTATTTTCATTTTTCTGCATTTAATACTAATCTAAATAGAAATTATCAATTTGAAACAATTTATTCTATTTTCCTCCAGTTAATATTTAGGAAATCTAACTTTTGGTCACTTTGAAAAATTTCGTTTTCAAGCAGCACCAAGTATAGCGCTTCTAGACAGACCTCAGCAGAGAAGAAAAAAATGAATGCATAACTTTTCTATCATTGTTTAACTACTTACTTTTGTCTGTACTCTAAAATAATTGTTGTTGTTGTTGTGGTTTTTGATGTTCTCTTATAGTGTTTGTAACTAAATTCGTACTTTTAAAAATCTGGGAATTCCGTCAACATTCAAGCGTTATTGGGAGTCATCATCAGAGTCTATTTTAGTTGCTTTATATTTGTAAAAAAAACCTAGCTAATTGAGCACGATTGTATGTTAAAGATATGATTAAGTGTCGGTTTGTGGTTTTTTTTTAAATAAATAAAGTAATTAATATTTTATGGTATTTTAATGATCAAATTCATTTTCTTAAATTAACGTTTACAATATATTTTATGAGAATTTAATATTTTCAACATTTATTGAAATAAAACTATTGTAGAAGAATTTTTAGAATGCAGCTTTTAAGAGGCTTTATAAACCACAACAGGTACAATGAACTTGTTATGGTCTCTGATTTCGGGGGTTCACAAAACCCAGTTTTCACTCGTACATTTTCTTCTGTTTTGTTATGCTTTGTTAAAATTGCTATGATTTTTCTTATGTGTAGACATTTTTTGGTTAAATTTAACTAGACATTTGATTGGTTTTAGATCCGGTTACATGGGAATTACTTAAAAGATATTCACACAGTGATATATAGTCGTATACACATTAGTTAATTTCTAGACGTTAATTACGCCAATATGTGAACTTTTTAAATGACATTATTAATAAATTCTTAATGACTGATAGATACATTAAAAAAATATGACAGCTTCGTCAATTCAGTAGGTAAGTAGATCCGTATTAAAAACACTGTAAGAAATGAAAGTACACAATTTTCCAGATTTTTCCTAGTACTGTATACTCCATAAGTTCTATAACTCCTACACTGAATCTAAAAAGTACATGTTATGTATGGAAAAACTCCATAAATATTATGAAAGTAGCATTAAAGTACCATAAAAAGATTCATATCATTTTAAGAAATGTTCTACGGAATAAATTTTTGCAACGTAGACGTTGTGGACTTTATAAAATTACTTACAGGTCACAGTGGTCCGCGGACGTTTTCTCTTTATCAATAGTTTTTCTTTATCAATATATAAAAAAACTTATTGAATCACACAACGCCACTTCTATAAAAGTTAAAAGTCAGCCGTTTGTTCCTCTTGCTAATTTATAAATTACAGGAAAACCACGGTCAAAATATGTCTAGAATAGTTGCATGACGCGAAACAAATATACATACAAACATATATACTATTATAGTGTTACTATTCATCAAGTCGGGTTGAGTCTCATTGCAATTGTAGCGATATAGAACGGAAAAACTTCATTTAAAAACAAATCCTGAACATGCTGAAGGTGGTCAGTGAATACCCTTTTAACAAAACTGTGTTTATTAATTCACCACATCAAAACTAATTTCAACATATTAGAATCTACTTCGATCCAATTGGCAATTGGTGTGGTGAAGTCATTTGTTCTTTTGTTTTAAGACAAGAATGATTGAAACCAGATTACGCGTTTCGCAAATGAGAGAGAGAGAGAGAGAGAGAGAGAGAGAGAGAGAGAGAGAGAGAGAGAGCATGACGTCATAAGCAATATTATTAGAGTTTGGAATAATTTTACTCCCACACCCACGCCGAAAATTTTTTTTTTTATTTTTATAATTTGTATATGGACCTCCTTAACCCATTGGTACAATAAATTGTGTCAGTCTCGAATAGTTTAGGAGATAAAAATCTTGAAAGTTTAAAAAATTCATATTTTTCGTATTCGAAATTATTCATATTTTTATACAGAAGAGTTGGAATTTTTACTTAACTTTTTCGAAAAAATGTATTTCCAATTTCGTCAATTTGCCTAAGAGATCGCACATTTGCATACGTTTTTGTCAAGCAAAAGTACTGTGTGACGTCATGCACTCAGTTGAGAAAGAGAGCATTAGATAACGGGACTGCGGAACGCGCAATCTTGTTTCTATCATTCTTGGTTATAAGAGCAGCAAAGTATGTACGAATGTGTATTTGTTTGTTTATTTTTTTGTGTTGCACTTGCTGAGAACAGAAAAAATAGATTAGAGAGCAAAATGGAGTTTATAGAAGCTCTCGCAGCACCAACGCATGAAATGCTAACGATACAGTATGTTATTGTGGCATTGTGGATGATTTTTAAAAAACTTTACATTTTAATTAAAGATACTAATTGTTAAAATGTTGTAAAGGAATGACCCCTATATCCTTTTGTAACACAAATGTGATATTTCAAAACTTATTTCATAAAAATTGGACCAGTACTTTTGGAGTTTAGTGGCAACAAAAAAAGGTTCACTTTTATTTTATATAATAATATAGAAATATAGATATATATATAGATACAGATATAGATATATCTATTATAATATGGATATAGAAGTTAGCATTAGATACTAGGGATAGTAGATAGCTTAGGTTTAAGACCCAACTATTCTAGGTTAATTTAAGATATTATTAGAAGAAAAGATATATATTAATATTTTTTACTTCATGAGTAAAAATAAAACAAAATGTAAATATTATGAGTAATTTTTCAAGATTTGAACATAACTTATATCGAAGAGTAATAATTTGAGCTCTACAGCTTAGGACATTTTTGAGTTATTAATTACTTTGAAACTTACCAAAGTCAAAACCAAGTCCTTTCCCTGTATACCATTAAGACATCGGCAACGTTGAAGTTATGGAGACAAAACGTATGTATATAAAAATTACTTAATAAAAATTTGGACATTAAAATTTGTCACAAATATACGTTATATTTAGAAGTTAAGCTTTTGACATGAAAACGTTACGTTGCATGAAGTTGTTATTCGTTGAATCTATGTGTTAATAGAAAAGTTAATGATTAATTCTTCGACATTATAACAAAAATAAGAAAAACAAATTAATTAATAATTAATTGTCCGGGCGCGATAGGAGATGCTTAAGCAACGAAACTGCAAATTTGTTACATGGAATTATAACTCGTCATGTATAGGTGCTTCGGTAAGGCTGATTTTTAGCCCTGACGACATAAATAAATAAAAATTGTATAACCTCGTGAGGTCACGGGCAGAGCATCGATTACAAGGTCGATAATGCAACAATTATGTGACGGCGTTGCATGGAATTATATACGATACGGTAAATGTTTTAAACGAAAATGAAAAATATAAAATTAGATATAATGCTATCAGGAAGCGGAGGTAATAGCTTATGTAATAAAAATCTTATATTTTTGCATGGAATTATTACTCTCTCTGTAGACGGACTCTCTTTAACAACAGCAAAAAATAGTTCTTTGATTTCATAGAGAAATCAATTAGAGAAAATACAGAAAAATTGCTCGATTCCTGACATCACAGAGATAACCACTTAATACTGTGAAAATGCAACAACTATAAAAAAACCGTTGCATGGAATTATAATTCACGCTACAGTTGATTAGCGCTACAGTTGATATTATTTAACTATAAAAAGGTGAAAATTTCGGCCGAGAAATAAAAAAAAAAAAAAAATAAAACATAAAAAATTAATCTCGTAATGAAGACACTCAGGGAATTGATTAATATAAAGAACTATAAATGCACCATCGTTGCATAGATTTATTGCATGGCGCTAAGGTAAATTTTAATCGTCTATACAAAATCAAAACCAAAGGCAAAAACAAACGCCAAAGCAAAAGCAAAAGCATACGCAAATGTACAAGCAAAAGCAAAAGCAAAAGCAAAAGCAAAATCAAAAGTAAAATTAAAAGCAAAAGCAAAAGCAAAAGTACAAGCAAAAGCAAAAGCGAAAGCAAAAGTAAAAGTAAAAGCTAAAGCAAAAGCAAAAGCAAAAGTAAAAGCAAAAACAAAAGCAATAATATAAATGAAATTAAAAGTAGGACACGTATAAAGATAAGAATTTGTACGAGGATTAGGAAAAGAAAAAAGAATATGACAAAGAAGTGTAAAGGGTTAGGGCATGATAATTAACAAAGATTAGGATAAGGATTCCAAGCATTACGACAAGGATTAGGATAAAGACTTTGACAAACTTTGAACAAGATTTGGAGAAAGATAAGGACATGGAATAGAACACGGATTTGGGTACACTTAGGACAGGATTTAAGACAAAGATTGGGAAAGGAGTGGGAGAAAGGTTAAGAAAATGATATTCAAACAAGAATATGGTCGCGAATTTCGACATGGATTAAAGAAGAATTTGGACAACGAGTACGATAATTATTAGGAAAAATTTAAGGAATAGGAATAAGGATGAGAACAACCTTGAAAACAACGCAAAGAATAGAGATTAGAATGCGGACAAGGATAAAGATATGCTGATAGATCAAAACTAACGATACAACTAACTTCTGTTTTTATAGTGAACTAGCTTTTTCCCGGCGCGCGTTGCTGCACCCAGCAATTATATCGCAACATAATAATTATATTCGAAACTTTTCTTAGATAGTTTAACACCACTGTCATTTTCCACTGCCCGTTACAGTTTCCCAGTAGCAGGAGATCACCAAATAGTAACTCCATTTTGAGCTTGTATATAAATACTGCTACTTTTACTTTCAAAGCTATTCGATAATACAAATTGTATTATTATGTGGCGGAGCCACACCCCCTTATATAATGCCCATCCCAGTTTTCTAGTAGATGGACATTACCCAGTTTTAGTACAGTTGCCGACAGTGAGCATAAAAAAAAATAAATTACTGGCCATTTCAGCCCTTGAAAGGACTTTGACCTAGCTTCTTATGATCAATTGTGTTGTGCGTGTTATTAAGTTTGTACACAATTGACCGAGAATCGGACCTACATGCTTAACGCCGACTCCGAACGGCGATGAACGGAACGTTCTCGTTCTCAAGAAGCTTTACATGGCATTTTGATTACTCTCTGAGGTTTGCCATTGTCTGCAGAGAGGTGGCGGCCGTACAGAAAAATTATTTTAATTATTTTAATTCAAATAATTTTCTGTCGCTGCTGGGGTTCGAACCTGGGTCTTCAAAGTTCGTTGACATAGCGGCCACGCACTTTAACCAACTACGCCACGGACGCCACAGTGAGCATACAAACTAAATTATCAAAATGTAGCCAAATCGACGAAAACCGTAGGAAATATAGCATTTTTATTGATTTGTGGGCAGTGAAAGGGGGTGTGACAGAAATTTAAACCATCTCGTACTTGAAAAAAATGTACTGCCAAAATTTCAGCTCTATCGGCTCAGTTATTTTGAAGTTTCCAGCCATCACACAGACAGCGTTTTGCTTTTTGTATATATAGATTATTGGCCATAACTTTTTATTGGTAAGAGATACTAACATAATTTTTTCTAAAAAATTAATTTTTTAGCTTGCATATTTTTTCAAAAATATAAAACACAATATTGGAAAAAAAAAATATTGTTCGAAAAAATCAAGGGGTAGGCCTTGTTAATCACAAAAATGGTTTTTAATTTTTGCGTAAAATTGAAATAACTTTTGCCTATAAATGTTATAGCTTTTAAATAGAATTGAAAATTTGCGAATTTGAATTTAAATTATTTTTACAACAAAAAAAAATTTTTAGCCTTTTTCTGAGGAAAACTCCAAAATTTCAGACCTTTTTTGAAAAAAATATTTAAAATATATATAATCAAATAACGGTATTTTTGCAATAAGTTTTTCATAGTACATTCATGACGCTTTAAGACAAAAGACATTTAACAAAATGTATAAAAAAGCAGCGGAGATATTTGAATCGAAAATCACAAAATTAAATTTCTGATTGTGTTTTTCTCATTTTTGAGCAACGATGTTGCATTCAATATATCACTATTCTAAAATTTTTCATAGTTTTCAAGATATGTTCATGTTTTTGATGTCAAAATAACGGACACTTTTTTTAATTTTACTAAATTTAGGAAATATTTCATATTTTGTAAATATTTGCATATGTAACCTAAGAAAACAACTAAAAATATGCGATTTTGTAAAAAATTTGTACTACAGCACCATCTGGTGTCCAAGGTGGTTCAAAGAAGATACTGTCAAAATACTCAACGTACATGAAAACCACTGTATACCATTTTTCATTCTAATCGCATATGCGGTTTGTGAGTTTTAGGCAGTTTTGTAAAAAATTTGTACTACAACGCCCTCTGGTGTTCAAGGTGGATCAAAATTGATAGCCCACAAACACGCACCGTAACAAAAAACTTCTATACACAAATTTTCATGCTAATCGGATGAGTAGTTTAGGAGTCTATTGCGGTCTTACAAACATAAGCTCCTTTTTTATATATATAGATTACTCTGACGGCCGTGGCCGCATATATTAAGGTGCGTGAACTGTTCGGTGTAAAATTTACGAACTCCGAGGTCCGTGGTTTGGATCCTACGTGAGTGAGAAAATGTATTCAATTGAAATTATTTTTTTCTGATCAGCTGTCACCTCTCTGCAGACAAATATAAACCGCAGAGAGTAAATAATGCCATGTAAAGGTTCTTGAGAACATGTATATTAACAGTAAGGAGTCTGCATGAGTAGGAATAAGAAGCTAGGTCGATGGCTAAAATCGGCGATTCGCTGAGGATTTGTTTTTTGTTTTTTTTTTTTTTTGTAAGTCACTCTGTATTTCTAATTTTATTTTCTTTAAATTTTTTACAACATAATTCAATAAGAAGACAACGAAATAAATTGAAACGAATTTTTTCTAAGTGTACCTTATGGTCATAGACTTAAGAACAAAAATATTGAGTTAAGCCAAGAAAGATAAATGAGCTGCTTTTATATGCCACATTTAATTATTTTGGGAATTTCCTTTTTTTTTTGGTGCTGTCATCACAATGACCAGTGTCCATAATCGTGGTTCTTCTCATCATAGTTTTATTTTAGCAAAATAAATAGTTTTTTTAATTGATTGAAGCCACGTTAATGCTAAATTATGAAGTAGAATTTATCATAATTAAATATAATATTTATTTTTTTCAAAAGCGATATTTATTCTTCTCTTTTCACACCCAACAACACGAAATCTTTATGACTACATGTTTCAAATGCGGAATATTTGTTTACATTCTAGTTTTGAGGCTCGAAGCCACAGTAGTCGATAGCTTCACATTAACCGCAAGTCACGATATGTTTAAGCAGTCAATGGCGGCTACCGCAAACAGAAACATTTATTTAAAAAAAAAGTCAGTACAAATAAATGTAAATAGTAAAAAAATTAAAATCAGGTCTTTATTCATAGTTTGTCCGCTGCAGTGAAATAAACAACGAAATGCTTAAAGAAAAAATAATTTGCATTCTAGGCACGCGCTTGTAGCTGATGCCCAATAAGGTTAAAAATAAGCTATTTGAAATGGAGGCGGACACTGTTTTAAAAAAACCAGAACATTAAAATTACAAAATAAACCTGACAAAAGAGTTATACAATTTTTGACTGAGCTGACTGCTGACTCATCAGTCTTTTGACTATGTTCAAGTTGAATAAAAATTTTTTGAAAAAACAGCAAATATCTCATCATACATAGCTGAAACATGCAGGTGAAATAGTTCTCTGATTTGGAATTTTTGCAACCCATAGTTTTTACTGAACATTTTTTCCATAAGCAATTATCACTCAGTGTGTGAATTCAAAGCTTTGTTTGACACTTTAAATCCAGTAAAATTTTAATACAATGCCAACTTGAGCATATTCGTGTTTCAACTGGGATTTAAACAGAAAAAATATTAAGAATTTTTACAATTATAGCAAGCATGCGATTGTTTTTAAACCTGAAAGTCATGGAAGATATACGTCACCAATATAACACGTACAAGTTCAGCCAACTTCCAGCTGACATATTCGTCTCAACTGCATTTGCATCGCGTGCTGAAATATAAATCAGTCTGCTTCAGTTAATAAAAATGTATGCATGTGTGTGCATATTTTTTGTTGGCCTCCCGCAAATATATATTTTTCATTCTTTTCCATTTTCCAGCTCGAATGGTGCATTAGTCACTGTTATTTCCAGTCATTTGTAAGCTCATAAAACCCATCATATAAATAACAAAGAACATTACTGAAAGTTTTGCGTTTTCTTGCTGAATATTAAGCAATTTTGCAATGATTTTGAAATATTTTTAACGATTTTGAGCGCGTAATATTATACTGAAAATAAAAAAATCAGAAACGTATTCACTACAAGGCTTTAATGCATTATGTTACTGTGGATGTTAATAATGATTTTAATCTAAATGAGTTGATTCTATGACATCATAAAAACTGACCACTCCACAATAGACTTTATCATACCATGCAATATGATTACAAAAATTAGTAAATGTACGTGACTTATGTAGACTTTGAAAATATACTATATTAAAATTAAAATAAACACTGGCATTATCATTAGCATTAACATTAACATTAACATTAACATTATCATTAACATTAACATTAACATTAACATTAACATTAACATTAACATTAACATTAACATTAACATTAACATTAACATTAACATTAACATTAACATTAACATTAACATTAACATTAACATTAACATTAACATTAACATTAACATTAACATTAACATTAACATTAACATTAACATTAACATTAACATTAACATTAACATTAACATTAACATTAACATTAACATTAACATTAACATTAACATTAACATTAACATTAACATTAACATTAACATTAACATTAACATTAACATTAACATTAACATTAACATTAACATTAACATTAACATTAACATTAACATTAACATTAACATTAACATTAACATTAACATTAACATTAACATTAACATTAACATTAACATTAACATTAACATTAACATTAACATTAACATTAACACTAACACTAACATTAACATTAACATTAACATTAACATTAACATTAACATTAACATTAACATTAACAGTAACATTAACATTAACATTAACATTAACATTAACATTAACATTAACATTAACATTAACATTAACATTATCATTACCATTAACATTAACATTACCATTAATATTAACATTAACATTAACATTAACATTAACATTAACATTAACATTAACATTAACATTAACATTAACATTAACATTAACATTAACATTAACATTAACATTAACATTAACATTAACATTAACATTAACATTAACATTAACATTAACATTAACATTAACATTAACATTAACATTAACATTAACATTAACATTAACATTAACATTAACATTAACATTAACATTAACATTAACATTAACATTAACATTAACATTAACATTAACATTAACATTAACATTAACATTAACATTAACATTAACATTAACATTAACATTAACATTAACATTAACATTAACATTAACATTAACATTAACATTAACATTAACATTAACATTAACATTAACATTAACATTAACATTAACATTAACATTAACATTAACATTAACATTAACATTAACATTAACATTAACATTAACATTAACATTAACATTAACATTAACATTAACATTAACATTAACATTAACATTAACATTAACATTAACATTAACATTAACATTAACATTAACATTAACATTAACATTAACATTAACATTAACACTAACACTAACACTAACATTAACATTAACATTAACATTAACATTAACATTAACATTAACATTAACATTAACAGTAACATTAACATTAACATTAACATTAACATTAACATTAACATTAACATTAACATTAACATTAACATTATCATTAACATTAACATTAACATTACCATTAACATTAACATTACCATTAATATTAACATTAACATTAACATTAACATTAACATTAACATTAACATTAACATTAACATTAACATTAACATTAACATTAACATTAACATTAACATTAACATTAACATTAACATTAACATTAACATTAACATTAACATTAACATTAACATTAACATTAACATTAACATTAACATTAACATTAACATTAACATTAACATTAACATTAACATTAACATTAACATTAACATTAACATTAACATTAACATTAACATTAACATTAACATTAACATTAACATTAACATTAACATTAACATTAACATTAACATTAACATTAACATTAACATTAACATTAACATTAACATTAACATTAACATTAACATTAACATTAACATTAACATTAACATTAACATTAACATTAACATTAACATTAACATTAACATTAACATTAACATTAACATTAACATTAACATTAACATTAACATTAACATTAACATTAACATTAACACTAACATTAACATTAACATTAACATTAACATTAACATTAATATTAACATTAACATTAACATTAACATTAACATTAACATTAACATTAACATTAACATTAACATTAACATTAACATTAACATTAACATTAACATTAACATTAACATTAACATTGACATTAACATTAACATTGACATTAACATTAACATTATCATTAACATTAACATTAACATTAACATTAACATTAACATTAACATTAACATTAACATTAACATTAACATTAACATTAACATTAACATTAACATTGATATTTGTAAAACATTTCGTTTTTATTTTTTTCGTACATAGTTTTTTGTTTATAAAAACCACAGTTATAAATTTGAAAAATATTTATTGAAATACAATTTTATGTGTACAAGGATAACATTAAAACAAAAAACGAAAGTAGAGTATCAAAATTACAAAACATTCATTTGGCATAAATCGTTTATTTAATTTCGTATTCATGAATGAAATTTAACATGGAGCACTACCTCCCCATGATCCACTGTTGCCATATCCTAAGCCATACCCTCCAACATAGCCAGCTGCTCCTGAAACAACAGGTGCTGAAACAGTAGTAATAACAGGCGTTACAACTGCTGAGGTGGCTACACTAGGATAGGCTAAAGCACCTCCATAACCACCAAATGTTCCACCACTGTAACCACCAGTATAGCCACCAGCGAATCCTCCAACCTGGCCTCCAGAGAATCCTCCAATCTGCCCACCAGAGAATCCTCCAATCTGGCCACCACTGTAACCACCATTGTAGCCACCGGAGTTTGCAGGAGAAACAGATATCTTTATAACTCGAGCATTGTTGCCGCCAGTTCCGTAACCACCACCGTAGCTGCCACCGTAACCACCACCATAGCCACCACCGTAACCACCACCGTAGCCACCGCCATAACCAGAACCATATCCAGCACCATATCCACCACCATATCCACCACCATTTCCAGCACCACCAAAGCCGCCATAACCACCAGCTATACCACCGCCATAACCTGCTGAGTAGCCACTAGCTCCACCGCTGAAACCATCCAACAATCCAAGCTCAGCAAAAGTTGCCTGACAAGAACCAACAAGTGCACCAATTAGGGCCACTACGAAAGACGCACTAGTTTTCATACTAAATATTACACTTTTCTGATGATCACAACTTAAGCTACCAACTGCACTGTTAATGATCAGTACTCAGCAATGCTTATTTATAGTGTTTTATAAAATTTTGGTTTTCCATGAATGTCCAGAACAAAGCATCCTTTGTTCTGTAAAAAAAATTCGCCTACCTAATTGTTGGATTATGATTTTGCACATAAGACGATTTTATGTGTCACCAAAACTACTAAATGAAGTACTACAGTTAAAATTCGACTTTGCCTTTTGCAGTCTTTGCTCACAAATATTGACTAACTATTTAATAGTATTGCAGGATTTTTTGCTTAAATTGCAATTAACACTTATCGGGTGACTGAATTATTTTATTTTTTTTTTTTGCACTTACTGTCAGTTAAAAGTTAAAAATCAGCAAGAGACAAGATAAATGAGAGCAAAGATTGATAAATAATATCCTCTCTTCATTATATCATATTTAAGCAGGCTAAAAATGAGTTTAATCTGTCAAAAGTCACAATTTCAATGGAAAAACGCTCAAAAACACAAAATCCTTTAGCATAAATCCATAAAAAAGGACTTTTGTTGGTAGATTTACATTTGAACAAGTCTTTGAGAAGACTTCAGTCTACAAGAAAGTTTCTCGTGGAACTAGTGCAAGAACTTGAGGTGCGAGAACAAAAAAAAGTAATTGGGTGCCAAATTACAATTTTATGGTGGATTACACATGCATTCGATGTTTTTATTGCTCAAAAATGCCTTTGATTGATCTGATGCGTGGGAGCTCGCATTGTCTTGATGAAGAATAACTCTTCGGCGCTTGTTTGTTTTGCTTATTCCATGGAACATTTCTGACAGACAAATAATTGAACATTTTACGTGTCTCTAGTGGTATCGTGGTCACATGACCAATTTTTTTGGAAGAAACAGGCGACCATTTTCGCACTGCTTCGAGCTCAAACAACTTTTGTTGGATTTTATTCATCTTGAAAGACCCATACAGTCTATTACTGTTTACTTTCAGGCTCATACACACACATCTATGATTCGTCAACAGTCACGATTTTATACACGTCTTTTAAAGTAGCGCGTTTTTATTCCTTGATCGTTTCTTGTATTCCTTGATCTCTCGCTATTTCCTGAAATATAAGTAGCAGCCTACGTAAATTCACCACAAGGTGAAGTTGTCTAACATCTGTCAAGAACCGAAGACTGAAGATTCAAATTGCTTTGTTTGCAAATAGAAAAATGCTGAAGAGAAGCGAAAAAAAATTGAAAATAGTAAGGAATGGTTACTCCTGCACTCATGTGTAATGTATAATATCTAAAGTTAAGAAAGTGTTATTATTTTGATGACGTTAGCTTACTTGGTGGCGCGCAATTTATCTAAATTTCAAAACTGTTTGTCCGTTTAGATGTGATTTTCATCCAATTTTGACAAATTTAATACTTTTAGTACATATTTTGAATCAATATAAAATATGTAAAGTTTCTGGATTCATTTTTGTAAGACTTTTAGAGATTTTATCATCTTGATGACGTCACTTTGTATGGAAGGCTCACAAACCTCCTGTATACAGTATACTGTAAATTTCTTATATCGAGTGTGTATTTGAAATCAAATTTTTATGCATGTATTTTTAATAAAATTTTATGTTATTTTTGTGAGATTTTGATGATGTCACTTTGCTTGGGAGGTGGGCTTGGTTTTCAATCGAATCATTTGCGAACATGCAATTTGTTTTTTATAAACTTATGGAATGAATTTTATAACGATAGTTCTGAGCCCACGTCTAAAACTGTGATCACACACTTGGACAGACCGACGAACATGACTAAATCGACTCAAGTGGAGGGTAGAGTACCCACATGAGCAACATTTTTTTTGCAAATGAACCGTTTTTAAGCCCAATTTTGATGCTTTAATTCAAAACTGACTGGCTAATTACCACCAGCGGTACAATTTTTTTTTGCAGATCTTATTTTGTACCCTCATTCTTTATGAAAATGCGAGGGGAGCGAAGAAAAAAACATTTTTGCAAATTTCATATATTTCATGGGTGCTCTAGTGGAGGGGCTGATCAAGACTATATGTACTTTTTTGTACTTTTCACACCACGTAGATGTGTAAAAATGTGATAAAAAAAAATTGTCAAGATTTTGCCAAATTTACAAATTTTATTGGGAAAATTTAGTACAAATTGTGGTTATGCTTAGAGAAATACATGTTCACGTTATGGCTTCTAAAAACGAATTTATTTTTAAAAAATTTATTTTAAAACTTAGTGACTATTTTTTAATAACGGATGCAAGATAGCGGAAATGCACAAATTAAGTAACGCGAAAATCTGGATTCTACAAAAAAAGTTTGTGGTACTTGTAGGAAAAATGTGGAAGCAAAAGCTGTTGAGAATAAAATTATAAAAAATTGCTTTAAAACAAATTCTTTGAACGAATCTTACTTGTTCAAATTTTTCATTACATCATAAAACCAATATTTACTTTATTTACAAATAATATTAAATAGTTCTGTTTCCGAAAATAAACTTTTTTTCTTCTTCTATTCTAGAGTGTTTCAGACACAAAAATAAATAAGACAAACTGACCATTTCAGCTCTTCAAGAGACTTTGACCGAACTTCTTATGATCAAATTATGTTGTGCGTGTTATTAAATGTTTGAACACAATTGATCGAGAACTGGACCTACTAGTTTTATGCCGACTCCGAATGGCTAGGCTAACGTGCATGTTCTCAAGTAGCTTTACATGGCATTATTTACTCTCTGAGGTTTGTCTGCAGAGAGGTGACGGCCGAACAGAAAAATTAATTCAATTGAAAGAACTTTCTGTGTCAGATGGGAATTGAACCAGGGTTCTCTGGCGTATGGGTCACGCACTCTACCCACTGCGCCACGGCCGCCACTGACATTGTTTTTCAGACATAGTATGTTTTATATTTTTCGATTCAATAACTTTTTCCTGAAATTTAACCTTAACAAATATTATCGAGCGCATGTTATAATTTTCATTCACGAAATTGATTTTTTGCGAGCCGTGCAATTAGGGTATGCAAAACCGGTTCGAATTATTCGGCGTTTCGGTTTTTTTTTTATTATTCGAATCGGTTTTTTTGAAAATCGCAATTTTCGAATAATTCGAAAACCGGTTTTTCGAACTATCTCTGGCTTCTATTTCATTTTGCTTTATTTGAGTTGGTTTAAACATGCTTTGGCCATTTCTTTTTGCTTGCTTTCGTTAAAACAGCATTTACATGGTGGTGGCGTATATAATGTAAGTTAAACGTGATTTCTATTTAAGAATGCATTATTTTTTACAAAATATATTAAATTATCAACAGCATGACACGAACTCCGAAATCTGGAAGTATTTAAAAAAAGGTAGGAAATTCAACAAGGCTTCTTGCACGAAATGCCCAAAAAAATTTAAAAGCATTAAGTACAAATACCGAGATAATCATTAAAAGATATAAAACATGTGTTAAAAAGACTTAAAGAAAAACTCGAAACATAATTCGACCCAGTGAATCAAAACTACCGTTTTCGAATTCATTTATGAACCATTTCGGGTAGAAACGTTCAATTTTGGCGCTCATAAATTAACCTTTTTTTTATCATTCGTCGGACTAAAATGTCTCTCTAAAATTAACCTTTTTTGTTCGGAAATGAGTTAAAAAAGAAACATAAATTGTACTTTTTTTGTTCGGAAATTACTTAAAAAAAGAACCAAAGAAAAGTTATTTTTCGGCACTCGGAAATACACAATTTTTGAATCAATCGCCAGACTGAATTGCCTTTAAAAATTTGACCTTTTTTGTTCAGAAATGTGTTGAAAAATCAACCTTTTTGAATTATAAATTTAATTATTGCATAATATTATTTGTTACTACATATCGATGATGATTTTGATGAAAGATTTATCATTATTTTCTGAACTCATTTATGAACAAAAATGGTTTATTTACGAGACATTTTTACCTACTAAAATTATAAAAAAAAAAGAGTTGGCTGTGCCGTGGACACACCCGTAGGTATTGACGTGACGAAGTTTCTTGTTGTTGTTAATGTTGATGTTGATGTTGAGGTTGATGTTGATGTTGATGTTGATGTTGATGTTGATGTTGATGTTGATGTTTATGTTGATGTTGATGTTCATGTGATGTTGATGTTGATGTTGATGTTGATGTTGATGTTGACGTTGATAATTGATGTTGATGTTGATGTTGATGTTGATGTTGATGTTGATGTTGATGTTGATGTTGATGTTGATGTTGATGTTGCTGTTGATGTTGGTGTTGATGTTGATGTTAATGTTGATGTTGATGTTGATGTTGACGTTGATGTTGACGTTGATGTTGATCTTGATGTTGATGTTGATGTTGATGTTGATATTGATGTTGATATTGATGTTGATGTTGATGTTGATGTTGATGTTGATGTTGATGTTGATATTGATGTTGATGTTGATGTTGATGTTGATGTTGATGTTGATGTTGATGTTGATGTTGATGTTGATGTTGATGTTGATGTTGATGTTGATGTTGATGTTGATGTTGATGTTGATGTTGATGTTGATGTTGATGTTGATGTTGATGTTGATGTTGATGTTGATGTTGATGTTGATGTTGATGTTGATGTTGATGTTGATGTTGATGTTGATGTTGATGTTGATGTTGATGTTGATGTTGATGTCGATGTTGATGTTGATGTTGATGTTGATGTTGATGTTGATGTTGATGTTGATGTTGATGTTGATGTTGATGTTGATGTTGATGTTGATGTTGATGTTGATGTTGATGTTGATGTTGGTGTTGGTGTTGGTGTTGGTGTTGGTGTTGGTGTTGGTGTTGGTGTTGGTGTTGGTGATGATGTTGGTGTTGGTGTTGGTGTTGGTGTTGAGATTGGTGTTGATGTTGGTGTTGGTGTTGGTGTTGGTGTTGGTGTTGGTGTTGGTGTTGGTGTTGGTGTTGGTGTTGGTGTTGGTGTTGGTGTTGGTGTTGGTGTTGGTGTTGGTGTTGGTGTTGGTGTTGGTGTTGGTATTGGAGTTGGAGTTGTTGTTAGATTTGGAGTTGGTGCTTTTCGTTTAGCTTTTTTGCTTGCTTCCCCATTGGTTGTGCTCTAATTTCAATTAATCCAGCAAAAGTGATGCATATGCGTCACATTAGGCAGTTCCCTGAGTGTCTTTGACGCCGTCAATTTTTTTTTTATTTTTGTCATATGCCCGAAGACCTCACCTTCGTTTTTGTTCCATAAAATTTACCGTTGCACCAGTACTCACAGAGTTAAAAATCCATGCAACGTTTTTTCATGGATGTAGCATTTTTACTGCATTATGTGATTGCATCCCTGAATTCATGACAACAAGAATTTTTTATGTAATTTAGTTGTGAAGCGTGATAACACATCCATGCTGTCGTAAAACGAAATATACCGTAGCACTCCTCCTGATTGAGTAATAATTCCATGCAACGATATTACATTTCTGTTACATAAGCTGCTATATTCACGACCTGACGACGCCGGAATTTTTTTTTATTTTTGTCGTAAAGCCACGTTTAAAACCTTAATTTTCCTTTTTAAACTTTTATCGTAGGTTATACACACATTGAGTGAAAATTCAATGCAACGCCGCTGCATGAAGTTGCGTTATCGATCTTTGAGCGGTTCTCTCAGCGTCCCCATGCCGACAAAAATTTTTTGTCTAATTTTGTTGTGAGGACTTACAGTAGGCCTTTATTGGCGTATCGTATTTTTAATCCTAGCACTAATACTCAGCGAGTAATAATTCCATGTAACAAATTTTCAGTTGTGTTGCTTAAAGAGTTCCCCTGCGACCCGATGATGTTTTGAATTTTTGTTTTGTTTTTATAATAAAGTCAAAGAATTAACCTTTACGGTCATACCATTTTATTAATCATAGCTCTTATACTCAGCGAGTAACAATTCAATGCAACGCAGATGAATTTTTAAAAAATTAATTTTTCAACTTTTTTGGAAACATGAGCAGTACAACGTAACTTCGTCACGTCAAAAGTATTATTTTTTGACTCTAAATAAGTTTTTTATGAATTTCAAAAAATTAGTAGTTTTTATTAATGGAAAAATGTTCACGAATATAATCTTCTGTAGCAAGTACTTATAAGCAACAAAATAAAAAATCAAAAATTAAAAAAAAATTCTGACCAAACACTTTCGCAAAACTCTCACCTTACGCAAAACCTTCGCTTATGGTTCAGTGGGTAGTACTGCATAAGTACCTTTCTTTACTTTATTAAAAAATAGTTGTCATTTTTTTAAATAAAAACTACATAGATATATTTAGGTAAGAAACTAAAAAATTTATTTAATTTAAAAAAAACCGGCTTTTCCGGTTTTTTTGTGGTCGAATAATTCGAAAACCGGTTTTGTAAAAATTTTACTGTTCGAAACCGGGTTTTTAATATTGTCGAATAGTTGCATACCCTACGTGCAATGTACTTTAGCGAACTTTTTATTGATTTTGACTAAATTTTGCAAATTTATTCTTAAGTTTAGTTTTCATAGCTTTGGGCAAGCCTAAGTTGAGTTTTTTAACTTACAGGTTGCACAGCGTAAATTTTATGGTGTTATCTTTAGGTAGTTGCTGTGCCATCTTTTTTATATATTTTGACCTGACAAAAATTAGAATGAATGAGGTGTGTTTAATAAGTAAAGGGAATTTCGAAGTTTTGCGGGCTGTGTTGGTCCGACTGTAATGGTTTTCTTATAAATATTGGATCAGAGACTGAGAGACATTTTTCAAAAAGGATCCTGTGAAATTTCAAAATTTCTCACAGAAATATTACTCTGTGCTTTTGATGAAAATTTAATTTTATGAAAAGTTTGACTTTGATTGAGTGAAAGACGTAAAGGAATGGAATGGAATTTGTCAAATTTTATATAATGGTGTTTCATCCTTTTTCAGCATAAAAAAAATGTTGAAATGAAAAAATGTTTAAATTATTTTTTTTTTATTTATTATTTTAAATTTTTTTATTTTGTCTTAATTTTTTATTATTTTTAAATTTATTTTTTTTTATTGAAATCTAGCGATCTTTAAATGAGGAGGTGTAAACTTTCTCATATTTAAACAATGAACAATTATTAATTTAAAATATTTCATATATGTGAAAATATGTTTTCGAGAGATTATTATTTATATTTCTAGCCTTGACACTTACCATCTGCTACATCTTTTGGAAATTTGATATTGTTGAAATTATCTTTTATCAGAACATTTTTCCATTTGAGCGCAATATATTGTTGTTTTTAGTAACTTGAAAAATTAATCTCGTGAACAATTTCTTGCGATTATTTTTCACAACTTTCAACCTGGATTATCAAGACAGGAATGCATCGATGAAAAAGTTCGTTATTCAGCGATAAAGCACGTTTCTACAGCACTGTAAAAAACTTGTTCAACAAATTCAATCATAGTCGACGTTCGCCTCAGAACAAATTCCATGAATTGAATTGGATAACCTTCGGTTGCCGTCCTGAAAACTGAATCGAAGCTCTGTGTGAACTGATTAACCAAGTTAGTCATGTGATGTACCGTGAGATTGAGGCATTTTTGGGTAATAGTATGACAAGTATCAATAACATATTCCATGATCATTTGGCTGTAAAAATAGATTTGTTGAATTGGATCATCACACATAATCTAAAAAAGGTCACAGGCTCGTGTCGATTGGTGCAAGGAAATGTTGAAAGAATACGATTAAGATGCATCAAAGGTTAAAGCATATGAGCCCGAAACAAAGCAGCAATCGGCTGTATGGGTCTTCTAAAACGTGCTTAATCCGACAAAAGTTGTTCGCGGAAGAATAAGATTGAAGCCTGAAATGCCTGTTTCTTCGGCATTACCTGTCATGTGGCTTTAGAGGATGTTCAACTGTGAAAGGTACACGACCATTTGTTTGCCACAAATCATTGAAAAAACTCATTAAAAGTCTAAGGAGAGGCGAATTATTTTGCGTCATGACAATGCTAGCTCTCACACATCTGCTCAACAAAGACCTTTTTAACCAGCGAAAAATTCAAATTGATGGGTCATCCGCTGTACAGTCCTTATTTGGCACCCAATGAAAAATTACTTGGTCAACGATTTTTTAATACCCACTTTGTTGCATTCAAAATTTTTCTTTAGTAGTTACCTCAGTCGGAGTAGAAAAAGTGATTCAAAAATTAGTTCAAACGCATGCAAAAGTATATTGATCTTCATGGAGAATATTTTGTAAAACAATAAAATCAATTTCGATTATAAATATCTGTTTTTTTATTCATTATAAGACCAGAAATATCAATAGCAACCGTAGACAGCATAAGTGTAATGTTCGAAATCGTCGTTCCAACGTAAATGCTTGCAAAAGCGATATTCGTACATTATAACATTCAGACTAGTAAATATCAAATTAAAGATTGATATTGAGCTTCCAATGTCAAGGTATCAATAAAACTTCATTCATAGTTACCAATTGATTTGTTTATATTTTTACGCTAATTTAAAACAGGAAACTCTTATAAATGATGGGGCTTTAGCTGCTAAACACTTTTTCTCAAGTCAATAAAATGATATGTAAAAAGTTGTGATCGTAGAAAAAAAAAACACAAAAATATGTGGACTGTTTAACACTTAAGTCAATAAAATTAAGAAAAAAAAATTTTATAAATTCCCGTCACTATAAATATCAAAATAGGAGACATAACGTCTCAAAGTTTGTTAATTTTTTTGCTCATAAATCTGGCAGTTTTAATAGGCACCATTAATGTTGATAGGCACCAATTGTTGTTTGTTTCAAACTTTCAAACTTAGAAAAAAAAAAAATTATGTCGTACTTCATTCTTCGCTTGGCCGCTGCAGTCTGGGTCATAATATTGAAGCTTTCAAGAAAACACAAACGAATATCTATAAATATTTGCAAAAGACTTGAATTAATGAATGTTAATTTATGTATGTATGACTAGATTAAGTCAATATCACTGTTTGTTTTGAAGGGCAGCTTTCCGGCAGCTATTATTAGATTTCGCTGATTTTCAATCACTCAATTATTCAGATTTGTATATTGATTGATGTGCGAGGGTAATTTGATAAGTCACTGACATTTTCAATAGAAAGTATTTTTATTTTCTACAAAAAAGCATTTTATTTCTCAAAATAGTATGTATCCCTTAAGATTGATTAATTTAGCCCAGCTTTTTCCCAATTTTTTATTCCTTCCAAATAATTGGTTTATCATGGTCCTCAAAATAAGCGTTTGTTTCAGTGATGATCTCTTCATTCGACCCAGATCTCCTACCGCCAAGCCTTTTTTCTGGTTTGGAAATAGGAAATATTAGCAGGAGGTTAAACCAGGGCCATGTGGTAGATAGGGTAGTAATTCGTAGCCCAATTTATGGATTTTTGCTATGGGGTCTACAGACGTATGACGGTGGTATGATGATGGGTCTACAGAAGAAGCGGTATTTTTTTCTTCAAATCAATGTCACATCTGTACAAGCGCTGTAATAATAATCGCCGGTGATCGTTTTCTGGGTAATCGAAGTGAATGACTCCACATGTATCCCTAAAAACTGTCGCCATAACCTTGTTGGCCTACAGACCCACCTTCTTTGGTGCACGTACTCTGATGTTTTGTGATGTATCCATGTTTCATCAACGGTTACGAAACGGCAGAAAAACTCATTCGAATACGGTTGAAAAAATTGGAAAAACGTTGACTAAATGTATCGATGTAAAAGCGACTATGTTGAGAAATAAAAAGCTTTTTAATGCTAACAAAAATGCCTTTTATTCTAAAATTCACTGATTTATAAAATTGCCCTCGTATCAAGGATGTCTTCATTAGCGAGTAGCGATTCTAGTCGCAAGGTATACAGAAGCCAATCGCCTTTATGTGCAAGTTGGGCAGTTCGTTCTTACAAGTAATATAGAAACTGCTTGGAGGCTATCTGAACTTCGAAAAGCTACTTTATGTATCTTTTTCGAAGTATTTTGTAAAGTTTCTGCTCTCACATAAAAAGCCTCGCTTTCACAAAAAAAAATGGAAACTATTTGAAGGCTGAGTGAGTTTAAAAAAATGCTCAGCTACAATCATTCCGTAGCTTACTAATGAAGACCCCCTCTCACATAAAGTTTTACTCTCACATGAAGAGCCTCGGTCTTACAAGTAATAAAAAAGCCACTAGAGATCTGCCTGAGCTTTGATTAAGGTAGGTTTTTAACAAAAGCGAGTAAAATGAAGGCATATATTACAGACCATTTTTTTTTTGTGTTAATTTTACATCATGAGTAGTTATATTAAAAAAATTGTTTTTTGTTTTTTTACAAATATATTTTATATATAAAGATGGCGCTGAAGTTTGTGTGTAAAAAAAAAAATTATGTAAATAGGGCCACATCATAGCTCGGCTCAGAATTGTCTGAAAAAAGAAAAGATTTTATTCGAAAAAAAACCTTGAAAGCACATCTTTTACCAACATGAAATGAAAATATAAAATATTAAGAAAATTATGAAGCATGAATAAAATGTTGAAAAGTTTACGTTTTTTTAAATTTGTTAAAATATTTACAAAAAAAGATAATAAAATGACAAATTCTTCAGTGCAGAGGGTTTCAAAAAACTTTTGATGTTTGAATATCAAAATCTTGACGAAATTGTGACAAATAAAAAATAAAAGCATTTGCCCATATATGTAATACTTCTATATTGGCAGTAAACTCAAGGTACATTCGCCTACATTAGAGTGCAGATATAATGTTATATGAGCGACAAAAATATATAAACGAATGTACCCGAAATTTAATTTCATAATGAAAAAATTCAGGAGCGGTGCTTTCATTGTCAAAAATTTAATTTAAAATTTTTGTGTGAATTTTTTATGGTTTAAATTTTGCTTGCTTGAATTTTTTTTTTTTTAAATTTAATCATATTTCACGCGTTGATGTTCTAATTGTTTTATAACGATGCGTAACTATGATTTATGCAAAACAAATATGTATGTTTTAGTTTGTTTTAAGTTTGGAGAACACATTGTTCTTAATGTAGTAATTTTCATATATTCAAATATACACTAAGGGAAAAAAATATTAAATTTATCCAAAAACTTTTTTAATTTATCCAAAAAGCGAGTCATTTTTGCACCAATAACGCATTTATTTAAATCGACTACGTAAATATTTAAGATTTATTTAAATACTTTTTTAATTAAATAAAATATTAAAATATTTAAACAGAATTAATAAAAAATATATTGAAATTATGCACGAATATATTTAAATATATTTCAAGTATTTAGTATTTGAAAATAAAACTATCGCATTCAAGGAAAATTTATATAAAAATATTGAAATTGAAAAACAATTTATTTGAGTATTTCCCACGAGCTGCGTCCATATCAAACGCCATTTAGTGGTATATTTTATTTTCTTTTTGTGAAAATATGATTTGTGAGTCCCGTGCTGAGTGCAATGCATGATGAAATCACGTAGAGTGGAGTGACATTCTTGAGAAAATATCGCGTTGTCACTCCACCTTACATGAATTCATAATGCTTCGCACTCACCACCGCACTCACAAATCATATTTGCCAAATATCCATGATATATTACCCTTGAAACATTTACTAAATGAGAACTATAAGACCTGCAAATGCTGGTGCGAAGAAACTGCAGCAGCATCGCACAGGAACAGAGTGCGCTGCTGCTGCTGCTTGGCGGCTGCTTGGCAGCTGTATGGAATATATGTATGTCTCAGTGTGTGACATAAATAAAATTTAAATACGGGAAAGAAACGAGTTGTAAGGAAAATATTTGATTTATCCACGTAAATATTTAAATGAAATATATACTCAGGCGTGGATAATGTTAATATGCGTTATTTCCCTTAGTGTACTAATACTAACAACAAAATCTTATGTAGGCTATCTCTCTTTGATTTCGTAGTTGAAATTCATTGAAAATGTAGGTTGCTGCCAACATAGAAGTATTACATATGTATATGCATTTGCCTAATACACAAACCTCTTCCCACTGCAAATCGAAAGTATTCCTATTTTAAGGGATTACTAAAGTTTTTCGTCGACCAAAAATCAAAAATTTTTTTACATTTTTCGAATGTATAACATCTTAAAAATATTCTCAGAATGTTTTAAGCCAATTGAATAAAAATTGTTGCAGTTATAAGCACAATTGTCCGGAGAGAACACGATAAAAAATGTATGTACTTGCCTTAATAATAAAAGCTGCTAAAAACACTCTTCTCTTTAATATGTCTTTTATTTTTCAATGCATCCTTTTAATGCGCACCTTACACGGTCAATCATTTGACGTCAATCATTTGTATGTGTTAGTAAATATTTGTTTGTATGCATCACACAGACTCGTTGATGTCTTGATTGACGAAAATCTAAAATTTTTGATATTTTGCAATGCTGGTCAAGCGGATTGATTGACGGCTTTTCGTCAGTTCTTTTGTTTTTGTCGTGAGGCGGCCATGTCTGCGGATAAAAAAGAAGCTGCAAAAAAAAAGAATTGAGGAGGACAAACAATTTTAATAGCATATTAATAGCATTTTTTAATAGTTTTTTAATAGCATTTGCTATTGCAATATATGCGATGCAATCGTCTGTGTCACTTATGGTACGTCTGTATTTCACGAACAATTATGAAGAATGAAAATTTGACGCTATGCTTGATGTGTGTAAGGGATTGCATCAATCCACACGTACACATGCTTGACGTCAAATGATTGACCGTGTAAGGTGCGCATAAGTGTGTGTTATTTTTTCCATTCACTCTTTATATAAAAATGCATAGGCATAGGCATCCACAGGGTGAGCAAAGAGGGGAAAGGCCCCCTGGTCTTCAGAAAAAGGAAAAACCTTATATTATTGTAAAAAAAAATAAAAATAACAGTAATAATAAGAACTTCTCCCCCTGGCATAAAATTCTGGGGACGCAATGTGGAAATTGGCATACATTTATAAAAAACGTTGATTCCACGCGTATTATTCTCACAAACAAAAATGTACTGGAAGCTACGCGCGAGGGAAGAACCCTGAGAAAACAGAGGCAAGTTGAAATTTTTAACTCAACAATTGATGATGAGGGTATCTTATATGGTCCTGGAATAGATGATACTATATAAGCTGAAAAAAATTAATATATACCTTAATAAAGTACTTTTAAAACTTTAAACGCGTTTTTCTCGAAAAGACTGTTTAAAACCGGTGGACAGCATTTCTCGAAAACTATGCTAAGGATCGCTAGCAAATTTATTTCTCTTGTTAAGTAAGTATGACAAGTACTTTTGATCGTTCCTAACCTAAAAAAAATTACTCTTTTAGTCAAAAAGCAGTTTTTTACCTGCCATTTTGGTAAAAATCAACATTTTTCTAAAATCTTCGATTTTAAAGCTCAGAAAGCTTAATCATTTGTATTTTTTGTTTTTAGATAAAAAATCGTGTCCACCGCATATTTAAGGCTCTTTACTAAACTTTGGATTCCTGCTATATGGTTGAATATTTGTTATCGAAAAATTCAAAATATTTTCTTCAAAACATATGTAATTATAATGTAAAAAAAAATTCACCTAATATAAACAGAAGCTTAAAAATAAAACTTTTAATCCAAGGTTTTTTATCGCTTAAAAAACTGTAGTAGACCCTTAACAGCTACAACATGTTTATATATAACAAAATTTGAAAAGACTTTTTAACATTAAAAAACGTTTTAACTATTGAACGTTTCAAAGCTACATATGTATGTATATTAGTTGTAAAACAATTATTAATTAAAACAAAAAAAAAAATTAATTTTCAAAAAAATATAAATATAAGTGCTCTTTGCGAGGTAAAATAATAATACATTTTTTTAATCAATTATAAAAAATTTTATTCAATATATATGTTAGAATATATTAAGAAGTACTTTAAAGTTTTCTTGAGATAAAATAATATATCCGCTCACATATTTAGAGAGGCCACTCGTCTCAGCTTTATTCAGAAAATATTTGCAAAGCTTATACGAAGTTATACTCTCTCGAGACATAACTTCGATAAACTACTTCACAAAAGTTTGGACGAAAGTAAGAACAAAAAAAAATATATATTTACCTGTCCACAGTTCGCATGTTGCTTTCACAAGTATATACATTCAAAGTATTATCGAGGGAGAAAAACTCTTCTGCTTGCATGATCAAAGAGGTTTCTCGACTCAGGTGCGCTTTAAAATAATTTGCAAGGCGTATACGGTGTTATGCACTTATGATCTCGATAAATTACTTCGAAAGATGAAGCAAACAATACAACCTCACTCACAAAAAATTTGAACCTACCTATAGAAGTACTTACGAAATATTATTGAGGGAGAAAATTACCAACTTGTATTCACAAGTGCATTAGAAGTTATATCGAGAAGGAAACCTCGACGAATCTCGGAAATATAACCTATTCGGAGTTCAATTTTTAGTTTGGCATTGACATATATAAAATAACTCAAAAATAGTTGTTCAAATCTGAATTTTATAATAAAACATTGTAAGGCCTTTGTTTCAAACGCCTTTGTTCATACTTTAACGTCCTGATCCTGCTTATTTTCGACTCTTTCCAAAGATTTGTTAAAAATTTTTCGAACGACGTCAACATTGAGTAAAGTTTTGAAATAGACTTTAATGTTCATTTAGAAAAATATTCCTCAATTAAAAATTTGTCATCAGATTTGTTTAGAGTATTTTTTTTTTATTATTTTGATGAATAGTTCCCATTATAACCTTTCATTGCAAATACAACAAAAAAAATCAAACATATTAGATTATAACTTTATTCAAGAAAACTTGTCAGCCTGTCGTCATCTTCAACCCTTTGACTGTCCATATAATGAATCGTATGTGGTGCACAATTTGTCTTATTTTCTTGAAAAAAATTACCCGTAGACGTTCGGTGAGGAAAAAAAATCATTGTGGCTCTGTCCACCTGTCAAAGGGTTAAGGAATATGTCATACAAATGTAACACTCTTGCGAAAACGCATTTAGTCTGTGTTATTTAATATGAAATTATAAATAAAAATTATATAAAAACTATACAAATTCTGAGGTTTTTTCATTAAAAAAACCAGAAATTTGCAAAAATAAATACCAGAAAAATCACTTACATGCAGACCTTAACGAAAAATTTCATTAAAAAAAATTAAAGAAATGCTTGATTAGAGTATAAAATAAAATAAAATATTGCAAGTTTGCTTCTAACGCTTAAGCCTTGAAATTAAAAGTTTGCGACACAATCTACAATGTATATATAAATATTCGTTTATATGTTTTGACAAGCTTATTTTGAGAATTTGTTAAAAATTAAATCTGTTTATTTTTCATTTGAGTGTATATCAAGTTATTTGCTTATTCTAAAGAAAAAAAAAAACAAATTTATGTCGTACTTTTAAAATATGCAAATTGAAAAATTCATCCTGCAGTCGGTGTAGAATCGGTTTATGGTAAACCCTCAGTAGTAGCGATCGAAAATATCAGGTTTATCTGGTAGTTGCCGCTGTTCATTGATCATCTTGTTAACGTTTATATTATTATTCAAACCAGCTGTTGGCATAAAATTTTTAAAAAACATTTCCGTACTCTTTTATTCTAGATCTATTCAAACTCAGTAAAAGAGACAATAAAGGAAGTTGACTTCCCTATAGAATGCCTATTTTTCTTTTTTTTTTTTTTGCAGAGAGTTTGAGAGGATCATGCTTGAATTGACGAAACGTTGGATCTTTTTCGTTGAGAGCTATACTAAGGCTTATTATTATTATTTAAAAGTCTGTATTCATAAATGGAACTTTATTCTATTGAAACATTGTATGTTCTACTTGTATAAGATGGCTGTTATTTATAGAGACTATTTATTATAAAAATTTCTTAAATAGATCAACTTTAAGATAAAAAAAAAAATAGATTTTATGGAAGTCTACATGAAAACGACAAACTTTACATAGTAACAGCCTCAAGATTCATGCTTTGAAGTTAATTGTATTTACATGACATCCTTAACAATTATAAATCTTTTTTGGATTGAGTGTTACATTTACGTCCTTTTCAGCAGACAATGTTTTAATGCATTTAACTCTCCACTGAATTTATCTCATTCACGAAACAACAGTCAACCTTTTGGAACTTGATTTACCAAGCAACACAAAGACTTCAGTACAAAACAGCAAATCTTCACTTGTTCTTTTGATGGCTACTTTACTGAATGCTGAACACTATCTGACGATTCTTGGTGAAAAAACATTCTTACTCTGAAGCCCACAGTGTAAGAGTCAGTTCTAGATAAAGTAGCCGTTCCAACATTACATCACTTTAATAGACTAGTCTGATACTGATGCTGATGCTGATGCTGATACTGATACTGATACTGATACTGATACTGATACTGATACTGATACTGATACTGATACTGATACTGATACTGATACTGATACTGATACTGATACTGATACTGATACTGATACCGATACTGATACTGATACTGAAACTGATACTGATACTGATACTGATACTGATACTGATACTGATACTGATACTGATACTGATACTGATACTGATACTGATACTGATACTGATACTGATACTGATACTGATACTGATACTGATACTGATACTGATACTGATACTGATACTGATACTGATACTGATACCGATACTGATACTGATACTGAAACTGATACTGATACTGATACTGATACTGATACTGATACTGATACTGATACTGATACTGATACTGATACTGATACTGATACTGATACTGATACTGATACTGATACTGATACTGATACTGATACTGATACTGATACTGATACTGATACTGATACTGATACTGATACTGATACTGATACTGATACTGATACTGATACTGATACTGATACTGATACTGATACTGATACTGATACTGATACTGATACTGATACTGATACTGATACTGATACTGATACTGATACTGATACTGATACTGATACTGATACTGATACTGATACTGATACTGATACTGATACTGATACTGATACTGATACTGATACTGATACTGATACTGATACTGATACTGATACTGATACTGATACTGATACTGATACTGATACTGATACTGATACTGATACTGATACTGATACTGATACTGATACTGATACTGATACTGATACTGATACTGATACTGATACTGATACTGATACTGATACTGATACTGATACTGATACTGATACTGATACTGATACTGATACTGATACTGATACTGATACTGATACTGATACTGATACTGATACTGATACTGATACTGATACTGATACTGATACTGATACTGATACTGATACTGATACTGATACTGATACTGATACTGATACTGATACTGATACTGATACTGATACTGATACTGATACTGATACTGATACTGATACTGATACTGATACTGATACTGATACTGATACTGATACTGATACTGATACTGATACTGATACTGATACTGATACTGATACTGATACTGATACTGATACTGATACTGATACTGATACTGATACTGATACTGATACTGATACTGATACTGATACTGATACTGATACTGATACTGATACTGATACTGATACTGATACTGATACTGATACTGATACTGATACTGATACTGATACTGATACTGATACTGATACTGATACTGATACTGATACTGATACTGATACTGATACTGATACTGATACTGATACTGATACTGATACTGATACTGATACTGATACTGATACTGATACTGATACTGATACTGATACTGATACTGATACTGATACTGACACTGAAAAGTATTTCTTGTCTTCTTAGATTTCGTTAACATATTTGTCATTAATAAGTCTGACCAGCCGTAACTGTTTAGTTCATCACAAAAATTTATCTACTGCCAACAATTTACACACAATCTCATCTTTTATATCTTTATTCTATTATAAAAAAACCCTAACCTTGGCATGAACATATTTTTGTACTTAAATACCAAGTAAATATAGGCTTTAGTGATTTAAGTTCCAAAGTGTTTTATGAATATTTATATAAAACTAACTGGTTTATGTTTTAGGAAACGTGTGCTTGATGTTGGTATTTGTATAAAATCCTACTTTTTATTAATAAAGTAGTTCCTAGATTTTGTTCTCTGCGCAGGTTTATTGAACTTGATTTTTTCTATGTTAAGCACCTTTCATAGTTCTTTATTTTTCTGACTAATTATGACCTTGGCATATTTTACAAAAAGCGTTTATCGCTTAAAACTTGTATGTTAGGCACATAGTTCTTTAAGTAATGTTTGTTTTACCGGTTTTTCGAAGAATTCTAAATATACTGAATTGTGCTTATAGTGCTTTTGGAAACGTTTTTGTAATAATTAAAAGAAAAAACTGGTTTTGAATAAGGTTGAAGAAACTATCCGGCTTCTCATTGGCTTGTGATATATTATGCTGGAGGATGAGAATTATTAATTTTATTTCTATGAATGCATATATGTGTAAGATTATTTACAATACCGGGTTTAAATAGAAATACTAAAATAACGCAAAGATAAATGGGCTCGTATTCGTTCTTGTATCCGGCGTTCTTAGATTGTCTTCAGCTAATGTTTATTTTTAGAATTTCGTTTTTCTTTATTACCACGAGTTGGTAATTAATATTATATGAAAATTTAGCAGTTACACTCTTAAATAAAGGTTAATGCTGTGTAAAATAAAACTTTAACTTTTTTAGTTAAATAAATATGATAATTTTATCTTTAATCAAGGTATAACAATTTTATATATATTCGTGTGTCAAATAATATCGCGGACAGAGTTGAAAAACGATTCCTGTTTATTTTTCGGCGATTTTATTTAAAATATTCTCCTCCCGATTCAATACACTTGTTACAGCGATTCAATAGTGATTGCCTCCAGTGACCGTGCCGTAGCTGTCATTAAATTCCACGAAAAACTTGATAAAAATGCATCAGAAACATTTCTATTAATGCATCATGTGTACGATGATGATTGTTTAAGTAGAGCAGTTATTTTTGAGTGGCATATAGAATTTTTGGGCGGCAGAGACAAGCTGGAGGATGATAAACGCACAGGAAGACAAATTTTAGTTCGGACTCCTGAAATGATCCAAAAACTGCATGAATTTGTTGCAGAAGGTCGCAATGCCTATGTAAGAATGATGGAAGAGGCCTTAAATATCAGCAAAGAGACTATTCGAATAATTCTTCACGACGATTTGGGCTCTGCACAAAATTGTCTCTCAATTCAATGTGTCACTCATTATCCTTCAAGTTTTGGCTCGAAATCAAGTTTGTGTGTTAAATCATCCACCGTATTCACCTGATTTGGGGCCGTGCGACTTCTCTTTGTTCTCGAAATTGAAAATGAAGTTGCAAGGATGTTTTTTTTAATGATATTCCGACCATGCGAGCAGCTACAACACAGGCACTGGAGGTAATACCACAAAATGAGCAGGCATATATTCAATCACTATTGAATCGCTGTAATAAGTGAATCGGGAGGAGAATATTTTGAATAAAAACACCGAAAAATAAACAGAAATCATATTTTAATTATTTATTCCAGAGCCAATGGCAACTCTCATAGAGTAAATAATACTATGTAAAGCTTCTTGAGCCGTTCGGAGACGGCATAAAAGTAGTAGCTCCAATTCTCGATAGTTTGTGAACAAACATTTAATAACACGTTTTAAATATCAAAGCATATGTATGTTAGAATATTAACTGAATATTTTCATTTTTACGAAATAAAGGAATGTTTTTCTTATTTGTTGACGTGACCTTGTATCGGAAGAAGCGTCATTTTCATTCGATATTTCCAAATTTCAAACTTAGACTGCGCATCAAAGCTTTTTTGGAAATTTCAAGTCATTCGAAAAATTTTGGTTAAATTTAAACGTTTTGATAAGGTTACTTTGTATGAGAGGTTAGGCATGATTTTCATCCGATAGGGCTCTTTTTCAAAAAGTTTAATTCATTAAGCTTCTCGAATATAAAAATTCCCAACGACAGACAGAAGAACCTGGTTAAATCAACAGCAAGGTGATGATGCTGATCAAAATTATATTTACTTTTCTCTACCTGCCACGCCTTCTTATAGGCGTAAAATATATTATTAACATATAAAGTTTATATATTATAAACATATAAACTTTATAAATATATAAATTATATTAATTAAAGCTCAATTTATTCAACTTATTTTTAAAGATGTATATAATCATAAGCTAATAATATCTTTATTATCATCATCTTCCTTGCTTTTGCTAACATCATCATTATTTTCATCATCATTATTTTGATCATCATTATTTTCATCATCATTATTTTCATCATCATTATTTTCATCATTATTATTTTCATTATCATTAAATTCATCACTGTCTCTTCTCTGTAGAAATATGGTTTCTATACTGATGGATTTAATTGAATCCCATATGTTTTCTTTTGATTTTTTCGTATTATTTTTATAATTATTAATAAATTCATTTTTTTGATTATTTTTTGCATTTCTTTCTTTATTATTGTTATTTCTTTCATAATTATATTCGTTTTTGTTTTTATTTCTTTCATTATTTTTAATGCTTTTTGACGATTTTGAATTATTTTTGTATTTTTTATCATAACTTTCATTAGTTTTCTTATGTGTTTCATTTTTATTTTTTTTCTTATTACTTCTTATATCTTTTTCCATAATTTTCTTAAAGTGTTTACGAGCCTTTTCATGCAATTTTAATAAAGAATTTTGGAATTTTCTTGGTGAGGGCTTAAGATCATCATAGTCGTTATTTTCTGCGGCCTGTCGGACATCACTCGATGAATTTAGGTAACTGCCATTTGCGAATTGTTGTCGACCTGAAACGTCACTGTTAGTAGAATAATTATCATGAGTTATGTTTTTTACTTTAGAGGGGGAATGTCCAACGGAGTCTTCAATTGGATTCTCAATATGTGCTTCATTTTTTGCATCTTGTGAAATATCAGCGTGTTTTAGAGGCGATGAACTATTGAATGGGGTTTGAAGTTGATTTTGGGAATCAAGATGTTGAGCTCTGGCAGCTGGGGCTTGTTTTTGCATAGGAACTGCTTCATTTTTGTCTTTGTTATTATTATTGGCGTCATACGAATTAGATTGGTTACGGTCATTTGCGTATTGAAGTTGACTTCCTCCGTTCATATTTTCATTGTAATGACTATTAGGATTATAGTTCTGATGACTATTTGGGCCCAATTGAGTATTTGAATCAGCACTAGGCACTTGTGTTTGAAATTTATCGCCTTCATTGCTATTATCAGCTTTGAGAACTCTGTCCGAATGGGACTTGTGACTTTTTCTTGGGCGTCGATGGTGACCGTTTCCGTCTTGCTTGTTATTCTGGTGGATATTTGGGTCTGCTTGAGCCTGTAAATTTGCACTCGGTAGTTGAAGTTGACCTCCACCACTGTTGGAAATGCCATTTGATTGAGGCTGTTGAATATTACTTGCGCCTTGAATGTCATTTGATTTAGGCTGGTGAATGTTACTGGGTTCTTGAAGTTGACTTCTTACATTACCATTAGGATTATTATTCTGATATTGACCTGGATCATTGTCAGGTTTGTCGTATACCAGTTTCGATGTTATGAGAGGCTTGTGAATTTTACTCGGAGATGGAAGTTTACTTTGGTGGCTATTAGTTGTGACTTGAAGTTGACCTCCACCATTGTTAGGACTTCCGTTTAATTGCGGCTGGAAACTATTCGATGGGGCTTGAACTTGATCTCCGCCATTATTGGGAATTCCATTTAATTTAGGCTGGTGGCTATTAGTTGGGGCTTGAAAATTACCTCCACCATTGTTGGGAATTCCGTTCAATTGAGGCTGGAAACTTTTAGCTTGAACTTGAACTTGACCTCCACCATTGTTGTGAATTCCATTTAATTGAGGCTGGTAGCTATTAGATGGGGTTTGATGTTGACCTCCACCATTATTTGAAATTCCGTTTAATTGAGGCTGGAAACTATTAGATGGGGCTTGAACTTGAGCTCCGCCATTGTTGGGAATTGAACTTAACTGAGGCTGGTGGCTATTAGTTGGGGCTTGAAGTTGGATTCCACCATTGTTGGAAATTCCGTTCGATTGAGGCTGGTGATTAATAATTGGTACTTGATGTTGACCTCCCCCATTGCTAGGAATTCCGTTTATTTGAGGCTGGTGACTGTTAGTTGGGGCATGAACTTGACCTCCGCCATTGTTGTGAATTCCGTTAAATTGAGGCTGGTGATTATTAATTGGTACTTGATGTTGACCTCCAGCATTGTTAGGAAATCCATTTAATTTAGGTTGGAAACTATTAGATGGGGCTTGAAAGTTATCTCCGCCATTATTGGGAATTCCATTTAATTGAGGCTGGTGGCTATTAGTTGGGTCTTGAAAATTACCTCCACCATTGTTTGAAATTCCATTTAATTGAGGCTGGTGGCTATTAGATGGGGTTTGATGTTGACCTCCACCATTATTTGAAATTCCGTTTAATTGAGGCTGGAAACTATTAGATGGGGCTTGAACTTGAGCTCCGCCATTGTTGGGAATTACACTTAACTGAGGCTGATGGCTATTAGTTGGGGCTTGAAGTTGGACTCCACCACTGTTGGAAATTCCGTTCGATTGAGGCTGGTTATTAATAATTGGTGATTGATGTTGACCTCCACCATTGCTGGGAATTCCGTTTATTTGAGGCTGGTGACTGTTAGTTGGGGCATGAACTTGACCTCCGCCATTGTTGTGAATTCCGTTAAATTGAGGCTGGTGATTATTAATTGGTACTTGATGTTGACCTCCACCATTGTTAGGAAATCCATTTAATTGAGGTTGGAAACTATTAGATGGGGCTTGAAAGTGATCTCCGCCATTATTCAGAATTCCATTCAATTGAGGCTGGTGGCTATTAGTTGGGTCTTGAAAATTACCTCCACCATTGTTGGGAATTCCGTTCAATTGAGGCTGGAAACTTTTAGCTGGAACTTGAACTTGACCTGCACCATTGTTGGGAATTCCATTTAATTGAGGCTGGTGGCTATTAGATTGGGTTTGATGTTGACCTCCACCATTGTTTGAAATTCCATTTAATTGAGGCTGGAAACTATTAGATGGGGCTTGAACTTGAGCTCCGCCATTGTTGGGAATTACACTTAACGGAGGCTGATGGCTATTAGTTGGGGCTTGAAGTTGGACTCCACCACTGTTGGAAATTCCGTTCGATTGAGGCTGGTGATTAATAATTGGTGATTGATGTTGACCTCCACCATTGATGGGAATTCCGTTTATTTGAGACTGGTGACTGTTAGTTGGGGCATGAACTTGACCTCCGCCATTGTTGTGAATTCCGTTAAATTGAGGCTGGTGATTATTAATTGGTACTTGATGTTGACCTCCACCATTGTTGGGAAATCCATTTAATTGAGGTTGGAAACTATTAGATGGGGCTTGAAAGTGATCTCCGCCATTATTGGGAATTCCATTTAATTGAGGCTGGTGGCTATTAGTTGGGTCTTGAAAATTACCTCCACTATTGTTGGGAATTCCGTTCAATTGAGGCTGGAAACTTTTAGCTGGAACTTGAACTTGACCTGCACCATTGTTGGGAATTCCATTTAATTGAGGCTGGTGGCTATTAGATGGGGTTTGATGTTGACCTCCACCATTGTTGGAAATTCCGTTTAATTGAGGCTGGAAACTATTAGATGGGGCTTGAACTTGAGCTCCGCCATTGTTGGGAATTGAACTTAACTGAGGCTGATGGCTATTAGTTGGGGCTTGAAGTTGGACTCCACCACTGTTGGAAATTCCGTTCGATTGAGGCTGGTGATTAATAATTGGTGATTGATGTTGACCTCCACCATTGATGGGAATTCCGTTTATTTGAGGCTGGTGACTGTTAGTTGGGGCATGAATTTGACCTCCGCCATTGTTGTGAATTCCGTTAAATTGAGGCTGGTGATTATTAATTGGTACTTGATGTTGACCTCCACCATTGTTGGGAAATCCATTTAATTGAGGTTGGAAACTATTAGATGGGGCTTGAAAGTGATCTCCGCCATTATTGGGAATTCCATTTAATTGAGGCTGGTGGCTATTAGTTGGGTCTTGAAAATTACCTCCACCATTGTTGGGAATTCCGTTCAATTGAGGCTGGAAACTTTTAGCTGGAACTTGAACTTGACCTCCGCCATTGTTGGGAATTCCATTTAATTGAGGCTGGTGGCTATTAGATGGGGTTTGATGTTGACCTCCACCATTGTTTAAAAATCCGTTTAATTGAGGCTGGAAACTATTAGATGGGGCTTGAAATTGAGCTCCGCCATTGTTGGGAATTACACTTAACTGACGCTGATGGCTATTAGTTGGGGCTTGAAGTTGGACTCCACCACTGTTGGAAATTCCGTTCGATTGAGGCTGGTGATTAATAATTGGTGATTGATGTTGACCTCCACCATTGCTGGGAATTCCGTTTATTTGAGGCTGGTGACTGTTAGTTGGGGCATGAACTTGACCTCCGCCATTGTTGTGAATTCCGTTAAATTGAGGCTGGTGATTATTAATTGGTACTTGATGTTGACCTCCACCATTGTTGGGAAATCCATTTAATTGAGGTTGGAAACTATTAGATGGGGCTTGAAAGTGATTTCCACCATTGTCGGGAATTCCATTCAATAGAGGCTGGAAACTTTTAGTTGGAACTTGTGCTTGACCTCCACCATTGTTGGGAATTCCATTTAATTGAGGCTGGAAACTATTAGATGGGGTTTGATGTTGACCTCCACCATTGTTTGAAATTCCGTTTAATAGAGGCTGGAAACTATTAGATGGGGCTTGAAAATTACCTCCACCATTGTTGGGAATTCCGTTTAACTGAGGCTGGAAACCATTAGATGGCGCTTGAACTTGAGGTCCGCCATTGTTGGGAATTCCATTTAATTGAGGCTGGTGGCTATTAGTTAAGGCTTGAAGTTGATCTCCACCATTGTTGGGAAATCCATTTAATTGAGGTTGGAAACTATTAGATGGGGCTTGAAAGTGATCTCCGCCATTATTGGGAATTCCATTTAATTGAGGCTGGTGGCTTTTAGTTGGGGCTTGCAAATGACCTCCATCATTGTTGGGAACTCCGTTCAATTGAGGTTGGAAACTTTTAGCTGGAACTTGAACTTGACCTCCACCATTGTTGGGAATTCCGTTTAATTGAGGCTGGTGGCTATTAGATGGGGTTTGATGTTGACGTCCACCATTGTTTGAAATTCCCTTTAATTGAGGCAGGAAACTATTATATGGGGCTTGAAAATTACCTCCACCATTGTTGGGAATTCCGTTTAATTGAGGCTGGAAACTATTAGATGGGGTTTGGTGTTGACCTCCACCATTGTTGAAAATTCTGTTTAATTGAGGCTGGAAACTATTAGATGGGGCTTGAAAATTACCTCCAACATTGTTGGAAATTCTGTTTAATTGAGGCTGGAAACTATTAGATGGCGCTTGAACTTGAGGTCCGCCATTGTTGCGAATTCCATTCAATGGAGGCTGGTGACTATTAGTTAGGTCTTGAACTTGACCTCCGCCATTGTTGGGAATTCCGTTTAATTGAGGCTGGTGATTATTAATTGGTGCTTGATATTGACCTCCACCATTTAATTGCGATTGATGACTATTAGTTGGGACTTGAAATTGGACTCCACCATTGTTGGGAATTCCATTTAATTGAGGTTGGAAACTATTAGATGAGGCTTGAACTTGACCTCCGAAATTGTTGGGAATTCCGCTGAATTGAGGCTGGTGACTATTAGTTGGGGCTTGAAGTTGGACTCCACCATTATTGGGATTTCCGTTTAATTGAAGCTGGAAACTATTAGATGGGGTTTGGTGTTGACCTCCACCATTGTTTAAAAGTCCGTTTAATTGAGGCTGGAAACTATTAGATGGGGCTTCAACTTGACCTCCGAAATTGTTGTTAAAGCCGTTTAATTGCGGCTGGTAATTATTGGTTGGGGCTTGAAATTGGACTCCACCATTGTTGGGAATTCCGTTTAATTGAGGCTGGTGACTATAAAATGGGGCTTGAAGTTGGCCTCCACCGTTGTTGGGATTTCCGTTTAATTGAGGCTGGAAACTATTAGATGGGGTTTGGTGTTGACCTCCACCATTGTTTGAAATTCCCTTTAATTGAGGCTGGAAACTATTATCTGGATCTTGAACTTGACCTCCGCCATTGTTGGGAATTCCTTTAAATTGAGGCTGGTGGCTTTTAGTTGGTATTTGATGTTGACCTCCACCATTATTTACAATTTCGTTCGATTGAGGCTGGTGATTATTGATTGGTACTTGATGTTGACCTCCAGCATTACTGGGAATTCCGTTTAATTGAGGCTGGAAACTATTAGATGGCGCTTGAAGTTGCCCTCCGCCATTATTGGGAATTCCATTTAATTGTGGCTGGTAGCTATTAGATGGGGCTTGAAAATTACCTCCACCAGTGTTGGGAATTCCGTTTAATTGAGGCTGTAAACTTTTAGCTGGAACTTGAACTTGACCTCCGCCATTGTTGTGAATTCCATTTAATTGAGGCTGGTGACTATTAGTTGGGGCTTGAAGTTGAACTCCATCATTGATAGGAATTCCTTTGAATTGAGGGTGGAAGCTATTAGCTGGAACTTGAAGTTGACCTCCACTGTTGGGAATTCCGTTTAATATATGTTGGTGATTATTAATTGGCACTTCAGGTTGATCTCTTCCATTGTTATTATTTGTATAAGGATTATTACTCTGCTGGACGTTTGGATTGGATTGTGATTGGAAATGTGCACCTGAGCTTTTAAGTTGACCTCCACTTTTGTGACCATTAGATTTGACTTTGTGTTTAGATTTTCTATCATTTTTGTAATTATATGGATTATTATTCAGTTGGACATTTGGATTCGATTGAGTCTGCAGATTTGAGCCTGGGACTTGAAGTCGACCTCCATCGTTGTTTAAATAATCGTTGGATTGAGGCTGTTGACTTCTAGCTCGGACGTGATGTTGATCTCCATAATTGTTTGGAATGTCATTTAATTGATTCAGGTGATTTTTGGTTGGGACTTGACTTTGAACTTTTGCATTGTTGATATTATTAAAGGGATTATGATTCTGTTGGAGAGAAGGGTCCGATTGTGCCTGGATATTTTCTTCTAGTATTTGAGATTGACCTCCTCCATTGTTGGAAATTCCATTCAATAAAGGCTGGTTATTATTAATTGGGATTTGAGGTCGACCTCTTTTATTGTAATTATCAGCATAAGGAATATGTTTCTGCTGAATTTGATCTGATTGAGACTGGAAACCTGCATGTGGAATTTGAGGTTGTCTTCTGTGGTTAATGGGAATTCCATTCCCATTGTTATTGCTTGGGCTCATTACAGGCTGAACATTTACTTGTGGTTCTTGAAATTCTAGTTCGCCTTCATGGTTATTATTATCATCGATATAGATTCGACCATTCAGTTTTGGCTGTAAACTGTTACTTGGAACTACCATTGAACCTCCACGACTGATAGGGTAATTACTATAATCATTGTAATGATAATTTCGAGGTTGAAGATTAGAGTTTCCTTGACCCTGATCATTGTTATTACGTTGGAAAATTTTACTGGATTCCTCAAAATTAGGGTATGGGCTTAGAGGCTTTGGGCATTTGCGAGCATTTGCGAGAAAGGATGGAGAATAAGATTTCTTTTTGTTGTAAGATGGCTCTAAATTCATCACTTGAGACTGGCTTGCCATTTTTTCTTGGACTTCTTCTTTTTTGCTGTGGTGGTATCGTATATTCGATTGATTCTTGGAATTAGCGCGTAAGGCTTGAAGCTTGGTGGCGTGTGTATTTTTTTCTGTCTCTGGGCTTTTAGTAGAAACATTTTCAGAGGAAGTTTGAGTTTCAGCATTGTTTTTAGGCCTTATACGTTGAAGTTTGTATTCCTTGCTAAACACGTCAATAACATGATGATCATCATCATCGTCATCATCATCATCATCATCATCATTATTTTTATTATTATTATCATCTACGCGTTTTTGACCACCAACGCCACCAAAAAATTTACCAATTTTACCAAAAAATTCACCAATTTCACGCTTTACTATGGCATGAGCTTCGTTGTGAGCAATTAATGCAACAAGTAACAGCAAAATATAGACAAAAATCTTCATCACGAGCAGGTTATATGAATGAAAAATTAGTTAAGAAAACTAAAGGAAGTCGCAGCATCAAACCATATTTATAACGCAGTGAAAATATAGTAAATATACCGGAACTAATGAGAATCATAATCACTTGTTTTTGTTACTAACCATATCATTTGTGAAAACGAATCGATTAGCAAATTATTTGTCACCACTTTTAACAGATGTCACACGTTTTAAAAATATTATTAAAAATAAAAATAAAAAAAAAATGAAACGTTGGTCTATTTTGAGATTATAATACTTAAAACACAGTGACTTGTCTCCAAATAAGCGATGGACAAAATTATAAGAATTTTTTGGGAAAGAACAAAGATGTCAATGATCTTAACGAGACTATTTTCAAAGAAATACCAATAATAAAACCCGCTGTACCATAAGCGAAGGTTTTGCGAAAGGTGAGAGATTTGCGAACGTTTTTGGATAGTTTTTTTTTAATTTCTGATTTTTTATTTTTTCGCTTAAAAGTGGTTGCTATAGAAGAATGAATTCGTAAAAACTTTTCCCATAAATAAAAACTGTACTTCTTTTGCGAAATTAAAAAAAAAAAACTTATTGTGAGTTGAAAAATATTCATTTTTTTATCATTTTAGTAGGTAAAAATTGCTAAAAAAACTTGCTACTAAAAAATTTTTAGTATAAGGTCAAAATAAGGTTCATTTTTGAGAGGAATTTTAGTCCGACGAATGACACAAAAAAGGTTAATTTTTGAGTGCCGGAATTGAACGTTTCTACCCGAAAAGGTTCATAAATGAATTCAAAAACGGTAGTTTTGGTTCAATTGGAAATAGATATAATAGAAATATAATTCTTATTAAAATTTCCATAAATTGAAAATTTCTTAAGTTCCAATAAAAGTGCGGCAGAAAGTGAAAGCTTCGCACAACATACAGAGAATTCGCAATTCGCATTTGTGAAAAATTCAATTGGTTAGTTTTGGAGTTGTTTTAATATTTTCAACACTACAACCAAGATCTGAAATGTTGGCAGCCCTGCAATTCCAAAATTTTCGTGATACGAAAATCAGAAATATTTAACAAATATGCAGTTGAAAGTCAATTTAAATGAGGAATAAAGTTTTTTTTTCAATTTTCGACGACTTTTTTTATGTTTGAAATACCAGAAAGGTACAACTTGCACTTTGCTTGTTTGTTTGTTTATCTGGCACTTACAACTGTTGGTCGGTTTTGGCCTCGTTTAAGAAATTGCGCCAGGCATTTCTATTTTACGCTACCAAGCGTAGTCAGGTTATCTAGCACTTGATCCTTCTAACGAAAATATGAACGTCCTCTTCTGCGTTGACCACCACCGGGCATCGAATCAAATATTTTTTTGCTTGAGCTTCGTTTTCCATTCGCTCAACATGAACTTGCCAGCGTCCATGTTTGCGCTGCATATAATAGGACGGGCATGATGAGTGACATATAGAGCGTGAGTTTTGTTCGTCGAGAGAGGGATCTGCTTCTCAATTGCTTACTCAGCCCAAAGTAACACCTGTTGGCAAGAGTTATCCTTCGTTTTATCTCAATAGTGATATAGTTGAAAGAGTTTATGCTGGATCCCAAGTCAACGAAGTCCTTAACGACCTCGAAGGAGATGTTGCCAACAGTGACGAGGTTTCCAAGACGCTGGGACTGTTTATTTGTTGACACTAGGAATTTCGTCTTATCTGCGTTCACTGCAAGACCCATACGTTTCAACTCCTCGTTAATCTGGAGAATGCTACACTGACTTTCCACGTATTATGGCTAATGATATCGATATCATCAGCATACGCCAGCAGCATAATACTTTTATAAAATATCATGCCACTACGTCTCAGATTAGCAATTCGGATGATCTTCTCCATCATAAGGTTGAGAAAGTCGCACGATAAGGAATCACCTTGTCTGAAACCTCGTTTGGTATCGAATGGAGGAGTGAGATCCTTCCCGATCTTAACTGAGCTGCTGGTGTTGCTAAGTTACTTTCTGCAACACTGATGTTAACGACACAGTAATAACTGTTTTCTACAGTAATTTGACGGCTTATACAGTACGACAGTAATTTTTTGAAATATCAAGTAATTTCAACACCTGGACAAAATTATAAAGGTTTTTAGAAAAAAATTGCTAAAATCACGTTTGTAACATCTCTGTTATTCTCATAATTTTACCATCCCTGCAATTTAGTGCTAAATGGAACGATGCCTTGTTAACTTTGCAGATTATAGCGTACAAATTGCTATTACTAACAACCGTACAATTCTAAAGAACCATTTTGCTCTTTTAGGAAGATCTATGTACGATCATTTATATGAATAATATCTAAAATTCTTAATTTTTTTAAATATATTAAGTATCCAATCATATTTGTTAAGTCTTTTAAAATTTTCTTATTCATAAACTTGTTGTAGCTGCTTTGTAGTTAAAATAAAAAACTTTCGATTTGAAGTGGGATGAGTGTAAATAATGGTTTGTGTATTAGATAAATTCAATGGCTTTTTATTTATTTGTCACAATTTCGTCAACATTTTGATATTTAAACATCAAAAATTTTTCGAAGCTACCCTCTGCACTGAAAAAAAATTTAATTTTCTTGTCAAATATTTTGAATTTTTATTTACATATTTTGCAAATGTTATATTTTGAATTATTTTAATAATTTTTGACAATATTTGTGCTGAAATAAGAGCACATAATTTTGCAGAAATGCTTTGTGAGGAGTTTATAGCATGTTTCAGCCATTTTTAAAAATTCGCTCAATAAAAAATCCTCAAAATAACGAAATTAGGTCTGTTCCCGTACTCTAAAATTTTAGTCCAATTTACCAGTTTTACAGGTTTTAGTCCGAGAAGCATTGCCGTACTTGATAAAATGGTAAAAGAGAGTGCAATCGAGAGAGTATAAAATTTTAGCAAAAAAGTGTCAAATTGCGTAAAATCAACTGTTTACAAAGAAATTGAAGTTAGCAAAGAAATTGCAAAACACAAAAGATCTTAAAAATAAATAAAAACTATTGAATTGGAAACCAGAAATTTTGTAAATTGTGTAAAGACTAAATATAAATGTTAATTTGAGAATTAATTCCAATATTGTTAAACATTTTTAGCATGTCGTCGGCTTCAATGTTGAGGCTTCATATTAAACAAACGATTTTATTTGACAGTTTAAACAATTTAAGTCCGAAAAGCGTTTCCGTACTTTTATGTGCTGTTCTCTTTTTTTGAGAGATTTTTTTCTTACTCTCACTTTAATGACAGTTTTACCATTTTTAGTCCAAAAAGTACGGGAACAGACCTATTTTTAAACATTTTTTGACATTTTGTTTGTTTTTGATACATTTTGAAATAATTTTATATATTTTTGACAAAATTTGTGCTCAGATGAGAACAAAAATACAATTCAAAGGGTTTTATTTTATTTTTAAACAATTTTTAAAATTATCTTATTTAGGAAGCATTTTAAAGATATTTTTAACACTATTGAACGTTTATGGCACCACTACATTTAAAGCTTTTGTGTTGTTTTTGTGTGTGTTTTTTGTTTTTGATTTGTTGTTGCGTTTTGTGTTGCTACATAAGCCTTTGCTCTCAATTCTTGCTCTCAACGCTCCCAGACTGCTCTCTGCGCAAAGCTGTTTATGAATAATGTTTTTGAATTTTTTTCTTATGAAGGCTGAATAAGAGGTTCATAGTTTTTTTATGAATGCAGCCGATATAATTGTGTAAAAACAATTATATTTACATTGCGTTTTAATTGATTTTTTATTCGTTTTAGTTATACAGTAATTCCACAGTAATTTTTGTTCCAATTCACAGTAATTTTGCACCAAAAACAGTAATTTTTCGTGCCCAACACAGTAATTTCAACAAATTATGTTAACATCACTGTTCTGCAAAGACGGATGAGCTTTGCAGGAATACCAAATTCAGACATGGTGGAGTATAGATGATTTCTTATTGGACTATCGAAGGCGGCTTTGTAATCGACAAAAAGATGGTTTGTGTTGATTTGTTGCTTTAGGGTCTTCTCCAAGATTAGTCGTAACGTAAATATTAGGTGTTTTTTCTGAAGCAACACTGATAAGGTCCAATCAGCTGGTTTATGATGGGCTTTGGTCTTTCACATAATACGCTCGACAGGACTTTATATGCGATATTAAGAAGGCTTATCCCACAGTAGTTGGCACAAATGGTGGGATCGCCTTTCTTGTGGATTGGGCAGAGCACACTGAGGTTCCCATTGCTTGAAATGCATTCTTCCAACCATATTCTGCATAGAATGCATTTAAATAGAGCTTCGCCTCCATTCTTGAAGAGGTTAGCAGGTAAGCTCCTGTGGCTTTGTTGTTTTTAAGCAGAACTATAGCTTTCAAGACTTCACCATGGTCGGGCAGCGGAACTTCAACACTGTCGTCCACAATTGGGATTTCCGGAATATCATCTCTATTGGCGGGATTATTGTCGTCGTCGCCATTCAGAAGCATACAGAAGAGTTCCCTCCACATCATCAGTGTACTCTGGATATCTGTCGCTAGATTCCCGTTTTCAAGAGGCCCTTTGGCACTTTTTTACGAATGTCACAACTCTGGTAATTTTCATCGATTTTTAAATTTGATAGCTCATTTTAAAAGACAATTAAATAAAAAACGAAGTGCATACAAGGTTGTTTAAAAAAAAGATACAGCATAAATCATACTCATTAGGGCGTATCGAATAACAATTTTTTTTTTTCAAGTTTCACATTCTAATGTTGTGGTTTTTATCTTACATCCTACATATTTGTTGAATCAAGCCAATTGTTCTCAAATCATGAAAAAAAATTTTTTAAAAAAGCTTAAAATTTACTCTTTCTAGTTTTCCCCAATACCTTTAGCCAATCCAAAGTTAAAATATAAAATATCTCTTTTTCGACCTGTGTGAAGCCAGAAGATATTTAATATTCATTATTTTATTATATAAATAAAAAATATTTTATCATATTTTATTACATATTTTTATAAATCTATATATATAAAAAAAAGTGGCATTGTGTATGAAATTGATGTTCTCTGTAATGCATGAACCGATTTTGTTTCTGGAAATTTCCCATGAAAGGTGACGTCAATACAAAAAAGATACAGTAGTTTCGACTATGTCGTAACACAAGACGTAGAATTATTCAATTCGCTTTTGATGACATCTTTTTTAAAAATATTTATTCCATACACCTGAGGATATCACCTTTAAGAGAGTGCCGGAGAGGGTTAATATGTATCACCAACCCCCATTACTTTTGCAAAAGGAACATTTTTGCCCTTGACACCTATTCCCTCCGACCACTCCTTAGGGGCGCTCCCATACAAATTTTATGCTTTTGTCGATAAAACCGGAAACTGTCCATAAATAGGTAGAAAACTTAAACAAGCAAACAAAATTTGTTCAATGCTATCAAGTTCAACAACCCATGTGTCAAAATTTCACTGTCGATAATATGCCCGGATATTTAATTGGCTGCGTTTGACATTTCAATAACAGATTCTGTTAAAAAAGCATGCCCCTCAAAATTACTCAGTATTACTGGGCTACGCGAGTCTGTTAAAAACAACAGCCCCCAAAAGTATGCTTTTTTTTAACCGACTTCAAAAAGGAGGAGGTTCTCAATTTCGTTGGTTTGTCCGCGCTTTTTTTTTTTTTTTTTTTTTTTTTTTTTTTTTTTAAATGTATGTACATCGATAACTCCTAAAGCACTTGCCCGATTTCCGTAATTTTTTGTCAACAGATAGATACCATGAACGCGGAGGTCCTTTTTTAAAAAAGGGGGCGATATTCGACAAAGGGGCGTGTCAATGTAAGAAAAACACTGTATTTCAGTTAATATTGACACTAGGGTACTGAAATTTACAGTAAAAACACTGGGGTAGACACAATTATTACAAATTACGATCAATAAAGTGGGCGTTATTTGACAAAGGGGTGTGGTCATATTAAAAAAACACTGTATCTCAAATAGTATTGACACTAGGGTACTGAAATTTAGTACAGGGGTAGACACAGTTTTAAAAAACTACTGTAAAGAAAGTGGGCGTTATTCGACAAAGGGGTGTGGCAATATTAGAAACACACTATATATCGAATAATATTGACACTAGGGTACTGAAATTTAGTGCGTGGGTAGGCATAGCTATTACAAATTACAGTCAATAAAGTGGGCGTTGTTTGACAAAGGGGTGTGGCAATATTGGAAAAACACTGTATCTCAAAAAGTATTGACACTAGGGTACTGAAATTTGGTACAGGGGTAGACACAATTTTTAAAAATTACTGTAAAGAAAGTGGGCGTTATTCGACAAAGGGGTGTGGCAATATTAGAAACACACTATATATCGAATAATATTGACACTAGGGTGCTTAAATTTAGTACATGGGTAGGCATAGTTATTACAAATTACAGTTAATAAAGTGGGCGTTATTTGACAAAGGGGTGTGGCAGTATTGGAAAAACACTGTATCTCAAATAGTATTGACACAAGAGTACTGAAATTTAGTACAGGAGTAAACACAATTTTTAAAAATCACTGTAAATAAAGTGGGCGTTATTCAACAAATGGGTGTGGCAATATTAGAAACACACTATATATCGAATAATATTGACACTAGGGTGTTGTAATGTAGTTCATGGGTAGGTACAGTTACTGCAAATTACGGCCAAAAAAGTGGGCGTTATTCAACAAAGGGGCGTGTCAATATTATAAAAATACTATATCTTAGTTAATATTGACACTAGCGTATTAATATTTGGTATGCAGGTAGATAAGTAGGTAGAATCATTAAAAAAGTGAGCGGGATTGTACACAGGATGTGTCACTTTAAGGAAAGTACTATATTACGATTAATATTGATACTTGGAAACTGAAATTTGGCACAGGGGTAGGTAGAATCATTATATGGTACGGTAAATAAATTAGGCGAGATTAGAGAAAGGGCGTGGCACTACAAATTGTAAAGAAGCAGAAATGGAAAATACCCCACAAACTTTCAGGAATTAATAAATCAAATTTGTTAAGAACAAAGTTTCATGTTTAAAATGATCCTCAAGAATAAATACTATTGCATAAAATATTTCATATTATCTAAAAAGGAAGAAATAAAAACTTTTTAACAAAAAAAAAACCCGACTTCAAAATCACTACAAAGTAAAAAATAATTTTAAATAACTTTTCCCATTCATTTCTTGGTCATATTTTAAAAGCTATTTATACGTGTTATAATATTGGAAATCTTATCATTTTCATTTTTTTTATTTTGTTTTATTATCAATATATTAATTGCTTTATGAACATAAAAGCTTTGAAGTCGGCGCTCATCTTTGACACACAATCATGACCTTTTACCATCCGTGCACTATTTGGTGCCTTGGTGACACTGTAGTAATTTTAAAAGCTTTGTACACATTAAAATTCTCACTAAACTGGTTTGGGTGAGCTTGTAAAGCTCATATTGAATATGACATAGTGTGTAACAGCTGCAAAAATAATGCATGGAACACATTGGTTACATTTAGCGTACTCAAAAATTGCCAATTGAAAGAAAAAAATCGCTAAGAAGCTTTTATATTCATAAAGTTAATAATATTTTTATGATAAAACAAATTAGAAAAAATTAAAATAAAAAGATTTCGACATAGTAAGATAAGCGCCGACTTCAAAGCTTTAATGTACATAAAGCAATTTGTATATTGATGATAATAAAACAAAATAGAAAAAATGCAAATGATAAGATTTCCAATATTATAACACGTATAAATAGCTTTTAAAATATGACCAAGAAATGAATGGGAAAAGTTATTTAAAATTATTTTTTACTTTGTAGTGATTTTGAAGTCGGGTTTTTTTTTTGTTAAAAAGTTTTTTTAATTATAAGATTTATGTCTTCACGCTAGATGGCGCTGTCTTCGCCGTCGAAACAACCGGAAGCCGTCGATAAATAGGTAGCAAGTTTAAGCAAACAAAAACATCAAATGTTGGCTTTATATTTCATGTAATTGTGTGAAATTGATATAAGTTAGACAGTTCTAAGATGAATTTTTGTCGCATTGAGGATCAAGCAGACCAACAAGTGCTAAGATCAACATTGTACGATTAGTACTTTAGGCCCACCAAAGGCTCAAAAAGTAATGTAAATACCGACACCTGATCACTATCAACCACCCTACTTACCTCCGAGAACGACGTATTCTACGTCAAAAATTTATACAATTTGTATAAATGGTCTTTGTATGTGTATTGGTTCATGAATTATAGGCATTTTAGTGAACTTATCAACAATACAGCTGTGAAAAAATACAGGTGCGCTCATATGGTGTATATGGGGAAATATTTGCAAGGGTAATTGGAAATAAATGAAATATGAAAATATGAAATTCGGCAAGTCTCACTTTAGTTTGCATTTGCGCGAAAAATAAAGGCATAGTAAACCTTTTCCATACCCCTTTTTTTCCATACCCCCTTTACCGCCTACAAATCAATAAAAATGCTATATTTAAGACTTTTTTGGTCGTATTAGACTAAAATTTGGTAAATAAGTTCGTATGGTTACTGTCGGCAACTATACTAAAACTGGGCGTGGTCTAAGCATATATACGCCCACTTTTTAAAAAATCATTATTATTCCTGAGTTGTACATGTTTTGATAGAGAAACTTATGGGCCCAAGAGGTAGTTATTATATATTTGAGCGAACATTAGACAAGGGGGAATTTGGTCACACAGGCCAAATTTATGATATCGAATTGCTTTGGCACTAAATGTCGTATGTAACTATGCAATAGACTCCTAAACTACTCATCCGATTAGCATGAAAATTTGTGTATATAAGTTTTTTGGTACGGTGCGTGTTTGTGGGCTATAAATTTTTATCCACCTTGAACACCAGAGGGCGCTGAAGTACAATTTTTTTACAAAACTGCCTAAAACTCACAAACCGCTTATGCGATTAGAATGAAAAGTGGTATACAGTGGTTTTCATGTGGGTTTAGTGTTTTGCTGTAATCTTTTTTGACCTATTTTGAACACAAGAGGGCGCTGCAGTATAAATTTTTTGCAAAACCACCTAAAACTCCCAAACCGCTCATGCGATTAGTATTAAAATTGGTATATATTAGTTCTTAGGTACGATGAGTTTTTTGACAGTATCTTCTTTGAACCACCTTGGACACCAGATGGTGCTGTAGTACAAATTTTTTACAAAATCGCATATTTTTAGTTGTTACATATGCAAATATTTACAAAATATAAAATATTTCTCAAATTTAGTAAAATTAAAAAATTTTCGTTATTTTGGCATCAAAAACATGAAAATATCTTGAAAACTATGAAAAATTTTACTACAACGATATATTTAATGCAACATCTGCTCAAAAATGAGGAAAACACAATCAGAAATTTAATTTTGTGACTTTCCATTCAAATATCTCTGCTGATTTTTTATACATTTTGTTAAATGTTTTTTTGACTTAAAGCTTCATCAAAGTACTATGAAAAACTTATTGCAAAAATACCGTTAGTTGATTAAATATATTTTAAATATTTTTTTCAAAAAAGGTGTGAAATTTTGGAGTTTTCCTCAAAAGAAGGCTCAAGATTTGTTTTTGTTGTAAAAATAATTTAAATTCAAATTCGCAAATTTTCAACTTTATTTAAAAACTATAACACTTATAAGCCAAAGTTATTTAAATTTTACGCAAAAATGAAAAACTATTTTTGTGAATAAAAAAACAAGGCATACCCTTGATTTTTTCGAACAAATTTTTTTTTCAATATTGTGTTTTTATATTTTTGAAAAAATAAAAAAGCTAAAAAATTTAGAAACAATTATCTTAGTATCTCTTACCAATCAAAAGTTATAGCCAATAATCTTTATTCAAAATATCTATAGAAAAAGCAAAACGCCGTCTGTGTGAGGGCTGGAAACTTCAAAACTACTGAGCCGATAGAGCTGAAATTTTGGCAGTACATTTTTTTCAAGTACGAGATGGCTTAAATTTCTGTCACACCCAATTTTACCGCCCACAAATCAATAAAAATGCTATATTTCCTACGGTTTTCGTCGATTTGGCTACATTTTGATAATTTAGTTTGTATGCTCACTGTCGGCAACTGTACTAAAACTGGGTAATGTGCATCTACTAAAAAACTGGGATGAGCATTATATAAGAGGGTGTGGCTCCGCCCATACAGTTAAAATTTGTATTATCGAATAGCTTTGAAAGTAAAAGTAGCAGTACTTACAAACAAACTCAAAATGGAGTTACTATTTGGTGATCTCCTGCTACTGAAAAACTGTAACGGGCAATGGAAAATGACAGTGGTGTCAAACTATGAGTCTAAGAAAAGTTTTGAATACACCTATTATGTTCCCATATAGTTGCAGGGTGCAGCAACGCGCGCCGGGAAAAGGCTAGTGTATAATAAAGTAGTCAGATAGTACTTTTTAATATATTCAATAAATTACAATAATTTAGTAATGCCTCGTCACAGCCATCATAATCACAATAAACATGCACAGGTACCACACCCATCATACCAGACCAATCAAACCATATTCATCTGGTTCCAGTAGGTATTTGGCTGACTTGACCCTGGGCCTTTGCGCTTGAGATTTGAAGCTGACCTATATCATTGTTCGAAAAATCACCCTGTTGAGGCACATTCCTGTTACTTGGAACTTGAAGTTGACCTTGGCCATTATTAATATTAGTTATAGGATTATTGTTCTGTTGGGAAATTCGGTTCGATTGAGACTGAAAATTTGCATGTCTAACTTGAGGTTGACTGCTATCAGGTATGGGAATTCCATTCGGTTGAGGCTGATAACTATTACTTGGGACTTGAAGCTGAAACCCACCATTGTTGTTATTATGTTGGATATTAGGGTAGAATCGAGGCAATCGTGAATCTTGAAGTTGAAGTCCGTCTGCTGTGTTATTATTATTGTTATAGAGAATTTCGTTCGATTGCGGCTCGTGACTGTAACTTAGGACTTGAGATTGACCTCTGCCAATATTAATATTAGCATAAGGATTTCTGTTTTGGTGGATAGTTTGGTTTGATTGAGCCCGGGTATTTGCAAATGGAAGTTGAGGTTGACTTCTAACATTAATAGGAGTTCCATTTGGTTGAGACATGTTACTTCGATTTGGTACTTGATGCTCACCTCTTCTGTTGTTGATATTATTGTAAGGATTAAAATTATGGTCAATATTTGGCTGTGATTGAGCTTTGAACTTTGAGCCTGGTATTTGAGTTTGATCTCCAACATTGTCGGGAAGCCCATTCGGTTTTTGACTCTTGCTTTGGATTTGAAGTTGAGCTCTTTCATTTTTATTATTTATAAAATGATTATTGTTTTGGTCGACAATTAGATCTGAACGAGTTTGAAATTGATTTTGACCATTGTGGGGTACTCCGCTCGCTTCATTCTGGACACTTTTAGTTGGAACCCGAAGTTGACCCCTCTCGTTGTTATTATTATAAGGGTTATTATGTTGCTGGATATTTGGGAGCGATTTAGTCTGGAAATTTGCGCCTGATATTTGGGCTTGACCACTATAGTTGGGAGATCCATTCGAATGGGATTGGTGATTGTTGTTGGGGACTTGAAGTTGATCCCTTCTACTGACATTATTAGTAAAAGGATTATTATTTTGTTGAAAATTTGGATCCGATTGAGTCTGAAAATTTGAGCCTGGGATTTGAAGCGGACCTTGACCAATGTTGGTGATTCCACTCGATTGCTGCTGGTGACGTTTATTCGAAACTTGAAGTTGACCTCTTTCGTTATTGATATTATTACTAGAATTATTATTCTGGTGAACATATAGGTGTGATCGAACCTTCAAATTTTCGTCTGAAACTTGAGGTTGGTCTCCTCCATTGTTGGGAGATCCATTTGATTTAGGATGGTGACTGCTGCTTGCACCTTGGAGCTGACCTCCTCCATTGTTTTTATACGCATAAGGGTTATTCTTCTGGTGGATAATTTGGTTAGTTTGCGCTTGGAAACTTGCATGTGGTACATGAGATTGACTTTTAACATTAATGGGAATCCCATTCGGTTGAAGCTTGTGATTTTGATTGGTAACTTGACGTTGTTCTATTCCGTTTTTATTTCTATTGTACGGATACATTTTCTGGTGGAAAGTTGGGTCCAATTGAGTTTGAAAATTTGAATTTGGGACGTGGTGAATAGTTGAGTTCAATTGATTCTGTAAATTTGACCCAGGGCTTTGAAGTTGACCTTCCCCATGGTTGAGAATTCCGTTCGCTTTATGCTGGTGATATTGACTTGTGACTAGACTTTGACCTCTTCCGTTACTGTCTTTATTATAAGGATTATTATTCTGATCGATATTTGGGTGCAATCGAGCCAGAAAATGTGCTCCTGAGGCTAAAGGTTGACCTCCACCATTGTTGGAAAATCTATTCGAATGGGATTGGTGACTGTTGCTTGGGGCTTGAAGGTGACCTCTTCCATAATTATTAGGATTATGGTTCTGGTTGACATTTGGGTGCGATTGAGCCAGAAAATTTGCGCCACTAATTTGAGGTTGACCTGCACCATTATTAAGAATTCCATTTGACCGAAGCTGGTAGCTCTTAATTGGGGCTTGAAGTTGACTTACATCATTGTTTGGAATACCCTTCAATTGAGACTGGTGGCTATTAGTTGGGGCTTGAGGTTGATCTCCACCATTGTTGGAAAATCTATTTGAATGCGATTGGTGACTGTTGCTTGGGGCTTCAAGTTGACCTCTGTCATAATTATTAGGATTATATTTCTGATTGACATTTGTGTGCGATTGAGCCAGAAAATTTGCGCCTGGAATTTGAGGTTGACCTGCACCATTATTAAGGATTCCATTTAATTGAAGGTGGTTGCTCTTAATTGGGGCTTGAAGTTGACCTCCACCATCGCTTGGAATTCCGTTCAATTGAGGCTGGTGGCTATTAGTTGGGGCTTGAGGTTGATCTCCACCATTGTTGGAAAATTTATTCGAATGGGATTGGTGACTGTTGCTTAGTGCTTCAAGTTGACCTCTTTCATAATTATGAGGATTATATTTCTGGTTGACATTTGTGTGCGATTGAGTCAGAAAATTTTCGCCTGGAATTTGAAGTTGACCTGCACCATTATTAAGGATTCCATTTAATTGAAGCTGGTGGCTCTTAATTGGGACTTGAAGTTGACTTCCACCATTGTTTGGAATACCCTTCAATTGAGGCTGGTGGCTATTAGTTGGGGCTTGAGGTTGATCTCCACCATTGTTGGAAAATCTATTTGAATGCGATTGGTGACTGTTGCTTGGGGCTTCAAGTTGACCTCTATCATAATTATTAGGATTATATTTCTGATCGACATTTGTGTGCGATTGAGCCAGAAAATTTGCGCCTGGAATTTGAGGTTGACCTGCACCATTATTAAGAATTCCATTTATTTGAAGCTGTTGGCTCTTAATTGGGGCTTGAAGTTGACCTCCACCATCGCTTGGAATTCCGTTCAATTGAGGCTGGTGGCTATTAGTTGGGGCTTGAGGTTGATCTCCACCATTGTTGGAAAATCTATTCGAATGGGATTGGTGACTGTTGCTTGGGGCTTCAAGTTGAGCTCTTCCATAGTTATGAGGATTATATTTCTGGTTGACATTTGTGTGCGATTGAGTCAGAAAATTTGCTTCTGGAATTCGAGGTTGACCTGCACCATTATTAAGGATTCCATTTATTTGAAGCTGGTGGCTCTTAATTGGGGCTTGAAGTTGACCTCCACCATCGCTTGGAATTCCGTTCAATTGAGGCTGGTGGCTATTAGTTGGGGCTTGAGGTTGATCTCCACCATTGTTGGAAAATCTATTTGAATGCGATTGGTGACTGTTGCTTGGGGCTTCAAGTTGACCTCTGTCATAATTATTAGGATTATATTTCTGATTGACATTTGTGTGCGATTGAGCCAGAACATTTGCGCCTGGAATTTGAGGTTGACCTCCACCATTATTAAGGATTCCATTTAATTGAAGCTGGTGGCTCTTAATTGGGACTTGAAGTTGACCTCCACCATCGCTTGGAATTCCGTTCAATTGAGGCTGGTGGCTATTAGTTAGGGCTTGAGGTTGATCTGCACCATTGATGGAAAATCTATTTGAATGCGATTGGTGACTGTTGCTTGGGGCTTCAAGTTGACCTCTGTCATAATTATTAGGATTATATTTCTGATTGACATTTGTGTGCGATTGAGCCAGAAAAAGTGCGCCTGGAATTTGAGGTTGACCTGCACCATTATTAAGGATTCCATTTATTTGAAGCTGGTGTCTCTTAATTGGGGCTTGAAGTTGACCTCCACTATCGCTTGGAATTCCATTCAATTGAGGCTGGTGGCTATTAGTTGGGGCTTGAGGTTGATCTCCACCATTGTTGGAAAATCTATTCGAATGGGATTGGTGACTGTTGCTTGGGGCTTCAAGTTGACCTCTTCCATAATTATGAGGATTATATTTCTGGTTGACATTTGTGTGCGATTGAGTCAGAAAATTTTCGCCTGGAATTTGAGGTTGACCTCCACCATTATTAAGAATTCCATTTGACTGAAGCTGGTGGCTCTTAATTGGGGCTTGAAGTTGACCTCCACCATTGCTTGGAATTCCATTCAATTGAGGCTGGTGGCTATTAGCTGGGGCTTGAGGTTGATCTCCACCATTGTTGGAAAATCTATTCGAATGGGATTGGTGACTGTTGCTTGGGGCTTCAAGTTGACCTCTTCCATAATTATGAGGATTATATTTCTGGTTGACATTTGTGTGCGATTGAGTCAGAAAATTTGCTTCTGGAATATGAGGTTGACCTGCACCATTATTTAGAATTCCATTTAATTGAAGCTGGTGGCTCTTAATTGGGGCTTGAAGTTTACCTCCACCATTGCTTGGAATTCCATTCAGTTGAGGCTGGTGCCTATTAGCTGGGGCTTGAGGTTGATCTCCACCATTGTTGAGAAATCTATTCGAATGGGATTGGTGACTGTTGCTTGGGGCTTCAAGTTGACCTCTTTCATAATTATTAGGATTATATTTCTGGTTGACATTTGTGTGCGATTGAGCCAGAAAATTTGCGCCTGGAATTTGAAGTTGACCTGCACCATTATTAAGGATTCCCTTAAATTGAAGCTTGTTTCTCTTAATTGGGGCTTGAAGTTGACCTCCACCATTGCTTGAAATTCCGTTCAATTGAGACTGGTGGCTATTAGTTGGGGCTTGAGGTTGATCTCCACCATTGTTGGAAAATCTATTCGAATGGGATTTGTGACTGTTGCTTGGGGCTTCAAGTTGACCTCTTCCATAATTATTAGGATTATATTTCTGGTTGACATTTGTGTGCGATTGATTCAGAAAATTTGCTCCTGGAATATGAGGTTGACCTGCACCATTATTAAGAATTCCATTTAATTGAAGCTGGTGGCTCTTAATTGGGGCTTGAAGTTGACCTCCACCATTGCTTGGAATTCCATTCAGTTGAGGCTGGTGGCTATTAGCTGGGGCTTGAGGTTGATCTCCACCATTGTTGAGAAATCTATTCGAATGGGATTGGTGACTGTTGCTTGGGGCTTCAAGTTGATCTCTTCCATAGTTATTAGGATTATATTTCTGGTTGACATTTGTGTGCGATTGAGCCAGAAAATTTGCGCCTGGAATTTGAAGTTGACCTGCACCATTATTAAGGATTCCCTTAAATTGAAGGTGGTGGCTCTTAATTGGGGCTTGAAGTTGACCTCCACCATTGCTTGGAATTCCATTCAATTGAGGCTGGTGGCTATTAGCTGGGGCTTGAGGTTGATCTCCACCATTGTTGAGAAATCTATTCGAATGGGATTGGTGACTGTTGCTTGGGGCTTCAAGTTGACCTCTTCCATAATTATTAGGATTATATTTCTGGTTGACATTTGTGTGCGATTGAGTCAGAAAATTTGCTCCTGGAATATGAGGTTGACCTGCACCATTATTAAGGATTCCATTAAATTGAAGGTGGTGGCTCTTAATTGGGGCTTGAAGTTGACCTCCACCATTGCTTGGAATTCCATTCAATTGAGGTTGGTGGCTATTAGTTGGGGCTTGAGGTTGATCTCCACCATTGTTGGAAAATCTATTCGAATGGGATTTGTAACTGTTGCTTGGGGCTTCAAGTTGACCTCTTCCATAATTATTAGGATTATATTTCTGGTTGACATTTGTGTGCGATTGATTCAGAAAATTTGTGCCTCGAATATGAGGTTGACCTCCACCATTATTAAGAATTGCATTGGACTGAAGCTGGTAGCTTTTAATTGGTCCCTGAAGTTGACCTCCATTATTGTTTAGAATTTCCCTCAATTGAGGTTGGTAGCTATTAATTGGGACTTGAGGTTGATCTTCACCATTGTTGAGAAATCTATTCGAATGGGATTTGTGACTGTTGCTTGGGGCTTCAAGTTGACCTCTTTCAGAATTATTAGGATTATATTTCTGGTTGACATTTGTGTGCGATTGATTCAGAAAATTTGCGCCTGGAATATGAGGTTGACCTGCACCATTATTAAGGATTCCCTTAAATTGAAGGTGGTGGCTCTTAATTGGGGCTTGAAGTTGACCTCCACCATTGCTTGGAATTCCATTCAATTGAGGCTGGTGGCTATTAGCTGGGGCTTGAGGTTGATCTCCACCATTGTTGAGAAATCTATTCGAATGGGATTGGTGACTGTTGCTTGGGGCTTCAAGTTGACCTCTTCCATAATTATTAGGATTATATTTCTGGTTGACATTTGTGTGCGATTGAGTCAGAAAATTTGCGCCTGGAATTTGAGGTTGACCTCCACCATTATTAAGAATTCCATTTGACTGAAGTTGGTGGCTCTTAATTGGGGCTTGAAGTTGACCTCCACCATTGTTTGGAATTTCGTTCAACTGAGGCTGGTGGCTATTAGTTGGGACTAGAGGTTGACCTCCACCATTGTGACTGTTGCTTGGGACTTGAAGTTGACCCCTTTCATTTGACCCCTTTTGGTGGTGAGTTGGGTCCGATTGAGTCCGAAAACTTGAATCTGGAACATGGTTGATAATTGGGTTCGATTGAGTTTGAAGTTTTGAGTCTGGAGCTTGAAGTTGATTTTGACCATCATAGGGAATTCCGCTTGCTTCATGCTGGAGACTTTCACTTGGAACTAGACGCTGTCCCCTCAAGTTGTTGATTTTATTATAAGGGTTATTAGTTTGCTGGATATTTGGTACTTGGGGTTGTCCACCATAGTTGGAAGATCCATTCAAATGGGATTGGTGACTGTTACTTGAGATTTGAAGTTGACCTCTGTCATTGTGGTTACAAGTGTGGAGGTTATTGTTTTGGCTGAAAAATGGGTTTGATTGAGTCTGAAAAATTGAGCCTGGGACTTGAAGTTGTCCTTGTCCATTGTTAGTAATTCCGTTCAATTCATATTTGCGACTTTTAACTTTACCTAGAAGTTGTCCTCTTCCGTTGTTGATGTTATCATCAGGATTATTAATGTGGTAGGTATTTTGATGCAATTGAGATTGAAAATTTACACCTTGGATTTGAGGCTGACCTCCACCAATGTTGTGAGTTCTATTCGATTGAGGCTGAATAGTGTTACTTTGGACTTGAATTTGACCTCTTCCATTGTAGAAATCATTGAAAGGATTAATATTCTGGTGGATATTTTGATGCGGTAGAGCCAGGAGAGTTGCGTCTTGAACTTGAAGCTGATCTCCACCATTGTTGGGAGTTCTATTCGGTTGAGGCTGGAAATTGCTACTTGGGACTTGAAGTTGACCTCTTCCGTTGTAGAAATCATTGAAAGGATTAATATTCTGGTGGATATTTTGATGCGATCGAGCCAGGAGATTTGCGCCTTGGACTTCAGGCTGACCTCCACCATTGTTGGGAGTTCTATTCGATTGAGTGTTACTTGGGACTTGAAATTGACCTCTTCCATTGTAGAAATCATTGAAAGGATTATTATTCTGGTGGATATTTTTAAACGATTGAGCTTGTAAATTTGCATCTTGAACTTGAAGCTGACCTTTACCATTATTGGGAGATCCATTCGATTGAGGCTGGAAACTGTTACTTGGGACTTGAAGTTGACCTCTTTCGTTGTTGATATCAATGAAGGGATTATTATTCTGGTGGATATTTGCATGCGATTGAGTCTGGAAAGTTGTGCCTCGGGCTTTAAGCTGGCCACTATTGTTGGGTGACCCATTCGGTTGAGGTTGATAAGTGTTACCAAGTACTTGATTTTTATCTTGTCCGTAAATATTATTATTATTAAAGTAAGAATTACTAATCTGGTGGATACTTTCTTCTTTTATAGTCAATAAATTTGCACGTGGTATTTGAGATTGATTCCAATCATTTTCATTACTATGGTGGATATAAGTGTTCAATCGAGACTGATCTTGGACTTGAAGTTCACCTTGACCATTAGTGGGAATTCCATTCGCTTGAAACTGGTAACTTTTACTTGGGACTCGACGTTGACTTCCTCGTGTGATGGGGTAGTTACCATAATCATTATAATAATGATAGTTTGGCTTGATATTAAGTTGACGATTATCATTATTATTGTAATGGGGAATATAGCGCGATTGAGCCTCAAAATTAACATATGGGTTTTGAGGGTTTGGGTTTTTGAGAACATCAGGATTCTGAAAGGAATAAACATTGCTTACATTATTGGGTTGTGAAATATTTATAAGTCAAGAAAGCCTTACCTTTTTAATCTGAAGTCCTTCAAGAGCTCTAGTAGGTTGTAAGTATGTTGCAGTATTGAATGCGGCAACAATATCATCATCATAATCATCATCATCATCAACATGATCGATTCCATCACCATAATCTCCACCAACAAGTTCACCAAAATGTCTAATTAAATCACTTATATCATTGTTTGGTATAATTTGAGCTTGATTGTGAGCAACCCACACAAGTAGCAGCAAATTATAGACAAAAATTTTCATCAAGAGCAAGTTATAATAATAAGAGATGTAAAGAACAACTAAGCAATATCGAAGTTTTGAACAGTATTTATAAAGTATTGAAAATATAGTTAATTTACCGTAGCTAATGAAAAACCGCATCATTTGTTTTTGTTGATTGATATATATACTAGGGCGAAACGAATCGATTGGCCAATTGTCACCACTTTTAACAAGGGTCACACCTTTTAAATATGTTATGGAAAATACAAATAAGATTAGATAAAATTATAGACTATTTGAGACTACAAAGCTCACTACACAATAAGTTTGCTCGTTATCTGCAATTCACAAGATTGTAAGGATTTTTGGACATCGATTGAATTTGGTTCATAAACATTTCTCTCCTGAACTTAGTATTAATGTTAGTCCGAGTAATTTTTCTTAAAATCTGATATGTATTTAAAATTTATATTTCTCATAAATTGAGTTTTATAATTTTAGTTTTTTTTTCTGGAATTTTGATAACTAATTAAAAACATAATTTTCTTTTAAGATTTAAACCATTTTTATGGTGTTACTTTCAATGGAAGACGAGCATAGTTTTTATTTTAATTCATCTATTCTAACTGTAAATAAGCCTATCAGAGACAAATTCTCATTTACTGATTCTCAATTTAGTAGCTTTCATTGTAAGGACCTCCAGGAGTTTTTTTTTTTAATATACTCTTTTTAAAACTTTTTTTGAAGATTTTATTTTATACCGAAATATTTTTTACATTATTAAAGTATAACTATTCAAGATTTATCCCTGAAATGGTAGAAGGTAGAAAAGTGCAATGTCGCGAAAAACATTAAATTTGCGGTGAGCAAGATATCTGGAGACTGATTCATCTGACTGATTCATTAATATATTTTAAAAATCAACAATTGAACGTCCAAGAACTCTTTACTTAATCGAAAAAAAATTTTTCGGTGCGTTCACGTGTGCGTTTCGAATTTAGGTTCTCCTTTAAAAACCATAAAAACTTCGTTTTCTTGATCTGGCGTTTATTCAAATATTTTATGTTTATCATATCGAGCGACCCGGTAACCAATGGAAACAATTCGCAAAAGTTTTTTCTCAAAAATGGAAAACTTGGTATCATTTTAAAGTAAATTATCTATACTCGTATTATTTGAGCGGCCGTGGTGCAGTGGGTAGAGTGCGTGACCCATATGCCAGCGAACCCTGGTTCAATTCCACCTGACATAGAAAGTTTTTTCAATTGAATTAATTTTTCTGTTCGGCCGTGACAGCCTCTCCTCTCCTCTCCTTTCCACGGCAGTGACGGCCTCTCTCTCCCGTCCGTTTATGGTAGATTTTTATTTTTTATAAATAGACATGTTTGTGAGTCCGCGTCCATTTATCGGAAGTCCGTGCATGGGAGAGCATTTTCTATGGAAAAAAAAACCAAAAAACAAAAACAAAAATGTTAAAAATCGAAAATTTTATAAACTTGAATTTTACGAAGAATAAAGGAATACTGAAATTCTACTTTCAGTAAGTAAGGTAGTAAAACATAAATGATAACTTTTGTAGAGCAAAACAAAAAGGCACAACCTCTCGCATCGTTGGAGAACAAAATCGCTTTTACGAGGGAAAAAAGTCAAAATGGAATTTAAATTGTTTTTTAATGAGGATTTCTTAGCAAAAGTACGCTGACTTCGAGAATTATATTTGTTTTTACCTATATCTTATTACTAAAAAAAAATATTAGGGTTAATAAAAAATACGTAACATCTAGATATTTAGACTGAATATTGCGGTTATGTAAAATGCTTCCCACAAAACAGTTTTTTATACATAGTTCCTAAACTTCTAACAAGTTGGGATAAGCCAAGTATAATGATCAAAATATAATATTTATTCGAGTCAAATTACAAGCAATTTGATATCTTTAAGTAAAAGCTGTAGGTTTAAGCTTAAGGCTGTACAAAATTACACTTTTTTTAGAAAATCGTGAAATTTGGAAAACATTTTGGACAGTCTTTGAGTAGAATGTATAGGGATTTATGGGGGTTTTTGCTTTTTATGTAAATTCAATATATCTATTTTCAAGCCATGTTCTGACTATGAAATAGAGTGCAAACTAGCCCAAAATTTTATGATTTTTTTAAATTGCTGTTTTTTTTTACCTTTTAAAACGTGAATCATTTACATCACGTGTATTACGTATATCATGGTGTAAAAACCTATCCTTCAAATGACACCTAATTATTGCTGAAAGCTTTCGTTGTTTTACTGGTTCTCTTTATATATATATATATAATGTGGAAAATTTATTACAGTTGCATGGGAGGTGCCACGTCTACTTGTCCAAAATTCTTTAAAACCTTTGTTTTTATACTTCGCTATGCCTAAAATACCAAAAACGACCACAAAAGTTAACAAAATAATTTCTTCCTTCTAAATTGTACTACTCGTTCCACTGTACACTATTGAGAAGCTTATGATCAGCTATGGGCAGAGAGCGCTCTTGGAGCGCTGAGAGTAAGAATTGAGAGCAAAGGCTACTGTAGCAACACAAAACGCAACAACAAATCAAAGACAAAAGCCAAACACAGAAACAACACAGAAGCTTTAAATGTAGTGGTGCCCATAGCCGCTTATGATATTGAGTGTAGCTGTGGAGAACAAAATTGACACTCAGTTCTAAATAAAACAGTATTTGTCATACTTTTTAAAAAAAATTATGTACAAAGTCAAAAAAAAAATTTATTTTTAAAATTAAATAAACACTATTTTTAACAGTTTAATTTCTGGGAACAGATAAATAATTTTGATTAGGAAAAAATACTGACTGCTTTCAAAACATGTCCTTTAGTGATTTTAAGTGGTTCGAAAAAATTTCGATCATTTGGCACCTCACTGGGTCACGTTAGTTGGTTGTATCTTTAAAGATACAGTGTGCACTCCCTGCAGTTTTTGATAATTTTAAAATAAAAGAATTAATAAAAATTTCATAACACATTTCTTTTATTATGATATATTTTAATAGGGATTTTAGGTGTGGGTAAATTCACATTGTATCTATAGATACAACAACTTTTTTTTAAAAAATAAAAAAATTTAAAAAAAAAATTTTCAAAACTAAAAACGCGGCTAGCAAACTATTATTTTTTTTATCATAACTAAGGCATAAGGTAAATGTTTCGTAAAAAATACTAAATGGCCATATTATAGGATATATGTATAATAGGTGTACAAAGAAGTTTTAGATATGACAACCTTAAAAAATTAGGAAGCACGCCATATCTTGAAAACGAAACAAGAATGGCCAAGAAGAATACTTTTTGCGACGTAAATAAGCTCATAAAAAAAAATTCAAAACATTGAATATGCATACACCGAGAAAATAAGCAATATTAAAATCACCTAGGCCGGCTAAAGGGTAAAGAAAATTGCATGGAAATTATAAACTTGGCGATCGTGGCGCAGCACAGTGTGTAATTTTAATGATCTAGCGAAACTTAATTCTAAATGTTAAGATGATGACTTGAAACTTTGTTTTGGTAATTTTCTAAGCCGCAATACAATTCTTAAGAAAAAATGGGCGTGGTCGGAGCATTATCACCCCCACCTACCTTATAAGCGAAGAATAAAATAAACCCCTTGTTATATTTTCAAATGAATGAATGAATGCAAATTAATTAGTAATAGGTTAAATTATTAGTGGAAATAACCCAATTAAAGTTATTTTTACAGCTATTTTGCCTGTAATGTCTACCCACAACAATTTTATTTATTTGGGAATGAAATAGAAAGTGTAAATTTTATACTGAATTTTTTGTTTTTATTTCAACATTTTTATAATTAGTTGTCGTCATAGTCTTCGTAATCGTCATAGTGGGAACTCCATTGGGGCAATTCAGGAGTCTTCAGTAATAACACTGTGGAACAAATCAGGTTAGCAAAAGTTAGGTCGATTCTGAGAGTGAGGGGTCAAAATAGAGGCTAAATTAGAAGACCCGTATCGCGGCGTTTGTTTATGTTAGTTCGAATTTTTTTTTAATCGACCTTTGAACTTTGCAATCAAATGCTGAATTTCAGCATATTGTTTATCTTGTTTTTTGGCTATAACTCGTCAACTAATTGATATTTTTTCAATCTGTAAAAGCCAAATTATTGCTAGAGACCTGTGCAACAACTAAAATTTTTAAAAAAATTTATTTAGAAAATTTTTATGGTGCTTATGAAATGTTGGAAAAATGATTTTTTTTTTATGCTTTTTGAAAATATTTTCCACAAAAATAAGTATTTTTTTCTTTCTGTTTGATCTATAATATGCTTCTCAGTTTCTTCAATAAATTTCATTTGAAAAGAAAATGGTCTTAGTCGATAATTTGCGTTAAAAATCCCAAAACCATTAAATAAATAGCGATTTAGGTAGAAGTAATTAAAAAGGGAAGTTCCAAGAATTAGGAATTAGTAAAACAACTTTTTTGTTTTCAACCACCGCACAGCGATTTTTTTTTCGTACAAGCGAACTAATTTCAAAAATAAAGATTCAGTTAAGACTAGAAACTCAGCCGAAGCTGATGTCTTTTAATTTTCGCTCGGTCGTGATAAAATTCGCTATTAATTTTTTTGAAACATATTTCATTTTGTGAGTGATTTAAGTTAAGTGCATCGGTCTCATAAAAATAACAAAAAAAACATTGTATAATATATATTGTATTAAAAATGTCGGAACCAAAATGTAAAATGGACCGTTTTTGTAATGTTTGTGGACGTTTCATAACAAGCGATGATGATGATGACGATGACCAAGATATAAGAGAGAGCAGTGATGTTGATCCACACCCGCCTGCTAAACGGCAACTGGCCAAATCATTAATTTAATTTATTTAATTATTTTACTTAAAACTTTTCATAACTAACATTATAAAATTATATTTTTTCCATATTTTTATAATTTCTTTTTCAATGTTTCTTCAAAACCAACACTGAACAAAATTGGTACATAAAAAATGAGAAGTAAATTAATATTAAACTGGAAAACGCAAGTTTTGTATTATGATTGTTTTCTTTTGAAATGAAATTTATTGAAGAAACTGAGAAGCATGTGGCGTCCGTGGCGTAGTTGGTTAAAGTGCGTGGCCGCTATGTCAAAGAACCTTGGAGACCCAGGTTCGAACCCCAGCCAGCGACAGAAAATTATTTGAATTAAAATAATTTTTCTGTACGGCCGCCACCTCTCTGCATACAATGGCAAACCTCAGAGAGTAATAAAAATGCTATGTAAAGCTTCTTGAGAATAAGAACATTTCGTTCATCGCCGTTCGGAGTCGGCGTTATGTACTGAACACATTGACGACGACAGCGACGACAAGCTGTCAAATTAGGAATAGTTTTATATCGACGACACGACATTGCGACATTAGACCAAATTCTCTCCATAAGAAATACATGTAAAAAAATTTGACAGATGTCGTAATGTCGCTGTCGTCGTCAATGTGTTCAGTACATAAGCCTGTAGGTCAGGGCTGGGCATTCTAACACAGTCACATTTTATTTTGTCTTGTTAGTATTAGTGTGCTCTCGAATAGCGCACACTGAGCGAAATAGTTGTCACAATTATCTAGATTTGTAAGTTTTTATTTTATGTTTTTATTTTTAGTCATCGTATTGTTCATTATTTCTGCTATGAAATTAATTAATACAATTACTATGAATGAATAATGCAAAGAATCTTAATAGGTAATATGAATGAAGCATATGTAGCCTTAATATATGCAAATAATTATTTTAATATTGTAAAATCTAAATATAAACTAATAATTAAAATAAATAATAAAAAAATAAGTTAATAATAGGTATGTGAATGAAATAAGTAAGTAAGCAAGTAATAAAGAAATTATTTATTAAAAAATTAATACAAAAATATGAATGAACAATACAAAGAATCATAAAAGCCAATATGTAAGTATGAATTATATTAAACCTTAATATATGTGAATAATATAAAATTATATAAAATAAAGAAATTTATGCATAAATATTATAAATCTACAAATCAAGAGTTTGGTTTTTTTCAGAGTGTACATTATATATGCAGCGCAAAGCGATATAGAACTTACGGCATCACCGCCTGCGAACGACTGAATTATATTCTCTTCTGTTGTGAGCTTTGTATACATGTAAAAAGTTACGCTCACATGGAGCTCAGTGAGCTATGGAGCGCCCTGCGCTGCTGTAGGTCCATTTCTCGGTCAATTGTGTACAAACTTAATAACACGCACAACACAATTGATCATAAGATGCTAAGTGAAAGTCCTTTCAAGGGCTGAAATGACCAGTTAATTATTTTTTTTTTTTTTTTTTTTAGAAGTGGTTCTGATGATAGTCGGTGGTTGAGAATGTCTCTACTGCAATCTTTTCGGCAAGTTTTTCGGCTGAAGTTTTCAAGAATTCGCCTGTATTCTTTGTTGCTTGCTTCCTGATCTTCTTATAACTGTCCGTGCATAGGTGGAAAACTTTATTGCATCTATCTCAGACTCACTGGAAAGTGCTTCGAGTAATATTCGAAAACGATGTATAAGATCTTCGTTGAGTCCAGTAATATTTGCAGACAATGCAGTATTTTTAAAAACTCCGTCGTTTGTATTACCGCTTATCTGTTTTGGCATATCGACAAAATCTTATTAGTTTCTAAGAACCTCGCCAAAACGTAATGACTTTTTTCCCATTTAATGTTAACTTTAACACAATACTCACTTACAAATAATTGTAACTCCCTGGGTATGTACTCAATGTCAACTATATGTGTACAGATATTTTTTTAAAACGGTCTTCATTCTTGCATCTATACCATACATAAAAAATTCTTGCCTTTTCATTTTACCTAAATAAAAAAAAAATTAGAACCCTTTGCTTTTTGTAAAAAACTTGTTTGTGCGCTGGAAAAACGTGGAGCTACATTTAACTGATAATATAACTTAAAAAGTTGAAGAAGCGATTAAGACAAATTTTAAAAGTAGACAAATGTACAATAGCGTACATCGTAGAAAAGTTACTTTAAACTGAGAATATTAACAAATAAAAATCTACTTTTTACATATTTTCTGAATGGATTATTTTTAATATTAATCAAACTCACATTAACTTTATTCTTAACGTCAGCGATTTAATATTTAAGAAATATTATAGGCACATCTTTTTTTAATTTAAATTTAAATTTTTTGAATTTTAAATTTTTGTATATCACTGATAAAAATAGCGTATTAACAAAATTAAATTTTTAAACATTTTTTAATTTCTTTTTTGTGTCACTTTCCACGCTAATTTCTCGCCACTGGTTATGTAACGGAAAAAATTTTTAATGAGGCAAAAACGCGTAGAATATTGACATAGTTTTCAAGTCAAAAAATTTCCTTTCTGGAGGTTTTGGTTTTTTTAATTAAGTTCCGCTAGATTATTTGAATTACACACTGTACGCAGTGGGTAGAGTGCGTGACCCATATGCCAGACAACCCTGGTTCAATTCCATCTGACACATTAAGTTTTTTCAATTGAATTAATTTTTCTGTTCGGTCGTCATCTCTCTGCAGACAATGGCAAACCTCAGAGAGTAAGTATTGTCATGTAAAGCTTCTTGAGAACATGCACATTAGCCGTTCTGAGTCGGCATAAAACTAGTAGGTCCAGTTCTCGATCAATTGTGTTCAAACATTTAATAACACGCACAACACAATTTGATCATAAGAAGTTCGGTCAAAGCCGTTTCAAGGGCTGAAATAGCCAGTTTATTACTATTATTAGTTGGATATTACTTCTCTAATTTAATGCCAAGCACTTAGGGTTATTTTGTACAACAGCAATATACACAATTTTACCTAAGTACATGTATATTTCATACTTGTCTTTGGATATTTTTGTACAAAAGCAATATACAGTAATTAACCTAAGTAGGTGTATATTTTACACTTCTCCCAGTATATTTATTTATCTACAGCGTGGCGACGAATAACTGTTACCGTTTTTCAAAGCGCTGCTGTACTGATCGCAGCAAGAATAGCCACTTGCTATTGTTTTTGCTTTATTTGTTGTATCAATGCCGTTATTATTTCACTAGATAATAAACGAATTCATTCAGTGCGAAAACATTAAGAAGCATGGACGCTAAACGAGAACTTGTAGTTACACTTCATTTGAAGGGTGCAAAACCTAGTGAGACTATTAAATCATTAAAAAATCTTAAAATCAACAAAATGTTTGTGTCTCGGACTATCGCGCGATTTAAGAAAACTGGAAGTTCTAAAATCGCGAAAAAGCCCGGTTGCAAAAGTACTGTTAGAACTCCAGAAATGGTGATGAAAGTGCACGAACGAATACGTCTAAATTGTGCTGTTTCAGCAAGAAATATCGCCAGAAACATGGGTGTGTGCCACAAAACTTTTAAGAAAAAGCGAATTCACGGTCTTACAGAGCGTCAAAAAGAAATGAGAATGAAAAGAAGTGATCAGCTCCTTCGGCGACACGCAAGCTGCGAAATAATTTTTTCAGATGAAAAATTATTTTTGTTACAAGACAATCATAACGCTCAAAATGATCGCGTGTATGCAGCAAGTATGGCTGATATTCCTACTCACAAAAAAGCTGTTGAACGGTATCAAAACGTTTCATGCGTTATGGTATGGGGGGCAATTTCAGAAAAAGGCAAGCTTCCGCTACTTTTTATTGAAAAAGGCGTAAAAATTAACGCAAATTACTATTTGGAAGAGGTTCTAAAAGAGCATATGTTGCCACACGCCATGCAGCTATTTGGTAATGCAAAATTTTGCTTCCAGCAAGATTCCGCTCCAGCTCACAAGGCTAAAATTGTTCAAAGCTGGTGTAAAACGAAATTCCGTGTTTTATTTCGGCCGAAGAATAGCCGTCCTCTTCTCCGGATCTGAATCCACTAGATTTCTGTATATGGGGCTTTATATTGGACAAAATGAAGAACATAAAACACCTGAAGATAGAACAATCCAAGCAACGCCTTCAGAAGATATGGAACGACATACCCTACGAAGTCGTGCGTGCGCCTGCGCTTCTTTCCCAAAGCATTTGCGGCTGGCAAAGAAAAATAAGGGTAAAAGATTTGAAATTAAAAAACCTAAAGGCCCAACCAAGTTATGCGTAAGCAAACAAAAGCAAGAGAGCAAAAGTACGAACTTGTGCGGCACTATATGGAGTCACCCAAGTTTTGCGTAAGCTTTGCTTTAATTCAGTTTCTCAATTTTCGTTTACTTTGCTGAACTTGAGAGAGAGCGCTTTACTTCTTTATCACGTATCAATCTAGGTTCCAACATTTTGTTGGTATTAAACCATAGAAGGCGTGAAGAAGGTTTTTTTTTTGAAAGTTTAATACCAACAAAATGTTGGAACCTAGATTGATACGTGATAAAGAAGTAAACAAAAAAGCGCAACAACAAAATCTTTGCAGAATCAATGCAGTCAACTTTTTGAAATTTTGCGACTAGCAAAAGAGTAGAAAAACATTGCTTTGACAAAGTATAGCGCTTCTATAATTCCTCTTTGGTTTTATTGATCTTGCGCCTATTAGCTTGTCAAAGTTAGTGGACTGCTAGAACCACTGAGACTACTGATGAGTCGGAGTAGCGTCCGACGAAACCATGGTCTAGTCAGCTTGGTTTAAGTTCTGCAAAGAACTTTGTTGTTGTAGCAACCTGTTGCTTCATGAATTATTTGGCATTAAGCTCACAATATAATTCTTAAAAAATATGTTTTTTAAGAATTATAAAAGAAATAAACTTATTAAAATATGCCACAATTTTATAACTCATAAATAAAAATCATTTATATTTTTTTTTAAGTAAATAGTTAAGACAAACTTAGCAAACTTCATGAGTTATCACTGCAAAATTAAGCTTACAAATTTATACTCATTCAAAACATAATGTTTTCTCAAAACTGTCGGCAACCCTTATCAACAAAAAACAAAATATATTATATATGTCCATGATACAATTACAAGGTAGGCTCATTTTAAAATGGCTGCTTAATTGTGAATTTTTGCAACAACAAAGCTGTAGAAGCCACAAACGTCAAACGACAAAAGCAACAACAACAACAAAGAAAAACTAGAAGCTATCAGCTGATTTTGACAACTAGCGCACCCTGCTCTCCAATATGAGCCTACCTGGTAATTGTATCATGATATATGTCAATTTATTGGAATTAAATTATATTGATTTTTTTTTTCATGCATACTGTGATTTGTATTGAAAATTGAAAAGTGTTTGTCGAGTTTTGTTTAAACTTAAGGAAACTTTTCGTTTACTTCTCTCTGATACTTTTGTTTGCTTACGCATAACTTGGTTGGGCCTTAAATAAAATATTTATTGAAATAAAAATAATTTGTTTTTTTTCAAAAAATTACTAACGGTTTTTTTATTTTAAAGAATACTTTAGTAAGTTATTCGTCGCCACGCTGTATTTAACACTGATTGTGCAATAAATTTTTTTGTTGAAAACATGATCACTGTGTTCGGCAGCATGAGCAAGTACGCTAACATAAATTGTCGAAGCTATAATGTGTAAATTCCATAATACTTTGCTAGTTTATCATCCAAATCAATATCGGTAAGTTAACATGTAAAACTTAGGTGTTTTGGGCAAAAACTTAGGAGGCTGATCACTGCCAAAGCCATCGTATAAATTATGCTAGGTTTTTTATTAATTTTGCATAAGTTTTTTTCTCAGTGTAGGTGTAGTCTAGTGAAGTCTATATTCTACTTCAGTTAGGATTATACTTTAGTTTTCTTAGTACTGAATTTAAGTGCATACCTATCAAATACATGTTTTGAAATATGATGAGAACAGAGACGAAGTCCTTGAATAAAATGACTTGCAAGTAATTTTTCTTATGTTTTTGTAGCTCGCTAGTATGCCATATGCTGGCTATTATGGTTAGGCCTTTAGAGATGCAAATCTGACGGCATTCGATAGTTGAAATGTACGACTTTTTTGGCAGTGCAAATTCACAAAAGTGTATTATTTAAGAGTTGAAAATATGAACAGAAGAACCAGCTATGAATTATATCAGGCATGCGCATCGTGAGAGTAAACTACCCAAAAGTTGGTGAGGAATTCATTTTATTTTGTTGTGTTGACGTTTTGTTGTTGTGTTCGTGATCTAATAATTATAATTATAACGATATTTTTTGTATTTAAAGCTAATAGTCATAAATATATAAAATACTATACTATATATTAGTAATATAACACTTTATCAATATATGCAATATAAATGCATTGTAATATCACGTTAAAACCATAATAATCATAACCATATGAATACTGCTATCCATATCATTAACATCAATCCAGACTATTAATACCAAACTATGGTGAATCCTGGTTCTGGTGAATAATTAAGTCCAATTGACACTAGGAATTTGCATGAGGATTGTGAGATTGAATTAATCCATTAAGAGGAATTCTATTCGATGGAGACTGGTAACTATTGCTTGGGACTTGAGGTTGAGCTCTTTCGTTAATATTTTTATTATTAAGATTATCTGGTGAATATTTGGATTCAATTTTACTTGGAAATTTCTACCAGGCGCTTGCAGTTGAATCTTAACGCCTATGTTATTATTATTATTTTTGGCATCGGGAGTTCCGTAAGATTGATGCTGGTGACTGTTTGAAATTTACCTCTTTCATTGTTGTTATTATTAATATTAATATTATTATTCTGAAGAACATTTTGTACCCAATAATTCTGTGAATAATCGTGTGGAACTTGAAGTTGACCTTCTCCTGGTGACTGTGGCTTGGGACTTGAAGATGACCTCTTGCGTTGTTATTAGCGTATGGATTATTGTTGGATTATTAATGGATACCATTAATGGGAATTCCATTCGGATGAGGCAGATAACTTTTACTTAGGATTTTAAGCTGACCTCCACCATAATATTATCATCCAATCCAGGCCGAACATTGGCACGTGGATCTTGAAGTTGTACTTTGTCGCCATTGTTATTCATATTGTTATGGAGAAGAGCGTACGGCTGGAAACTGTGAGCTTGCATTGGATCTCCGAGATTTATAGGGTCATATCTATTAGTAGTGAGATGATAACTTCTAGGCTGCAGATGAGGATGGAGAATACTACTCAATAGAGGCTCAAATATAACGTATGGGCTAAGAGGTTTAGGGTGTTTGTGAACATAAGGATTAAGAAACGGTTGAGAATAAGGATGGTATCCATTATTGGGTGGTTTAAAAACGGTTGGTTGTTGTAGAAAAATATTGCTTGGTCCTCCGTTGTAGTGATTATGTCCGCAAAGAACTTTACCAAGCTTACCAAAATGATCCATAAATCCACCAATATATCGCTTTTTTATTTTATGAGCTTCATTATTAGCAATCAACGCAATAGATAACACAAAAGTATAGATAAAAATCTTCATCAGATGCAGGTATTGTTAAGATTCAAATTGCATAGGAAAACTAAAGGATGTCCAAGTTTTGAACTCTTTATATAGTATTGAATTGTAGGTAATATACTGTAACAAACGAAAAACCGCATCATGTGGCTTTGTTGCTTACCATATAATTAGTAAAAACGAATCAATTAGCGAGTTATTTGTCACCTCTTTTAACATGGGTCGCGCCTTTAAATGTTATTGAAAAAACATACAAAGAACGTTGAAATGAACGCAAATTTCGAGACCGCAACTGAGTGAATTTTCTCGATATAAGTGATGGTCAAAATTGGTCGATGGATAATGTGGATAATTAGGCAATGTGGATAATTAGGCATTAACACATTAAAGATTCTTGAACATAGATGTATTTTAAATTCTTTAATTTTATTTTACTATTTAGTATTTGTTTTTCTTATGTCCCATATAAAATGAGTCTTATAAATTTTGTATAATTTTTCTTTTAATTTTTTATGTGTTTTCAAATTTTTAAACTAATAATAATTTCCAAAACTTATATAAAAATGAATTTTTGTTAAAATAGTGAAACGAAAATCATAAAATAAAATACTTTTCAAATAGCCGCCTTAGCTTAAAGACTTTATTCTTTTATCAGATATTTTTCATCACTCTTTCGAATTATTGGGGCTCATTTCGACGATGGCGACTTCAATATTCTTTGAAAATTAGAATTGTTTGTGGATGGTTAGCGTTTGCTTACTCTTAATATAATCCGAAATGAGCAGCAAATTTGTGTCTCTAATACGTGTAATTTTGTATCCAAACCAGTGGTGATCAACGCACGGTTCAAACATAAAAAAAGGCAAAAGTGAAGATTCGAATTTATTAATGATTTTCGTGAAACATTGCAAATTATTGGGTTGGCAACTAAGTAATTGCGGATTTCACTCATAGATGGCTTTAGTTGAATTTTTAGGTTTGCTTACGTAATCAGCGTAAAGTGAAAACTACCTAGACCTTATAACAGTATTGTTGACAAACGTTAAAATTAGCAATAAGCCGATACAAATGACTTCACTGTATCGCTCTCAAAAGTGCACTTTTCGTAATTTTTATTTAAAACTTGCATCAACGCTTTTAGAAATGAACAATTCTCCTTGTATTTTCATTGGTGACTTTAACATCGACATGCTTTCTTTGAACAACTTATGTCAACAATTAAAGGATACATTTCATGAATATGACTTGGAATCATGCCATAGCCTTGTAACGAGACCTGCAAGTAAATCTTGCCTAGATTGTGTGTTCAGTAATTTATCACAGGGTATGAAAATTAATTGAAACGGATTTTTCTGATCACAATTTTGTTATATGTTCCTTAGAAACAAATTTCAACAACAAAGAAAATGTGTTGCAGAATAAAGTTAAAATTGATTACTTGAAGTTTGCTCGTTTGTTAGAACAAAATTTCTTAAATTTCAGTGTTTCATCTACCGTGTCTGTTAAATGCAAGAATTTTATTAACTTTCTTTCGTCTGCTGCGGAACTTTGCACAACTATTCATGAAAAAGTGGTTAGTGTCAAACGCAAAATCAATCCGTGGATGTTGGAATCCTTAATAGGTCTTATTGAATATAAAGAAAAGTTACTTAAAGCGAGGAGAAAAGACCGAAATAACAACATCATTTCTATGCAGCTAAAAAGAATAAGCAAAACCATAAAACATTGTAGTAAAAAATTAATGAATAATTACTATGCTTATAATTTAAACTTGTATAGTGGTGATGTAAGGAAAACTTGGGGTTTCATAAATGAACAAATAGGGAAAAAAAAATTTAGTTCTATTGAGCTAATTGATGATAACGGTGATCCTGTTATGACAGATAGAGATAAGGCCGAAAGTATCAACAAATATTTTTTTAATGTTGTTCAAGATATGCGAACAAATATAATACAAGAACCAAATGACAACTTTAATTTATTTCGCACACTTACTCCAGTAAATGGCCATTTTAGTCTTGCCCCAGTAAATATACCTAAAGTTGAAAGTGTACTGGATCAATTAAGTGTAAATAAAAGTCCAGGCCTTGATAAAATTACCGTCAAAATGTTGACTGCGAGGAAATCTTCAGTATCTAATACTATTGCAGATCAGTGATCTGCAACGGGTAGCTTTTTTGTGACTCTAAGTATATCCGAAAAAAATAAGTACAAAAACCTACTCAACCCATATCGCACGCAACCCGACTCATACTCACTTACACGAAGCTGCAATGCGGCGGCTCAAATCAGTGATGTTAACATAATTTGTTGAAATTACTGTGTTAGGCACGAAAAAATACTGTTTTTGATGCAAAATTACTGTGAATTGAAACAAAAATTACTGTGGAATTACTGTATAACTGAACCAAATATAAAATCAATTAAAATGTTAATTTTCATACAGTTGTTTAATTATATTTATATAACTGATGTTTGGAACCTTTTTTCTGTTAATAAATTTCAAAATGATAAAGTCCAACACCAGTTTTCCTTGAACTATGCAGTTGAAGAAAAGCGGAGCGGCCCGAATTGACAAATCGAAAAGGTGTTGTATTCCATCATGACAATGCAAGGCCACACACATCTTTGGTCACTCGGCAAAAATTATTGGAGCTTGGTTGGAATGTTTTGTCACATCCACCATATAGTCCTGACCTTGCACCATCTGATTACTTTTTATTTCGATCTTTGCAAAACTCCTTAAATGGTAAAAATTTCAATAATGATGATGATCGTACCTGGTTCAGTTTTTTGCTGATAATAACCAGAAATTTTATGAACGTGGAATTATGATGCTGCCTGAAAGATGGCAAAAGGTCATTGCTCAAAATGGGCAATACATTACAGAATAAAGTTATTTCGTTCCATGAAAAAATTATCTTTTATTTTCTAAGAAAAATCCGCAATTACTTAGTTGCCAACCTAATATTTACGTATATTCATAAATAGAGCATGAAGTATACTGACTTGAAATTTAAAGCACAGTAAAAAAATCAAACTAACGCAGTGTACAAACACAGCGAGCCGATTGCTACTTACACGATGCCCGCGGGCTATGGGAAACCATGTAGTGAGCACCACTGGTCCAAACGGGCAATAACCCGATTGTTTCGCGACTTGTAGTCGAGACTTGTGGAGAGAAAAAAATCAAGCATTCTATGTTTCAATCAATCAAATAGGCTATCAGTTTTGATTTTCAGTTTAAATTGAAACATTATTTTGATAGAATTGAGCAAATGTAAAACACATGATATTAAAAAAAAAGATGTGTGTGGCTGCCATGCACGGTAGAAGTGAAACCTTCAGAAAACTAAACTGTGAGAGAACGAATGCTGTATTAAAAGTGAGATAATTACAGGGTTTATTGATTATAATATTGTTACCAGGCTTAAAAGTAATTTTATTTTACATTTTATTATTCAAACTCCATGTTTTTAATTTCAACAAATGACACGAGTGGCTTATGATAACTAAAATATGAAATAAATACTTTGGTTTGGATTTAATCAATATTATCTTTGAAATACAGCGTCTATCACTATTTTTGATCTTATAGTGGGTTCAGTGCAACTGCTGCACATTTTAAAATTTTATTTGGTGTTGAGAAACTCAATCAAAGGAAGTGCTGTATCCAATGCAAAATTCACATTAATATCCCCACTTAAAATAATTGCAATTTTATTGTAATCTTTTTTATGTATCCGCGATACTTCTGGTGCGTACCAGAGATCTGCATGAATGGATTCATTTGCTGTATCAAATTCCTTTAATTTTTCAACTCCCTGCAAGTCGAGGCAGGCAAACAACAAGTTTGCGCGAATCATAGGCAGCAAAAATCAAGTCGCCAAATGTAGAAAACTTGAAATGTAGAAACTTGAAAAGAAGGGGAAAAGCAATTATTTTGCCTACAAATCGTTTATTTTCTAGTCTGTTTACGAAGTTCGTGGAATTAATTTCGTTTCGTTTCTCGAGTTGAGAAAACAGTTTAACTTTAAAGCATTGAATTGAAGTATGTTTGTTTGTTTTTTTTTTATTGTTGTTTTTTATTCCCTACACCTGAACAGATTACTTTTAAGGAAGGGCCGGAGGGGGTTAATATGTATCACCGACCCCCATTTCTTTTGCAAAAGGATTTCTGCTTTTGACCTCTATTCTCTCCGACCACTCCTTAGGTGGGCTCCCATACAAATTTTATGATTTTTGTATATTTTTTCCATACACCTGAACAGATGACTTTTCAGGAAGGGCCGGAGAGGGTTAATATGTATGACCGACCCCCATTTCTTTTGCTAAAGGAACATTTCTGCTTTTGACTTCTATTCTCTCCGACCACTCCTTAGGGGGGCTCCCATACAAATTTTATGATTTTTGTATATTTTTTCCATACACCTGAACAGACGACCTTTAATAAAGGGCCGGAGAGGGTTAATATGTATGACCGAACCCCATTACTTTTGCAAAGGGAACATTTTTGTCTTCGACACCTATTCTCTCCGACCACTTCTTACGGGGGCTCCCATACAAAAACGTATCAAATTCCCTTTTTCGTGTGATTTTCTTCGTTTCATCGAGTTTCAAATCACAACGGTGCTAAAGAAGTTTCACTTCAAAAAATGTTTAACTCAAGAAACATTTGCTTAAAACTCAAGAATATTTATTCTAGATTTAAATCAAATAGTTAATGAAGTGAGAAAAATTTGCTTGATTGAAGTAATCAAATTGTTGAAGAATCTGGCGTCATTATTCGATGCACCACGAATTGAGGTGCATGGGTCATTTTCAGCACTTTCCTTCACTGCGGCGCTATTTTCGGTCGAACGACCGGGGGAGTTGTTTCGATATCTCCACATCTTGCACTGAGCCAATCTTTTGGATTTTTTTTTATTATATTGCTTAAATACGTAATACATGATAACGTGTAAAAATTGCTTGAATTTTGCGTATCTTAAACAAGTTCTGTTCTTTCCTTTACTTTGAAGCATTCTTGGTAACTTTTCCACGTTTACAAATGGCAAATGTGAATATTTCACAACTGCCTAGAGACCAGCTCTTAATTAATCCACCTCTGCAACCCTACCCCTTTTGTTGTTACACTGAACATATATGATTTATGCTAAAAAAGCCGTTCTTACAGTGGTTTGTGTTTCTTTCTTTCGCCAATCTTTAAAATATCTTCCGTGCTCATAAAAAAAGCTGCTTTTTACTTTTTCGAACTTGCTTTTTGTATGTTGTAAGCAAGTTCGAAAAAGTAAGAAGCAGCTTTTTTTATGAACATGAAGATACTATGACTTCATTTTACTTTGTTTTGCATAGGTCACTACATACATATAACATCGTATATTTTGGGAATAAATATGAAGACAGAATTTTTTTCTTTATTGTTTTTCGAAATATTCTCCATTTTGATTAATTTATTTTTGCATGCATGATACCGTGCAGAAAATGAAAAATTTTCAAATTCGGCCTTTATATTTATTCCCGAAATATATGTAGTAACCCCCATATTTGGCAAAATAACCAATTTTTAAAAAAATACTTTTCTAGTGCAATCCCAAAATTCAATTTTACCCAACAAATATTCCAATTTTTAAGAATAACAATCTCTTCAATCTTTCCTTTTGTCCGTTTACCCTTTGTTTTTTCTTATTAATGCGTTACAGTGTCGATCAATATCAATATTGTTAAGGGGGCATATGGGTTACAAATTTAAAAAAAAAATTTTTTTTCGGGAATTTTTTTTCATAGAAGGAAAAGGATATCGTTTTCAAATTTTGCACATATATTTATTAATATTTAAAGAACACAAAAAAATCTCTTTCAGAATTTTTGAAGCGGTTTTTGACGTTATTTTATTTTTTTTAAAAAAATGCCAATAAATTGAGGGTGTGCAGGATATCACCAGTCTGGAACATCTGAGGAAAAAAAAAACCAAATTAATCCTTGAACCGCTACCGCCTGAACTAGGATAATTTTTTTCCGCCGAAAAAAACAAAATGGCGACCGATTTTATAACCTAGAAAATCGACTTTTTTTCAAATGGCCGCCATTTTGTTTTTTTTTTGGCGGAAAAAAATTATCATAGTTCAGGCGATAGCCATTTAAACAAGGATTAATTTGGTTTTTTTTTCTTCCTCAAATGTTCCAGACTGGTGATATCCTGCACAACTCTCAATTTTTTGGCATTTTTTAAAAAAAAAATCAAATAAGTCAAAAACCGCTTCAAAAATTCTGAAATTTTTTTTTGTATTCTTTAAATGTTAATTAATATATGTGCAAAATTTGAAAACGATATTTTCTTTCCTTCTATGAAAGAAAATTCCCGAAAAAAAATATTTTTATATTTTTTTTATATATGTAACCTATATGCCACCTTAAGTCTTGTGGCACAAAACTTTTTGATGTTTTATCACTTTTCCCCAGTTCACCATTTAAAGAAACTTATTAGAACTAATTCTGTCAATAAAATCAATAGAGAATCACTGTATTTTTTGTTAATATTTTGTTTATTTGAACTTTCAATTAACCTATATCTAATGAAGTCTTATAGATAACGAATTCTCGAGGTTTCTTCTTCTCGAATTCACAACGACTTAGCAATGTATTACCAGCCACCACCTTGGTTCCATCCACCACCTTGGCTCCAGCCACCACCATGACCGCCAGAGTATCCACCATGACCGCCAGAGTATCCACCATGACCGCCAGAGTATCCACCATGACCGCCAGAATATCCACCATGACCGCCTTCGGAAATAACCTTAACAATGTACACTTTGGGTCCACTTGAATAACCGCCAGAGTAACCACCACCGGAGTAACCACCACCGGAATATCCACCGCCACCACCGGAATATCCACCGCCACCACCGGAATATCCACCGCCACCACCGGAATAACCGCCGCCGCCACCGGATGAGCCGCCCAGCCCTAAGAGTCCAAGTTTGGCTTGAATAAGACCACCAATGCCGCCACCACCGCCGCCACCGCCGCCACCACCACCACCACCACCACCACCACCACCTAACAATCCACCGAGCGACCGTTTCTGTACGCTATGAGCCTCATTGCAGGCAATCAGTGCTGTCACGATGACTAAAACACAGACGAAAGTCTTCATATTGACTAGGTTATCAGTTAAATTAGAAATGAAACTAATCGTTGCCAGCATTCGGCAAACCTTTTATAGCCAAAAAAAAAAAAAAAAACGCAAAGTTTAAATCGAAAATCACCAAAAGAATTTTAAAATCGAAAATTTGTTTAAAATATAGAAGCAGAGCTTACGCCTAAGTGCGAGAGTGAGAGGTAGTGCGATTGTCTGATATTGATTCAATACTTTGCTTCAAGTTGTGTCGAGCATAACTCGATTTATGCAAATCATCTGGGCACGCATGCGCTCATCTTTTAAGCTAAAACTTGCCATGTTCAATGATAATCACAGCTCAATGCTGCAAACTTAGACGAAACGTCAATATTTGGCAGCAAATGGGTCTGGTTTATGACCATCAATACTCATGTTTACCAGACGCTTAGCCTATTGAGCGCGATTGACATAGTATTTGTTTTGTTCAAAATCTATAAAAAAATACAAATCCATTGATTTAAACATTAAAATAGCTAAAATCAATAGAAACAGAAAAAACACACACCCTGCTGAAATATTACTATCAAGTTGATTTCATTCAAGCCATTTCAACAATTTTACAACAACCACTTTGTACTTAAACATGATTTTATAATTAACACAGTTTAGTGAAAAATATACGTTTCATACAACTTACAGAATATTTTTTTTAAGAATAACAACAAATACATAATTTAAAGGTCAGAGAAAAAGTAGATAAGACCTTATAAAATAATAAGACAGAGCAGCAAAATAGCCCGACTTCTATAAATAAAAACCAAACTGTGCATATTGCACCATCTATAACACAGCTGTTAGCTCGATTTATGCTTGAAGCTTGCTTGAAAGAAGAATGAAGCTTAAAGCTTTTGCTTTAAAATGTGCTAATTGGGTAGCCACAAAAAAAAAACAAAATTAACTTTATATACTCTATTACTTGCAGAACATTTAAAAATAACTTTCGTTTTTAACTGAACATTTTATTTTTTTTAAGATATTTTAAATATTTTGTAACAATTTCTTTAACAATAAACATGAATTGAAACAATTAATAGGGGTATTCACACCGATCTCGTTAGTTTGTTAGTTGTTACTTGTTACTTTTTTACATGCATTTTGTTTTTGAAAAAGTATCGAACCATCGAACTAGCGAGTAACAAAGTAACAACTTAGAAACCCTGATCATTTTTTCGTTAGTTGGCAAAATACGAACAGCTATTCCATATTTTTAATTGCATGAAATTTAAATGCATTAAATGCATTAAAAACCCATCGCATATTAAATGGAAGTTTTTGTTGAAAAGTAAGTATTTCATAAATAAATTAATTTTTTTCTCTATTCTTTCCACTTGTATCTTATAAATTTTCAGCAATTGTAATTTACGAAAAGCAAAATCAGCTGTTATTAAACTATAATTACCAGGCTAACGAGATTTAACAAAAGGGTATGTTCACCGTTAACAAATTAAATGAAGTAAGACTAACCAAATAACAAACTAACGAGTTCGGTGTGAATACCCCTAATATATATGGTTTGAGAGCACTCTCTCACGGGGTTTTGAGAGAGAGAAAACGAAAATAAAAAAAGATTTTTTCAAAATTATTCTTGTTATTTATTGAGTCATCGGATTCGTACACTTTCGTCGAAGTTTTGACCTCTAATTCACAAAAATGAAGCTTGGTGACCCCATCATAGGCGACTCCCCACCAAACCATCACAGAAGCTGGGTGGTCACCTCTCTGAACAAGTTCTGCTGCATGTCGTGATGACAGAACATACGCCCTATGATTCTGTTAATTTAACAATTCCGCTACTGTGAAAATTTTTTCTTAAGTAAACAGAATTCGTCTGTGGGTATTATTCGCGTGCTTAAGTAGTACCGCTTTCGATTTTCGCTTACGTTGTTCCTTTAACGCTACCGTGTGAAGGTTTCCGGTGTGCTCTGAGCCCCAATACATATTTAAGAATGCGAGAGATTGATTGCGCCGAGATATTCATCTCCAGCGACAAGATTTTCGAGACTTCACCGTCTTGATGGCTCGTAGTGTTCTTACAACATGCGGATGGCCGGATTTTGGACAGTCGATTATTCCACCAGTATCCTCAAACAACTTCACAGTACGATAATCAAAATTACGAGTGACTCCTACTGGTCGCATAGTCCGAAAGGTCTCTTCATCTCTTTTCATGCTACATTTTTTTAGACCAACTATAACAACACGATTTTCGAGCGAGCCCCATTCAATGATTATAAAGAACTGCCGCCGAAAACTTTTTCGCCAAAACCAAGCATAAATGCTAAATGTCAAATAGGCGTCAAAACTAAGCAAGTACGTTCAGTCGTGCACCAAAACATATGAGAATACTAATGGCGTTTTCTTTTCTCAGCAAAAAGTTCTGCACTCTGAGAGTGCAGAATATTTTACATTTTCACCTGAACTCAAAAAAATGTTGACCTGTCTTTAGTCGAGAAAAGATCAGAAAAAATGCAACATTTCAATGATGTTGGGTTGGCTCTACTGTTGCCTACTTTTGAGAACAATTTTTATAATATTTATTTTGTCATCCGTGAATAAGCTCAAACTTTAATGAAACGTCAATGAGACAGTAGCAATCTGAAATTCAAATGTGCAATATTTTTAACGTTTTTGACAAATTTTAATTCTGTGATATTTTTATATTTAATTAATAATTTTGTGTTTGTGCCGTCAAAAAGTACCTTCATAAAAAATTTTTAAATGTGAAATTAAAATAATTCAATAAATTAAAATAATGACTTTCGAGGTCAAAATTTTCGAGAAAAGAACACGATTTAATTTACAGGGCTGATTTTTGTTTAAGAAAAGAACACAAAAAAAGCAGAATTCTCAAAGAGAGCAGAAAAAGCGCAGAGTTTTTTTGAGAAAAGAAAACGCCATAAGCACGGTTGCCACTTGAAAATAAAATATGCGACCAAAATTGAAATTCAGAGTGACCAAATGCAGTAAAAAGTGACCAAAACATTATAAATTTGAAAATGTAGTTCATGCACACAAAATTATAATTTGCTATATTTATTAATTTATGCAGGTACAGTTCATGCAGTGGCGTAGATAGGGGGAATTTAGGAGATAGATCGCCCCTTCGATAGAATTTTTTGCACTGGTTCACAAAATAGTCTAAAGTGAAGATGGTAGAAAAATTTATTGTGTGGGCTACGCCTTAAAATTATAAATTTCATATTCTGGCAAATTTGAAGACTCGCTGTTTAATATTTCCATACAATACAATGGTTAGTTGCAATTTCTGGTTTTATTGCTTGCATATTTGCATTCCTTGTGTATTGTTTGCTAAAGGTGGTGGACAAGGATCACAACCATTGCAAGCACTTGTCAGAATAAAGTTCGACAACTGGAAGAAAGCAATATTGGTCTTTTCTCAAGGTTTTTAGTCTAGACGCATATTAGTGTTTTTTTTTTTCTATGCACTTATCATAATGGTTTTCTGTAATGTAATGTAAATGTAATGTAAAAATGTCTGCTCAATTAGGGGTTTCTTATTGTTATATTTTGCTATAATTGGTGCCTGAGTTTTATAATAACTTTTATAATTTTATTACACTTACCAAGAACATTAGACGAAGGCCTATTACAAACGGCATTCGATATGTGCATGAATCAAATGGCAGACATACTCGTATTTTACGCGAAAATTTTCTAAAATTTAAACCGGCAGTTTCGAACACAGGTTAAACAGGTTTTTTACTTTTTTTTTTGTTTTGACACATCGTATACATACGTCACCTAGACGTTTCATTCGCAATCGGTCAAGGATACGACAGAGTAAGCAATATGTCTGGCAGAGTCTCTCTGCTAAATACGAAGATTTATTTAAAGGCTTAAATATACAAAAGGATTTTCATCCCTCTTTTAAGTTTCAAAAATTGACAAATAAGCTGAAGAATTTAAAAAACTTTTATCTTTAACGGTAAATTTCTTGACATTAGTACTTTTAAAGTTTTTAATGGGTTGGAAATGTAGAAGTTATATCTGAACCATAGAGGATAATTTTCCAAACATATACGTGCTATTAAAAATTTTAGCTGCCAGTGTCCACAAGCACGCCTGAGGGTACCATTTCGGCTTTGAAGAGGATAAAAACAATCCAAAGCCCATTAAATGGTTTGACAGCATTCATCGAAAAATAGTTGAATCGGCTGAAGAAATCCTTGAATAAGCAAAAAAATCCTTGAATAATCCAAGCCAGCTGGATTTTTCGCTTTTAAAACATTAACAAAATATATAAAAATGAAAGTTCAACTTTTTTTCGATTTTTACAAAATTTATTTTTATGTATGTTTGTCACGAAAATAAATTTCATCCCCTCCCATTGCAAAAAGCTATCTACGCCACTGAGCTTATTTAATTTTTGAGAACATCAAATTCTTTTTTCATTTCTTTATAAATTTCATTTCTTTATAAAAAGTGACCAAATGTAGAAAAAAATGACCAAGCGACCAAGTCAAACAAAAATGACCAAATTTGGACACAAATGACCAAAGTGGCCATAAGTATAGATCAAATCACTCCGCAGATTAGACAGCTTTTTCGTTGGCCACTACACCAATTCTTCAGTAGTCCTGCTTGATTTTCGTAGTGATCCACTCAGTTACTAAAGAATGCAATGGTAAGAATATACAGGTTGGGCCAAATACAAGTTTTTATTTTTAAATGCAATAAAATGAACAAAATTAAATTTTTTCCATGCATTATGGTTTTATTAGTAAGAGCAAACATTCCCATTAATTATGGAACACAACTTCGTTTGAGTGACTGCGTCGGCTGGCTTCGCAGTAGTGCATTCTGTGACTTCAATTTTCCAAGACCTTGTTGATGGTTTCGGGCTGTAGCTCACGGTTTGGATGATATTGACCTTAAGTGCTTGAATCGTTTCCGGATATTGCATATTGTTGGCATAACATCGGTCCTTTACGGTTCCCCACAAAAAAAAGTCCAAAGGGTCAAATCGCAGCTCCGAGGCGTCCAAATGACATCGTCAAGACGGCTGATGATAACACGATTTGGGAATTTGGCGCGCAGAAGATCGATTGTGGCATGGGCTGCGTGGCATGGCGCGCCTGCAAGAACCAGAGCAGAGGTCGTCCAAATTCATGCCTCAAATTTCAGTAAAAAAAAAAGTGGATTAAAATGGCTCTGTAACGCCAGAAGAAATTTAATTTTCGAAGAAAAATGGTCCAATGATGCCACCACTCCACAATCCGCACCAAACTGTCACTCTCTGTGGATGCATCGGCTTCTCGACGATAACGTGCGGGTTTTCCGAGCCACAGATGCGCCAATTTTGTTGGTTAACGTAGCCGCCGAGATGAAAATGCGTCTCGTCAGAAAAATTCTTTCAAATAACGCACTGTTTGGACTACACAACATTCACTTTGGAAATAAGTTACCAATAGTTCCCAAAGTTGTTCAATCTTAAAACGACTCATTTCTTTTCGCGGAGGTATGATACTGCCTTTATGTCAAGATTACGAGCGGAAAACAGCTGTCAGTGTCAAAATAACCTACGATTTAAAAAGAAACCACTAAATGCTCCCCCCCCCTCCCCTTTCAAATGAAAAACAGGAATAAAATCGAAAGGCAATAGTTAAATTTACAAAAATTAAAATTGTTGAATGGATGACTATTTTAAGTCACGAGGGCTGCCTTTTAAATCTTGCGCCTCGGCAGCTCTAAGCATTGGCAAATGAATTTTGACAGTTCCACGAACTTACAGCGTTTTGATGTACGTGCACTTATTGTGTTGTTTACAGTTGTTTCAAAATTGATAATTTTTTACGATTTTCAATGTAGATTGAAAAGAAAAGAATGCATCGATCAACTTAGTTCACCTCTTGATGATGAAGCACCACACCCAGTGGCTGCAAAAAGCTGGCTCAATGAATCAGAGCGTGATCGTCGTTCTCTCCATGACGAATTTCATGAAGGTCGTCCAAGAACGGCTGTTGTGGCAGAAAACATCGTTGCTGTGCGTAAACTGTTGGAAGCAGATCGGCATGTGACAAGCCATGAGATGGAGTCATCCTTGGACATTAGTAGGGCTAGACACACATTCGCTTTTACATGAGCATTTAGGCGTGAGGAATTTTTGTTCCAATTGGACACCCCTTAATTTGATGGTTGCTCAAAAAAAAAAGACTCGTGTCGATTGGTTGAAGAAAATAATGTAAAAATATAGTGGGGATGGTTCAAAACACTTCTATGTCATCACCACAGGGGACGAATCATGGATATACGCTTTTAAGGTCGAAACAAAGCCGTAATCCTCTGTTTGGGTTTTTCAAAGTGAGCAAAACCCGACAAAAGTTGTTCGAGTTTGAAGCACTGCAAAGCAAATCGTTGCTAGTTTTTTTAGAAAAACCGTCTTGTCGTCATGTCGCAACTGTACCATGTTCACAAGGAAGAACTGTTAATGCTGAATGGTATACAACCTGGAAGTCTTGGCTAGAAGTCTTCGGAGAATTGAGGAAAACCAAGCACTTCAGGAAGTTCATCGTCAATCACGACAATGCGAGTTCCCATACATCAGCTCAAACAAAAGAGTTTTTGAGCACTTAAAACGTAGAATTGATGGATAATACTGTGAGAATCTTGAAGAATAATTTGAAAAGCAATAAAAGCTTTTCAGTGAATTTACCACTGTTTTCTCATTGTAAGGCGCAAGACTTAAAAGGCAACCCAAGTAATTCATATTAAACTTAAGGCAATTCATATTTCATTAGGGATCATTCATGCGAAAACTAATATTTTACGTGATATTAATTTGACCAGTGCTCAAATTTTATTTATAGAAATTAAATCAAAATAAAAAAGTAATTTCTCAATTTGTACCATGTGGCAAGCAACTATAAACAAACGTGTAAAAGACTCTAATTTTTATTCTAAAACGGAGATATCAAGACCGGTTGTATAAAGAAATCAATAAATCATGTATTTTATTAAAAAAAAAAAAACGAAATGTGTTCGATTTGGCTTTACATTTTTAATGTCAAAAATATAACGATTTGACATGGGAACACACTTGGTAACAGAGTTCTCTGTGTATCTATCTATCTATATATTGGCTAAGCATTAGGGCAATGATTTACAAGTGATGAGAGCAAAGATAAGGACCTGAAAAAGATAAGGAGTAGGAAAAAAATTTGGACAAAGATTAAAGCATAGAATTGGACAAGGATAAGGACGAGAATTCAGAGAGGAATTCGTCAAGGACTGCGACAAGGGTAAGGACACAAATTGGGACATACCTAAAACAATAGTTGAGACAAGATTGGAAAAAGTATAAATGTTAAGAAATGGGATAAGGAATAGAACAAGGATTTTAATACACTTAGGACAAAATTTAGAACAAAGATTTAGAAATAAAGTTGGACAAGGATTAGGAAAGGATTCGAACAAGGTTAAGGTCAGGAAATTGGGTATGGATTAAAAAAGAGTTTGGACAGGAAGTAGGTCAATTATATCCATATAAGAATCAGTATAAGAAGAAGACAAGTTTTGGAACAAATGAAAGGATAGGGACAAGAGTAAGGACAAGGAGAAGGACAAAGATACACCGTCAAAATCCACGGATAGGTCCACGATACAGCCAACTTCTTTTTAACTTTGCCAACAACAAGAACAAACAAGAGAAAAATCTATTTTGATATGGTTGAATTTCGACCACAGACGATACTAGTACTCTTAAATATGTTATTATTTTAGAAAATATAAATCCACCGACGGACTTTATTAAAATTCTTTTTTATTTACTATGATTAATTTTTAAAAAGCATATTAATTTTCGAATTTGAAATTTAATTTAAAATTTAATACTGTTTTTAAAATAAAACAAAAACTTTGTTGTCATTCGTGTCCGACAGTGAATCCGACAAAAGTACGAAGAGCTAAATTAACAATTTAAATTTATTTGTCATGGCACTGCTGATAAGAAATATTTTAATTCATGGTGAATTTAATTAAAAATTAACTGTAACTATTACTTACTATATTCGGATATATTTCCGTTAATATGAGCGATCGAAACATGATTTTTTTGCAGATTGGAGTAGTAACAATCATTGCATTACAAGTTAAGGGCGCGATTATCACTGGCTAATCGCATCTTAGAAGACTTAAACTAATAAAATAAAAGAATTTATAAACATATTTTGAAAAAATGTTAATTGTTTTATTTAATTTTTTAGAATCGTAAATCGTTTTCAAGTTTGTAATTTAGGCTTCAATTTTTTTAAGCGATTTTTAACTCCAAAACCTTGATTAAGAACTTTTAGTGCAGTAGGAAACTGCTTTACGGAGTCTAGCAATTCACTGTATACGACAGGGATAACCAATATAATCAGCAGGTAGAAAAAGGTTTTCATCTTAACGAAAGTTATTAAAAAACAAAATTTAATTATAAGTAAATACTTTCAGAAATCGATCTTTTATATGAATTTTAACAAATACACAAAATATTTATTACATACAAAACCGCTAATTACCGCTTAAAATCAAAGAAACCATATCTAATTCATTGCTAGGTAAAAATTTTACATAAACAGTAACAGAAAATGAAATTATATATAACGACCGTGTTAAATCAATTTAGGAAAAAAAAGTCATAATTAAGTTTTTACATTTTATGAAAAATATTGGAAAATTAAGTCGTAAGTAGAACTCTCGATTTTCAAGCTTTTCGAGCACCCGGGCTTCACAGGTAGCTCGTATGACCCGGGTAATGCGCCCGGTCATTCGGAAATATTTTCGGGTATTTTGAGTATTTCGAGCTTCCCGACTAATACCCGGGTACCCGAGCATTTTCTGGTAATTTGAGCTACCCAGGTAGCATCGACCTTTTCGGGTATTTCGAACATTTTTTAGTTAAATTTAAATATTATTGCATCGCTATTGTTATGTTATTGGAATAATTATAGCAATATTCTTTATATAATTATAGCTTTAGTCTTTTTTAGAGCATCGATTTCTTTTCATTGGTTAATTTGATGTTGTTTAATTTTTTTATTGTACACTTCGCAATTATATGTGGTGTATAATTGAAGACGTATAACATCCATGGCACGAAAATTCAACTTTGCATGGGTTACAAGTTGAGTTTTCTCCAATTCTTGTTGCCAGCTTAAAATCCGCGGACACATTTAAAAATTTTAAGTTTATTTTGTTTGTGTGTGTAAAACGTTTGTACACAATTGATAGATAACCGGACCTACTAGTTTTATGCCGACTTCGAACGGCTAATGTGCAGGTTCTCAATAAGCTTTGCATGGCATTATTTACTCTCTGAGGTTTTCCATTGTCTGCAGTGAGGGGACGGCCGAACAGAAAAATTAATTCAATTGAAAAAACTTTCTGTGTCATGTGGAAATTGAACCAGGGTTCTCTGGAGTATGGGTCATGGGTATGAATTATGGGTCAAAAGTATGGCTTATTTCGGGTTTTCTGGGCACTTGAACAAAGCTCGAAAAAAATTGGGAGCTCTAGTCGTAATATGAATCATTCACAATGCACAATGATAAGAACTCTCGCATGAAGTTCAAGAATTTGGAAATCTTTAACATATAAATAATACATTCGTGATCATCTGAGCACACCGACTCTCTGAACTTGGGGCTCCCAATGCATGCACTTTGCTTTCGTTAATCTAAAGGATAAGGATAAGGATAGGGATAAGGATAAGGATAAGGATAAGGATAAGGACAAGGATAAGGATAAGGATAAGGATAAGGATAAGGAAAAGGATAAGGAAAAGGATAAGGATAAGGATAAGGATAAGGATAAGGATAAGGATAAGGATAAGGATAAGGATAAGGATAAGGATAAGGATAAGGATAAGGATAAGGATAAGGATAAGGATAAGGATAAGGATAAGGATAAGGATAAGGATAAGGATAAGGATAAGGATAAGGATAAGGATAAGGATAAGGATAAGGATAAGGATAAGGATAAGGATAAGGATAAGGATAAGGATAAGGATAAGGATAAGGATAAGGATAAGGATAAGGATAAGGATAAGGATAAGGATAAGGATAAGGATAAGGATAAGGATAAGGATAAGGATAAGGATAAGGATAAGGATAAGGATAAGGATAAGGATAAGGATAAGGATAAGGATAAGGATAAGGATAAGGATAAGGATAAGGATAAGGATAAGGATAAGGATAAGGATTAGGATAAGGATAAGGATAAGGATAAGAATAAGGATAAGGATAAGGATAAGGATAAGGATAAGGATAAGGATAAGGATAAGGATAAGGATAAGGATAAGGATAAGGATAAGGATAAGGATAAGGATAAGGATAAGGATAAGGATAAGGATAAGGATAAGGATAAGGATAAGGAGAAGGATAAGGATAAGGATAAGGATAAGGATAAGGATAAGGATAAGGGATAAGGATAAGGATAAGGATAAGGATAAGGATAAGGATAAGGATAAGGATAAGGATAAGGATAAGGATAAGGATAAGGATAAGGATAAGGATAAGGATAAGGATAAGGATAAGGATAACGATAAGGATAACGATAAGGATAAGGATAAGGATAAGGATAAAGATTAGGATAAGGATAAGGATAAGGATAAGGATAAGGATAAGGATAAGGATAAGGATAAGGATAAGGATAAGGATAAGGATAAGGATAAGGATAAGGATAAGGATAAGGATAAGGATAAGGATAAGGATAAGGATAAGGATAAGGATAAGGATAAGGATAAGGATAAGGATAAGGATAAGGATAAGGATAAGGATAAGGATAAGGATAAGGATAAGGATAAGGATAAGGATAAGGATAAGGATAAGGATAAGGATAAGGATAAGGATAAGGATAAGGATAAGGATAAGGATAAGGATAAGGATAAGGATAAGGATGAGGATAAGGATAAGGATAAGGATAAGGATAAGGATAAGGATAAGGATAAGGATAAGGATAAGGATAAGAATAAGGATAAGGATAAGGATAAGGATAAGGATAAGGATAAGGATAAGGATAAGGATAAGGATAAGGATAAGGATAAGGATAAGGATAAGGATAAGGATAAGGATAAGGATAAGGATAAGAATAAGGATAAGGATAAGGATAAGGATAAGGATAAGGATAACAATAAGGATAAGGATAATTACAAAGATAATGATAAGGATGAGAATAAGCGACTACGGACACGAATAATTATGTGGAAACGAATAAGAATGGGGAATTAAGTCATGTTGTCACGTCATCGATATCATCTTTTTTTCTTTAAGGGAGGAAATATACCCAGAGGCCGAAAAAAGGTAATGTTTGTGGATTTTTTTAAGGAAACCTAAGGGATATTTTTAAATGAGGGTTTTTATACCTTAAAATATACATACTCAAGAGCAGGCGCGGATTCAGAGGGGGAGTTTGGGGGGTTTAACCCCCCCCCCCCCCCCCGAAATTCTAAAAGAACCTGAATTTATATGTGATGTACTGATGTTTGTTGTGTGGGCTAAGGGTACCAAAAAGAAAAACATTGATTGTTTATAATATACTTTAAATATTTACACCCCTATGCTGTAAACGTTTGTAGCTGTTTCTACACGTATTGCTAAAACACTTAGTTCTGTTCCACTTTTTGTTTGTTTTTTGCGATATCGCGCCTGTAGCTGTAAACAGTCATACATACAACCGCAACCTGAAATCACAAGAACACCGCATTTTTCGGATCAAATATATGCAAACACCGCACAGTTTTAATATAGAAACCCACAGTTTCGATAGTATCGGAAGTGTTGACATAAAATTCCTTTTTATACAGTAATGGAGAAAAATTCTGGTTTTTGTTGTTTTTATTCATTTTTATGTTGGTTAAAATTAATCGTGGTAAAAAGAGGGTAAAAAGAGGCGAAGGAGGCGTGGTCAAAACTAAGTATGCCATGACCTAATATAGTATTCAAGTGTGCCGAATTTGAGTTAAATTCGTTCAGCCGTTTAGATTTGTTTTCGGGTGAAATAAACAGAGAAATTACTTTTATTATTATAACTATCTCTACCCTAGTGTCACATTGGGGCATTTAACACAAAAAAATAATCCTGAGCACAACACATTCATATGGAATGAATATGGAGTGAAAGGTGGATAGCTTCAGTGGTTCAGCCGTGATGCTCTTATATACATACGCTCCAACGTTTTTATATATTAGATAATTCGAATTTATTCTGATATTTAACAAATAGTTTCATAACACAACGACCATGCAGAGTCTCTGCATCTGTAAACCGTTAAGTAGGGTACACATTATCGCTCATGAATGTCGGTTGAGAGAGAATCTGAGCTTGAGTCATAGTATGTACACTTGACTGTTGAATTGAAATTCTTGACTGAACGCTCACAAAAATGTTTGTGAGCACGTCCGTCACGGGTTAGCTCTTGCTCGTTGTTTGACAATGTGTACTAAAATTTTTTCAATTCAACATTCGTTCAAGATTCTAATTGTGTCCACATCGCTTGTGGTTCGGTTTTTAATAAATGGATGCAGAAAAGGCGTTTTTAGAAGATGTTTACTTCACGATATTCGCAACACATGGTATAATAATACATGGTAGCATTGACAACTGCTTATTTTCTCTTCAACAGGAAAACATAAACTGTCAAAAACAGCTTTTTGTGGAAATACATCAGCAGCTGCTGTGGTTGTTGTTGTTTTTTTCACTTCAAAGTTTTCAACATTGCTTGTGTTTTCAATGGCGGATTGTGAGCGCTCTCTTTTTGAATATATATTTTTTGACAGTAGATGATTTCCCAAGCAACTGTCAATGCTACCTTGTATTATTATACCATGTTCGCAACCGAATGATATTTAATGAAGACGGCATGAATGATAAGAAATGTCATGCAGCAGAATGAGAGAGAAATTTAACGAACTTAAGTGAAGCTCATGAGCATGATACAATTATACAAGGTAGGAGTGACAGTTTTTTCGTCTTGCGCTAACTGTCAAAAATAGTATAAATTGGAGAACGAAAAAAGAAGAAAAGAAAATAGAAAACAAAATATACAGGCAAATGACAGTCGCTGCAAGGTACTGGTGAGAAAAAAGCAAGTTGTCACTCCTACCTTGTATAATTGTATCATGCTCATGAGCAGCTATGGGCAGAGAGCGCTCTTAGAGCGTTGAGGCAAATGAAGACCGATTGAACGGTTTGGCGTTGTTGAAAGTGCATCGTGACGTGGGAGTAACGTGCGAAAATGTAATCGACATTATGGCTAAAAAGCCAAGAAAAATTAATATCATTTTATAATCTAAAACATGTACAATTTGATTTACTGATGACTTATTAAATAAATATACTATGTGTATACATATAACGTACATATATATTTTTAAAAATATTGATTTTTCACAAAATGGCGGAATTCCGAACGTAAATTAACGATTTTCGACCAAAAATTTGTCATTATTTTTCCTATAAAAAATTAAAGAAGTTACGAAAAAAAAATCCTATGCGAGTACGAGGTTATTATAAAGGTTATTATAAATAAAATAAGCCTGCAAAAAAATCAAAACGATCGGTTCACTGAGCTTCAAGAAATGCTGGTCACCGACTTTGAAAACATGGCTTCGAGAAAAACGCGTTTGAAAATAAGGGCCAGCACTGCGCGCTCTAGAAGGCGGTTCACTGACTAGGCTATAACTTTGTTATTTTTGAGATATCGACTTGAAATTTTCACCACATATTCTTGAGACTTAAAGCTTTAAGAAAATAAGAAAACAATAAGAACCCTTCATCTTAACGACTTTACAATTTTTGCTCTCCTTACCTATTTGCAAAATATTTCAGAAGTTCAAAGGCTTTTTCCAAGTGAGGGTTTTTGGTGATTTATTAGTCCAAAACGACAAGTCTATTATATATCAAAACCAATAAGATATTCCAACAATATGATAGATTTAGTTCGCTATTCTACCATCCAAGCTCACATCAAAATCCATGTTTTGTGAAAAAGAATTGTGCAAGAATTTGATCTATATGGTCCTAAATATATTGTTAAAAATGTAATTAATAATATTTTCTTAACATAATTGTATATCTTTTTAATTACTTATAACTAACATTGTTTATAATATTTTGTTACGATTTTTTGTAGAATTGTAGTCTGTAAGGATATCTGTATCTAAAGACTTTATTTTAAATAAACTAAAAAACTAAACTAAAATGCTTGCCAGCAATTTAACAAATGATTACTTTCTTCAAAATATTTTCAAAGATCTCTTATAAGCCAAATAAAATGCAATAAAATAATTTCCATTAAACGCTACAGTCAACCACAAATGCTCAAACCAACTTGTAGCTAGTCAATTCCTGGTATATTTTTAACATGCCACACGATGTGGCCAAAACTATGATTATGATGATGATGATGTTATTCCGACAGCTGTGGCAACCAGACGGATTATAAGAATGACTGTTGCCAACTGTTAATTGCGTAAGTAAAACGAATCATCGAAAGTGTTCGGTGCAGATTAGTCTCAATAGTGACTAGGAGGCATGTCGAAAATTGTAACATAGATTGATAGTGTTCGACAAAACATTTTGCAGCGCCCAATCTTTTGCAACGAATGGCCAAATTCAAGTATTCTCAATAGTTTTCAATATGCAATTTAGATTGACTCCTTGTCAGATTCATTTAATCCAATCTTAAGAGCTTCAGCTGATAATTATATAGCACTAACTTGACTTAAAATCCACATTAAGCAAACGTTATTTCGTTGATTTCAAATGATGAATTGCACCTTTTTCAGGTTAAAGTCTATATCTGAATGATCTTATGGCATTTATTTCCACATTTAAATCTTTTAATATATTTCAAAATAATTGCTACTCAAATAAGTTGCAGCTTGTTAACAAATTATTTTGTTCATTACGTTGATGGCCAAGCAGGCAGTGAGTAGAAGTAATTCGTTCTGATGATTTTGTGCAATAATATTGGACAATAGCCGTCAAGAGCAATTTTCGCATCAGTAGCAAGTCGTTGGTTGATACAAAAATTAATAGTCAGAGCAAATTAAACCGAAAAGTCGATCAAGTTGTTGAGCAACTAGGCGGAGTGGGTGTATTTGGGCGACTACTAAGACCTCTCTTGTCAAAGCTAACCTTTTGCAGAAAAAGCACGCGCCTATAAAATTGCTACTTTATAATTTCAGTAGGGAAATAAGCTGCTGAAACGCTTCGAAAAATAAACCTTGAATTGCTTGTGCCTAACACCAGGTTCAACAATTTAATTAAAACAAATTGAGCTGCTGTGGAAAAAATAGATAAAAAACAAACACTTAAGTAACCACATTGCGATTAAGCCAAATAGAATTGAGCCATGTCATGCTCTAAACACTTTCAACCGCATCATTGTTTATTATAAAATTTGGCCCAGAATGTTTTTGCCAACCACAACAAGAATCCGCTTTAGTATCGCGAGCTTTCGATGATTAATGACACTGCTGCACTGAAAGCTTCTTCACCACAATTGATCAACGCCAAAGCGTTTCAAAGCTCAACTTAACGCAGGCAACATACTTATTAAAACTGCAAGCTTAGCATTGAAAGCTTCTTGATGGAGCCGTTTTTTCGTTTTGTTTTTTTTTTTTTTAATTAATAAATGTTTTGTAGTTACTAAATACTTTGCAGCGTTTTGATTGTATGCTTCTATGGCTGAGTGCTCATCTGTTTGGAGCTTCTTCCTCTGCGCTAGCTATCTATGGAATATCAACAGAGTTCCGAGTGTTTTAATGACTTTTTAACATTCGAAGCATATTAATTCGTTGTTTAAACATGATATTTGCTTTTGTGCTTTAACCTTGAGCTTAGAGTACCTATTCACAATCGAAGCATCGTATGTTGTACCTCACAGTAAGTAACACTTTACCTTGAAGTACAGGAAAATCATTATGGCTTAATCCTCAGATGTCATAAAATAATCAATTAAAACGTAAAAAAAAGTCATGCTTCACATGGTGTTTTTAATGTTCTGCTTAATGATCGATTAATACACAGCTTTTAATTTTTGATGCGAAACATTCGTTATATTGATAGCTTTTGTTTATAGCAATAGAGCAATATTTCCCCTCAAACTCAAAACTCACATTGAGAAGGATGAACATATGGTTTAAGAAAAATGTATGGCAGCTTTTAGAATTGATCATTTTTTGACAGGCTGGACCATATTGTTTTAAAATATAATTCTGTTCTTGAGAATAAGTGTGAAAAGCCTCAGAGTGATAAGATGAATAAGTTGGTCAAGATAAAGGCAAAGGTAAAGGTACAGGTACAGGTAAAGGTAAAGGTAAAGGTAAAGGTAAAGGTAAAGGTAAAGGTAAAGGTAAAGGTAAAGGTAAAGGTAAAGGTAAAGGTAAAGGTAAAGGTAAAGGTAAAGGTAAAGGTAAAGGTAAAGGTAAAGGTAAAGGTAAAGGTAAAGGTAAAGGTAAAGGTAAAGGTAAAGGTAAAGGTAAAGGTAAAGGTAAAGGCAAAGGTAAAGGTAAAGGTAAAGGTAAAGGTAAAGGTAAAGGTAAAGGTAAAGGTGAAGGTGAAGGTGAAGGTGAAGGTGAAGGTGAAGGTGAAGGTGAAGGTGAAGGTGAAGGTGAAGGTGAAGGTGAAGGTGAAGGTGAAGGTAAAGGTAAAGGTAAAGGTAAAGGTAAAGGTAAAGGTAAAGGTAAAGGTAAAGGTAAAGGTAAAGGTAAAGGTAAAGGTAAAGGTAAAGGTAAAGGTAAAGGTAATGGTAAAGGTAAAGGTAAAGGTAAAGGTAAAGGTAAAGGTAAAGGTAAAGGTAAAGGTAAAGGTAAAGGTAAAGGTAAAGGTAAAGGCAAAGGTAAAGGTAAAGGTAAAGTTAAAGGTAAAGGTAAAGGTAAAGGTAGACATTAATTTTAACGGCCAATTTTTTTCAGTTAATCTTTGCAAGGATTTACTTCCACATCGCACTCAATAACCCTGTGACTGAGCTTGTCCAAAACTTTCTCCATGATCTCGCTGAATACATTGGATAAGAGTCCCGAAACAGAACACATTGTCCACTGGTGCATACTCAGCAAAAAAACGATCCAGTTCCTTAAAAGGGTTTCACCATCCAACTTTGTCGAAGAGTTATGAATAGTTGGGTGTATCTATACAACCCAAGAGTTATATATTAAAAGCGTGTTCAGAGTATAGAAAGCCCAATTAACATTCTTAACTGAAGAGATACTTTGATGTTTCCGAGATATATCTTAAAAATTGGCATGTTGAAATGAGGATATGGATATCGTGCTTAAGATCTCTCATGCATAAATGTTTTTTGCAAATTCTTTTCAGAGTTTGCAAAGTCCTTCTAGTAAATATCCCAGTCGATCAGAGTTTGCAAAGTCCTTCTCGTAAATATCCCAGTCGATCTGTTATATTAAAATGACTTGCATAACTTCACATCCGAGGTGTACAGGAACGCAGACATTTTGTAGAAATTGAAAATGTCAGAGATGAATATTCATATAATTTAATTTATTTTCAATAGTATGGCATTTGGATCTTTTGGTTTTCTCAAAGAAAAGCTGTCAATAGGCAACAATATTTTTTCTTTTGTGATAATGAACTCGATTAGTCTCGTAAGAATAGCCTAGGGTGTCTACGAACGGAAAGTTCTCTGTGGATAGCCCTGAAGTTAGGAAAGGGTTAATTATACAGGACTTCTAGTGAAATTTCAGTAGATTCCATTCACTATTCTACCTCGTTCTTGATGAGAGAGGGGCTAGAGTATTGCTTTCTTCTTTAAAAATGATGATAAGCGGATTTTGATAGTTAACTTGTTTACTGGTTAGAATGCATATATGTCCAACAAAGTCGTACCATAACTGGTTTATATCATTTCCTCTTTGCCATATAATAGGATAAATCTCCATGTGGTTACGTTTTCGGAGTCATTGGACTAATTTTCGGAATTCCTTTCACCGTCTGATACATCAGTAGAAATGAATCCTCTTTAACTCCTTTTACACCCTTCAACCCCTTTTTAGCTCCTTCCACAAATATTATCTCCTAAAATTTGTATTGTACGGTCATACTAGCTCCTTAACGGACTTAGCTCTTTCAAAAACTCCTAATCCCCACATTTTATTGTTTGGATCAGACGTTTTACAAGTTTTGCGACCGATCATGCTTTCACTACTTTCAGTTAAGGGCTTAATGAAGAGCGTATCTTAATTTTAATGCTCTTAGATGTTCTTATTAATTCTTACGATGTTAAAGATGATTCAATGGCGGATTATTTTACCCGGCAGGTAACAAATATTTCAACATCATCTCTATAGAAGTTTACAATACTTACATTTACTGTCAAGGATCCTCGTTTTCAAAACAATTCACATTTAAAAGTATTATCTTCAAATCTATACATAAATTCTTAAACCATGTTAATTTGTCCAACGCAGCCATTCAAGTCAACCACGTATTTCAACTTACGCTGTGATTAATTTTATTAAAAAAGTTTTATTACGACTGCATTTACATTTATTATGCCTAATAATGGCTTCAATTTAGCCAATTCACACACACACACACTTAATTGCATCAAAGTTCTTTAACCACTTTGATGGTCAATCGGGCCACCTTAGTGCAACATTGAGTTTGGCACGCATAATTAACGAAATGTGTAAAAACGTTCCAAGCTGCACAATTCTGCCAGATGAATACCACTTGTTGGAGGCGTTTCAACAGTAGCTACGATGGTGACGGGAAAACTAGCTACAGTGATGCCAAGCAAAAGTGTGCTGTTTGCAATGCAACGAAACGAAATCGAGAGTCCATAAAAACGTGAGTAATGCGCGCGCGCACTGACTGCAACAAAGAATAGAATCTGCATTAGAGGGAAAACTTTGACAAATTGAAACGTTCAAAGTTTCAAGCTAGAATTTGGTATAAATATCCGAAGCTTATCTGTTGAGGAATTAGTTGTTGTGTGACAAGTCGTTGATAGAAGATGCAGAGAACTATTGTTGTATTGCTGAGCATGATGGCTGTTGCCATGGCGGGCTTCCTTGGAGGAGGTGGTGGTGGTGGCGGTTGGTCAGGAGGCGGTGGCAGCGGTGGCAGCGGTGGCGGCTGGTCAGGAAGTGGCGGTGGTGGCAGTAGCGGAGGTTGGTCAGGAAAGTCATCCTATGGTGGTGGTGGAGGCAGTGGTGGATGGGCGAGCTCGTATAGCAGTTTGAGCAGAGACGGTGGAGGAGGCGGTTGGTCTGGATCAGGCACTGGTGGTGGTGGTGGCTGGCCAGGAAAAAGCAGTGGATGGTCAGGCTCAAGTGGGGGTGGTGGAGGCTGGAAAGTAAGCAGCAGTCTGGGTGGTGGACATAGCGGAGGAGGCGGTGGTGGCTGGTCGCAGGCACTCTCCGGTTTAACAAGCCTAAAATCTAGGGCTCTTTCAAGCTTATCTGGTGGTTGGAAATCTGGTGGTGGTGGTGGCGGTGGTTACAGTGGTGGTGGTGGTGGTGGTGGTGGTTGGTCATATGGTGGCAGTGGTGGTGGCGGCAGTGGTTGGAAGCAAAGTGGAGGAGGTTCTGGTTGGAGTTCCGGTGGTGGTGGAGGTTCTGGCTGGAAATCTGGTGGCGGAGGCGGTGGATGGAAATGGTAGAGAACAGCTCCACTGTTCTATTCTGGCTAATTTTCTGATTAAAAATGATTTTGCAAAAGTAAGCATTTTTAATGAAAATATATATAATTTTTTATGAAGCAATTTAAAAATTGGTTGGTTTTTTTTCCTTAAAGCTTTAATTGTTTCAAGCACTCAATTTGGTGAGTTGAAACAATACTAGTATAGCTCGTACCAAAATAGTTGGCGAATTAGCTGTGCATTTTGAAGTTGGAAAATTTATGTTTTTCTTAGAACATGGATAAAGATCTATTGATAAAGGGAATATTGAAAAAATATTTAATGTTTGATGAAAAACGAATTGGCTACCTTTCACGATTGAAAGGACTTTGACTGATCTTTTGATCAAATGTGTTGTGTCAAGTGGAGGATTCAAACCAGAGACCTTGCGCTTCGTTAAATTAGCATCGAGTGTTCCACGCACGTTAACGATAAAGAGAGTTGCTTGAATTTGGAAACTTGCTCTTTTTCCATTTGGAAAGTGCATTTTGAAAGTGCAAAATGCGAAGGGAAGTCGTAAAATTGTAGAAATTGCTGCAGTCAACGTTGCAGTATCTATATTTATCGATGGAGATCTCAGTTATTTAAAATCCTAGAATTACTTGGATCTAATATTGGGCTTCAGGCATATAATTATTGTGAAAGGAAGATGCTCCGTGAATTTTCAACGTATTTCAATGTTTGTTTTTCGAGCAATTATTCTCCTTTATGATTATTTCGTTATGCATGCATTTCAATAATGCGTTCATCATTTCGCTTTTTTTTCATATGTTGGTTTTTTTTTAAAAAAAGTTTTGTATACATTTGCTTATACTTTGGCGAAATTTATTGTTAGCTATATTTTTAATTATAAGTAATAACAATTATCGTAAATTTTAAAACATTTTTCTTTCAGTGTTGAAATAATGCCCAGGGATGCCTTAAACCAGTGTCGGCCAAAAAAACACATACACAGTTTTTTCAGTTTTGTAGTAGTGTTCGTCCAAGTGAGAGCAGAGAATCTCTCTTTGGCTTACACTGTAAAAATTTTACTTCGCAGGAGGCTTCAAGAAATTTTTTATTATTAACATTAAGCGGCATTCTAAATGAATGCAGGTACACCTAATTCTGTTTTACACGGTAGATTGGTTCCAGAAAAAACCGTGTTAAAAAAGACCGAGTAAAAACAGAATTAGGTGTATATGAAAGTGAATTGAAATTAAATAAATTTCTTACTAGGTAAATAATGTGCAATATTATTTATTGTCTAGGGGCCGCGTTATAAATAATAACATTAATATTTTATTAATAATATCAATATGCATATATTTATTATTAATATCAATATTACATATTTATTTGGAAAGTAATCTTTTACTAATAATATTTTACCGACTCCTAATAGTGCTAATATTATTTATATTGCATATTACTTCAAAATAATAAAAGCACTGGTAGCGCACCCTACTTTCTTCTGACAAATTAAGTTTTCTCTTCCCCAAAACAATTTTTAAAGAAAAAATATGCTAATTCCCACATTTGGTTAAACATTTTTTTACGTGTAAGCATTTAAAATTACGTAATAAATAGCGCGCATAGAAGCGTGGTGTTAACTAGTCAAAAGCGAAACATCGACTGAGCGCTCTTGCGACGAATATAGCTGAATTACAATACTGCGTTAGGTCGGTCGGCCTTTGACCGTACTTTGGTCTCCGTTGTAAAAACTTTACGATATAAGCTGTCAAAACGGACGACCTCAAACTTTGCAAAACTAAATGTTGCGTTGACAGATCGTGCGTCTATCATTTTGGTGATGCCAATAAAAGCAGCTATACTAAAAATCCCACAAAACGTCCCTTTTTCCGAAATCATGCAATTATAATTTTAATCAATAAAAAATTAAAAGATATTGTCATAAAATCATTAAGAACCATAAAACCTACTTTAGAAAGCTAAGATCTTTTTATTAAGTGTAATATAATCTGCGAAATAATGAAAAATGTCACATATTCATAATGAAAAAAATATGAAAAATGTTCATGTGAAAATTTGGACTAGAAGCTTCAAATTAATGAACGCTTTCCAATTTAATGATAAAATGTGAAATTAAATTAAAATTTAAAATGGAATTTCTGGAAACACATTTCAGTTTTTATGGCAAAAAATATTTCTTTGATTGATCGATATTTTTATATATATTATATATATGTATGTTTTTTTTATAAAATGTGATTGCTTGATGTCATTATTTTTCTTGTTTTTGTCAAAATTACTGCTATTTATTATTATTATTACTGTTAATTTTTGCCGAGATTTTTGCAAATTTTGAGAGCAAAATGTAGGAAATTTCGTCAACGAAAGCAAGTTGGAAATATTCATGTAAATTTGTGTATGAAAGTTTTTTGGTACGGTGCGTGTTTTGGGGCAATTTCAATCAATTTTTATCCACCTTGAACACCAGACGGCGCTTAAGTACAAATTTAAAGAAATTCGGTATATAGTGGTTTTCATGTACGCTGAGTGTTTTGCTGCTATCTTTTTTGACCTGTATTGAACACCAGAGGGCGCTGTAGTACAATTATTTATGCGATTAGAATGAAAATTGGTATATTGTGATTTTGAGGTACGGTGAGTATTTTGTCGCTATCTTCTTTGATCCAACTTAGACACCAGTTGGTGCTGTAGTACAAATTTATAAATACCATAGGAGTAGAAGGATATCACCAAGTGGTACACCATTGTGAGTTTCAATGTTATGCGACTTTAATTTCCATGTATGGGCGGAGCCACACCCCCTTGACCAATGCCTGTCAAATCTTTTAGTAGAAATGCATCACCAAATAGTAGTTCTATTCTAAAATTATAGGCTATTCGATATCAAAAATTGTAATTGTATGGGCGGAGCCACACCCCCTTGAACAATGCCCGTCTCGGTTTTCTAGTAGATGGACATTACCAAGTGCCAACTCCATACCGAGTTTCATTATTATGCGGCATTTAACTCCAAAGCTATTTGATACCATAAGTTTGACTTATATGGGCGGTTCCATGCCCCCTTGTCCAATGCTCACTCAATTTTTCCAGTCAAAGGACAAGACTAAATAGTACATTCTTACCGAGTTTCATTGATGTGTGACTAATAGTTCGAAAGTTATACCCACAATTTGGTAAGCCGAAAAAGTGCCACACCCTTTTCCCAACGCCCATAAAATTTTACCAGTGGAACGGCACATGTAAATCGAGGCCGAACACCTAATTCCAATGTTGTGTGACTTATAATTCCAAAGTTATTCGATATTGCAGATTCGAGTTGCCACGCCCCCTTGTACAATGCTCGCTGAATCACTTGTTATTAGTGAGTACTTGGGTACAACTTTACAAAAACAAAGTGAACGGCATTTGCCAATCTACCTTACCACAACATTCCTTTGTGTGTTATTCAAACAATGATATTAAGGGTATTCGTCCTCAACCAACCTCATTAAAATATCTTATTGACCAATATATAAGTTTGCCATTTTGCATGAATACCCTCATAATAGTATTTATAATATACTAAAAAATGTATAAATTTTAATAGGATATACAATTGAATAATATTAATATCATGCTAAATTCATCAAAATCATTATTATAGTACTTAAGCAGCATGTTAATTTAAAAAATTTTATCAATTTAAAAAAAAATCGCATCAAAATATAAATTCCCACGATAATCCTATGAAAATCTTAGTTTTCCATCGGAATCCAAGAATACCCACATTTTAGCATTTCTCAACTAAAATGCAACCCAGCGTTAATATGGAATGTCAAAAGCACGACCTAGCTTGAGCATGTCGCTACTCATAGCGTTGATCGTACGTCACCCCCTCAAATTCATTTTTACGGGATGAGGTCGACGCAATGCATGAAGTCATATTTTGTGTTGCTTCATAAGAACCCATTGTTTCTAGTCGAGCTGTCAAAGGCCGACCGACCTAACGCAGTATTGTAATTCAGCCAATAATCGGCAGCGTCGGTGTAAAAGCACGTCAGCCAGTTTTATGTCGGTGTAAAAATACGAAGTTTCACGAAGCACGCGTGCATAGGTGTCGGCCGACACTGCCTTAAACTCACGGTATGTCACATGATGTGCATGTACCTTCACGAAATTCGACAGTGAGCGAAGTACGGCCCTGCTTGAATTCTGTGTATCATCGATTCTGCCAAAAGTCGAATTGAGTTCATCAATGCACTCTTGTTGAGACAATTCACGTCGAAAGTTTTAAAAAATAATCGCACGAAAATGTTTACGTGTTAATTCAATTTTTTTTTTTTGCTAAAATACAATTTGAATAGCATCGTGAACAACATAATAAACGCGCGTACACCAAAACGTTATACTTACTTACTTATCTGGCGCTTACAACCGTAAGTCGGTTTTGGCCTCGTATAAGAAATTGCGCCAGCCATTTCTGTTCTGCGCTTGCTGGCGCCAGTTGGAAACACCAAGTGTAGTCAGGTTATCCAACACCTGATCCTTCCAACGAAGATGTGGGCGTCCTCTTCTGCGTTGACCACCACCGGGCACCGAATCGAATATTTTTTTCGCTGGAGCGTCGTTTTCCATTCGCTCAACATGACCTAGCCAGCGGAGCCGCTCGATTTTGATACGCTTAACTATGTCAGCGTACAGCTCATACAGCTCGTGGTTCCATCGAATTCGGTACTCGCCATTGACGCAGATTGGACCGAAGATCTTACGAAGGATCTTTCTCTCGAAGGCTCCCAAAGTCTTTTCATCAGAACTGCTCAACGTCCAGGTTTGTGCTGCATATAATAGGACGGGCATGATTAGTGACTTATAGAGCGTGAGTTTTGTTCGTCGAGAGAGGGCTCTGCTTCTCAATTGCCTACTCAGCCCAAAGTAACACCTGTTGGCAAGAGTTATCCTTCGCTTTATCTCAATACTGACATCGTTGAAAGAGTTTACGCTGGATCCCAGGTAGACGAAGTCCTTAACAACCTCGAAGGAGATGTTGTCAACAGTGACGTGGTTTCCAAGACGCTGGGACTGTTTATTTGTTGACACTAGGTATTTCGTCTTATCTGCGTTCACTACAAGACCCATTCGACTCGACTCTTTCGCTAACCTGGAGAATGCTGCGCTGACTTCGCGCGTATTATGGCCAATGATATCGATATCATCAGCATACGCCAGCAGCATAATACTTTTGTAGAATATCGTGCCGCTGCGTCTCAAATCAGCAGCTCGGATGATCTTCTCCATCATCAGGTTGAAAAAGTCGCACGATAAGGAATCACCTTGTCTGAAACCTCGTTTGGTATCGAATGGAGGAGTGAGGTCCTTTCCAATTTTAACTGTGCTGCTGGTGTTGCTCAGTGTCATTCTGCAAAGGCGGATGAGCTTTGCAGGAATACCAAATTCAGACATGGTGGAATATAGATGATTCCTTATTGGACTGTCGAAGGCGGCTTTGTAATCGACAAAAAGATGGTGTGTGTCGATTTGTTTTTCTAGGGGCTTCTCCAAGATTTGTCGTAGCGTAAATATCTGGTCTATGGTGGATTTGCCAGGTCTGAAGCCACACGGATAAGGTCCAATCAGCTGGTTTACGATGGGCTTCAGTCTTTCACATAGTACGCTCGACAGGACCTTATATGCGATATTCAGAAGGCTTATCCCACGGTAGTTGGCGCAAATTGTGGGATCGCCTTTCTTGTGGATTTGGCAGAGCACACTGAGGTTCCAATCGTTTGGAATGCATTCTTCCAACCATATTCTGCATAGAAGCTCATGAATGCATTTAAATAGAGCTTCGCCTCCATTCTTGAAGAGCTCAGCAGGTAAGCCATCGGCTCCTGCGGCTTTATTGTTTTTAAGCCGAGCTATAGCTTTCAAGACTTCACTATGGTCGGGCAGCGGAACTTCAACGCTGTCGTCCAAAATTGGGGATTCCGGAATATCATCTCTATTGGCGGGATTGTTGTCGTCGTCGCCATTCAGAAGCCTAGAGAAGTGTTCCCTCCACATCATCAGTGTACTCTGGATATCTGTCACTAGATTCCCATTTTCATCCTTGCAGGAAGAGGCCCCGGTCTTGAAACCATCGGCCAGGCGTCTTATTTTTTCGAAAAATTTTCGGACCTCATTCCTGTCACCATGCATCTCAATTTTCTCGCACTCACGCATTTCCGCTTCCCTTTTCTTTCGCCTGAAAATGCGTCTCTCTTCCCTCCTCTTCTCTTTGTATCGCTCCTTAGCAGCACGCGTTACAACCGACTGCAGGGTGGCTTTGTAGGCGGCATCTTTTTCTGCAGTGGCGTCGCGACACTCTTGGTCGTGCCACTGGTTTCGGCGAGGGCGGTGATAGCCAATCACCTCTTCGGCAGCCGTACGCATAGAGTGGGAAATGTGATTCCACTGCGCGCATATATCGTCGATCGGAGGAGTGCTTTCTTGAAGCAGGAGTGAGAGTCGAGTAGCGAAGTCTTCGGCTGTTTGCTTTGATTGCAGCTTTTCGACGTCTAGCTTTCTTTGTGCTGGATTGCGCGCATTCTTGGTTGCGCACAGGCGTGTACGGATCTTGGCTGCGACAAGATAATGATCCGAGTCTATATTGGCACCACGGATCGTGCGTACATCTAAAACACTAGAAGAGTGCCTTCCGTCAATCAAAACGTGATCAATTTGGTTGCGCGTCTTTTGATCAGGAGACAGCCAAGTTGCTTTATGAATATTGAGATGCTTGAATCTAGTGCTACTAACGACCATGTTTCGCGCTGCGGCAAAGTCAATCAGCCTCATTCCGTTATCGGAGGTATTGTCGTGGAGGCTGAACTTGCCGACTGTTGGACCAAAGATATTTTCTTTTCCCACCTTGGCGTTGAAGTCACCAAGCACGATTTTTATGTCGTGGCGGGGGCTGCGCTCATAGGCCTCTTCAAGGCGCTCGTAGAAGCTGTCTTTGGTCTCATCGTCCTTATCTTCTGTCGGAGCGTGCGCACAAATCAGGCTTATGTTGAAAAATCTTGCCTTGACACGGATTATGGCAAGTCGTTCGTTCACAGGTGTGAATCGCAGAACATGATGTCGTAGTCGCTTGCCAACCACGAATCCGCATCCAAATTCGTGCTTCTCCGCATGGCCGCTGTAGTAGATATCACAGGATGCTTGCCGTGAGCAACCCTGTCCCTTCCATCGCATTTCTTGGATTGCAGTGATATCAGCTTTGTATCTTTCTAAGATATCTATCAGTTGGATAGAGGCACCATCCCAATTAAGGGTTCGGACGTTCCAGGTGCATATCCGTAAATCATTGTCAGTTTTTCGTTTGCGGTAGTCGTCATCAGATTTGGGGATCATTTTTATCTTATTTCTTTGTCGTTTCATTGAAATTTGTTTTTACGTGGTGGGCATCAAACCCAACGCACAACCCTTTAAAGGCAGGGGGAGCCCGCCGCTCAGATTAGCCGTCAAACTAACGGTTGCCAGTTTGCCGTTTCTAGAGGACACCACGCAGAGGTTTGAGTCGACTTGAGACGAGTTCGACATGGATAATGCTGGCCTCACCAGGTTGAGGCAGTCAGACACGTTGCCATGTGAAGATCGCCCCCTTGACCCTCACGCGTTGCCTTGTGAGGATCGTCCTCCATAATAAGGACGAAAGGATATAACCAAAACGTTATAATAAGCTAAAAATGGAAATGTGAATTTTAACTGTAACGAAATTAGCCTTGCCAGATCCCGAAATATAGGTAGCAGCCTACGTACAAACCCTTCATTTTCGTTTTATAAACATTTACCGTAACCCAGTAATTATACTCATTAATTAATCCATGAAACGCTGATTATCTTGGAGCGGCTTTCTCCTCGGCCTGATTGCATCATTTTGTTGTTTATTTTTACGTGAGGGCATAAAACTGAAGGGCATAAATCTTTTACTGGAGATTAATATTTTTTTATAGTAGCACCAAAGCTCAACTAGTAATAATTCCATGTAACAAATTTACAGTTTCGTTGCTTAAGCAGCTCCCGCCGCGTCCGGATGATGTATAATTTTGTCATTATATTTTTATTTATCATATGTTTTTATCAAGAATTAACCTTTTCTATTGTATCATAACTTTTTGAAGTGAAACATCTTTAGCCCCGTTGTGATTTGAAACTCGATGAAACGAAAACATCTAACGAAAAAGGAAATTTTAACAAGACTACTAACAGTGGACACTAAAATAATCCCAGTCGCACTTAATTTTACAGATCAATAGCTACTGCAACGTTTAAAATGCGGTTGAAATTTGTTTGTGTACTCAAACCAATTGGTACCAGACCAAAAAAGTACTAAGCCTATACGATAAGCAAACCACGCTTAGCTATGTACACAAACCAGCATTTGCAACGTTGCAGTAGCTGTTGAACTGTCGGACAAATTTTGAGTCCAAAACTTAAACGGCGCTGCAAACACATTTAGCGCGTCTCCTCTTTGTTCGTTGCTTCGTAGTGTCCCAACTCTCGTCAATTGTTTTCGTAGATTGCAAGATAGCAATAGCAGAATTTCGTCGTTTAATTTTATTAATAAAACATTTCAAAGTATGCCGAAAAGCAATGCTCAAAGAAATCGTAAGTATCATCAAAAACCGAAATAAGATAAAGAAATTCGCAAAAAGTTCAACGGAACGTGTGCGTGAATTTCGTGCACGCCGAAAGGCATTATTAAATGTGCAGCACAATATTTCTATTGGTCATAATAATACATACACTCTACAAAATAGTGAAAACGATCATCGTAAGTACTTTCATATCTTCTAATCAATAAATTTCGTCCTTAATACGCATATTTCTTATTCTTCCTTCAGATGACTTCCAAGTCGATTTTCCAAATGTGTAAGATGATGCCTCAATTACACATTATATTGAAAATATCGATTGTGAGTACCCGAATATATTTGTATACGCAAAATTTACTTTTCCAATGAATTGGTCGTGATATCTCATCGCATATTAAAAAAATTGCTTTTCAGATGACTCTCAAGCGAATGTACAACTTAAATTCCGCACTTACAATTTCGAAAAAATAAAGTTGTCCATGACGAATTTCGCAAAAAGTTTTTGGGCAATATGTTCGGTTATGCGTGTTCCGTGTGTGATCGATTGTGGTTCCAAAACGATGTAAAAACACCACGCGCGGAACATGAAGAACTATTACGTGTAATAATTGAAAATTATAAAACAAGTGAGGATATTTTATTGTCCAACTCATGTTACCAAGTAATCGAGAAGAAAGTAATTCCAACTATGTCTAAATACAATGGTTTCAAATATCAAAAGATACCTGCGTCTTTACCATCACTAGATTGGATTTCTGAAAGACTTGTCTCTCCGCGAATTCCATTTATGCAAATAAGGCGGTTACGACACGTCCATGGCCAATACAGAATTTATGGTCAAATTATTAATGTGCCAGTTGATGTGGACAATATGGTGAAACATTTAACTTGCAATATTGACGATGATCATTGTATAAACGTTGTTTTAATAGCTCAGATTCCTCCTAGCTGTATGTGGACTGTATACGTACTTTAATTTTTTCTTGAATAAATAAATCTAATTTTAAATTTTTGATGTGATTTTCTTGAGTAGTTTTTTATTAATGAATGAAAATATTTTCAGTCTGACATTTTAAGTCAATGTGTTTTTGATTCTAACAAATTATAGAAATTATAGAAAGTGAAAGTGGAAAACAGTAAAGTATAAATCTAAATATAATTAAATTATGTGTCGGTTTCAAAAAACGTTTATATCAAGAGGAAAAATATGTGTGTGGCTGCCACGCACGGTAGAAGTGAAACCTTCAGAAAACAAAACTGTGAGAGAATGAGACGAATGCTATATTAAAAGTGAGATAATTATAGGGTTTATTGATTATACAAATTAAATTTAAAAATGTGCAGCAGTCGCACTGAACCAACTAGAAGATCAAAAACGGTGATAGACGCTTTATTTCAAAGATATATTGATCAAATCCAAACCAAAGTATTTATTTTATATTTAAGTTATCATAAGCCACTCGTGTCATTTGTTGAAATTGAAAACATGGAGTTTGAATAATAAAATGTAAAATAAAATTACTTTTAAAATTGGTAACAATATTATAATCAATAAACCCTATAATTATCTCACTCTTAACCCTAGAACTGTATCGCTATTTTTTTTTTACCTATTCCTGTATCGCGAGGTGATAAAACACCCCAACTTTCAAGGGCCCGTATCTCGGACACAGTGTGACTTTGATAGTTCCATGGGGGCTCATTTTTTTCGTCTTTTGACCTAGAATCACGTGAACTAAATTGTTTGGCCAAAAGTTTGGAGGGTCCGGGAATATTGACCAAGAAGGGCAAAAAACGTGAAAAACTAGGAAAAATTTTATTTTTCGTTAACATTAGGATATCTCTGTGAGTTTTTGACTAAATCTAGTAATTCCAACGGGGTTCTAAAGGGGAGATACTATGTTTAAGGGATATTAAAGTGGTTTTGGCCAATGTTCCAAAAATGCTATTTATTTTGAGAAATCAAAGTGCGCAAATTGCAAGAAATTGAAAAAACGATTTTTGCCGCACAGATCATTACAATGAATAAGAATTTCGTTCAAGTTGGAAAAAAACATCTTTATTTGAAATTAAAAAGCACAATTATTGAGAAGAATATTAAATTTGTTTATCTCTTATTCTTGCTCACCACACTCCTGACAGATAATAGCTCTATGGTCTGGACACACGAAGGCCTGACACTTAAAGCATTTCGCTCCATATTTTCTGTCGATGATTCGGGGACAATGAACACATCTTCCCTCATTCAAAGTTAACTTGTATCACTGAAAACTTTAATTTCGTACTGCGTCTAATCTAATGAACGAGTAAGAATTGTAATATTTTTTATATCTGTTTAAATACTTGTTAGCAGGTACCGTTTTTTTTTAAAGAGAGTGCAAATTTTTGGTTGTTGTTGGTAAGTACACTCAATGAGCATTTATTCCAAGTAGTTGTTGTTGTTATTTTTTTAACCAATATTGAGAGCAGAGAATTTTTAGTTATTAAAACAAGTGCGACTAATCAAGTTGAAGGGAGCGTATATATGTAAATATATGTGAAGTGGGGCCACTATACACTCATTACTTGTCCAAAAAGTTTAAACAACACGAAAATAAAAAAACTTTAAGATGACGAAAAATATACATGAACTGTATCGTGGGGTGAAAAAGCACCCCAGACGCACTTCTTATGTTCACTGCTTGAGCAAGCACGTGGTACGGATGCCGCGAGCATGCTCCCTCTTCTCTCAGACGTTGAAACAGAATAATGGTTACTGTCCCGGGCCGTAAACGAAAGACGTTTGTGTCTGGCAAGAGATTTAAGCCAGTCTGGGGTGCTTTTTCACCCCACGATACAGTTCTAGGGTTAATACAGCATTCGATTCATTCTCTCACAGTTTAGTTTTCTGAAGGTCTCACTTCTACCCTATACATTCAACGCCGATGAATTTTGGAAAAAATGGAGTTTTCCAATTTTTTTAAAAACTTGCGAAGTAGAACATAACGTTGTCACATCCAAAAAAACAAATTCTTCCGTGAGATTGTTTCCACATTATTTTACAAGATTTTTCAATTTGTATTTAGCAGATTGGATAATTTTTGGAAAAGCTATGATGTTGACAAGGAGGTGCCATGTTTTCTTCAGTTGTCTACTTATATGCGTAAAAAATAATGTTAATACAATATTAAGAAGAATGTGATCTCGGTGTATGTGAACCCTTAAAGAATTCCTTTCGTATTTGTTAAAAATTCGTTCGTTGGACTTATTTCAATGCGTTATTCTTCTTTGCTTACACATTATATGCCACCCATCTGAGTGAAATGATGTGGATGATAACAAGGTAGTATAACAAAGGCAGCAAACGTTTTGAAGTAGGTAGGTATATTCTTAATTCCAACTCTTACTTTTTAACAAATGGCTCCTTATCTTAAAATCGTTGCAATAAGAAATACTTAGAATTCAATCGATTCAGAATTATATTTAAATTTGGCAATTAATTTAGGTTGTAATTTATTAATTATTCTAAAAATTATAAATTTGTGAGTCTATCGAAAGAATTGTTATTTTCGAATGAATTTTTACGTCTTAAAAATGTTGATCACTTTCATAAATGTGTTTAATAGAACTTTGCCGTAATAGATAAAAAATTTTATTATATCATAATTTTCGTCAAATATTTTATGTAAATTTAAGCTAATAACAATTAAGAATATGAAAATTTTTACTACAAAATATTATGATTGAGTATTAAAGCTGCATTGGCAAAAAAATTGCGCCTCCAAGACTGCAGTAAGAGTTAATAAGGAGCTCATGGAAACTTACAACAAGATACCCTTGCCGATCTTATGGTGCCAGATACCTTCATAACCACCACTTCCTCCGTTCAATCCACCTGAAGATCCCTGCCAGCCATTGGAGCCACGATGACCAGCAAGTGACTTTCCTCCTTGTCCACCTATCCATTTGCCACCTTGAGAGCCGCCAGGGCCGCCAATCCAGCTGGTGCCAGGAAATGGAGGTCCGGCATAGATATCGAGCTCCTCTCCCTGTTCATGACCACCATTGCCTTTAATACCGCCATTTTCATTACTACCACCATTGTAGCCAATATTTCCTCCACTCTTCCAGCCGCTACCAACACCACCACCGCCACCAATTAAACCAGCTGAGACTCCAGCCAGCAGGCCGATCAACATGATTGCAACACTAAGACGCATGATGTTTGATACAATTTAAAGTTTGACGTAAGATGTTCTTGTTAGTTGCTCAACCTAGGTTGTTTATTGCACTTCTGATGCATTATAGACAAAAGCATCTGCTTTTTATATAAACGCAAAAAATGCGAACTACTCGTAAAAGGTGAAAAATGTTTTCATTCAAATAGCATTCACCTAATAAGAATTAATTTGAAATTAGTAGAGAAAATTCTAGAGGCCAGTCGTGAGCTTTAATTACGGGCGGGAATGTTCAAAGTTAGCATAACTTTAATTGTTTCAAGTATCATGGTAGTTAATAACTTTTCAATTGCTTGCGATTGCATGTTCAAAATGGAGTAAACAAATTATGGATGAATTGTTTCAAAAAAAAAAAAAAGAAAAAAATCGATAATAGATTCTCGTGGATATACATATGTATATACCTTGTGAGAATATTTAAGTAAAGTGTCTGGCGGGAAAGTCATTGCTTAAGCTTTATTTTTAATCTAAAAAATAAAGATCAAGTTCGAAAATGAGTGAAATCAAATGAACACCACGCCTACCTCCGATACAAAGTGACTTTATCAAGAAGGTAAAATCTCTTAGAATTCCACAAAAATTAATATATGGACTTGAACTTTTGCATATGAACTTTGTTTGATCTATAACATGTACTCTGTGTATGAAATTCAACCAAATCCTACCTACCTCCCATACAAAGTGACTTTGTCAAAAAAAAAAGGCGAATATTTTCTGTTAAAAAACTTTTTAACAAAAAAATACCGACTTCTAAATCAGTACAAAGTAAAAAATAATTTTAAATAATTTTTCCCATTAATTTCTTGGTCAAATTTTAAAAGTTATTTATATATAATATTAGAAATCTTATCATTTCCATATTTTCAAATTTGTTTTATTATCATTAATATATTAATTGCTTTTTGAACATAAAAGCTTTGAAGTCTGCGCTAATCTTACTAAGTCGAAATCTTATTATTTTAATTTCTTCTAATTTGAATTTATTACCATAAAAAAATTACTAACTTTATGAATATAAAAGCTTTTTAGTGATTTTTTTTTTCTTTCAGTTGGCAATTGTTGGGTACGCTGAATGTAGCCAATGTGTTCCATGCCTTATTTGTACAGCTGTTACACACTATGTCATATTCAATATGAGCTTTACAAGCTCACCCAAACCAGTATAGTGAGAATGTTTATGTGTACAAAGCTTTCAAAATTACTACAGAGTCACCAAGGCAGCATAGCATCAAATAAAAAAGTTTAAAACAGTGCAGGGATGGTAAAAGATCATGATTGTGTGTCAAAAATTAGCGCCGACTTAAAAACTTTTATGTTCATAAAGCAATTAATATATTGATGATAATAAAACAAATTAGAAAAAATGGAAATGATAAGATTTCTTATATTATAATACATAAAAATAACTTTTAAAATTTGACCAAGAAATGGGAAAAGTTATTTAAAATTATTTTTTACTTTGTAGTGATTTTGAAGTCGGTTCTTTTTTGTTAAAAAGTTTTTATTTCTTCCTTTTTAGAGAATATGAAAAATTTTATGTAATAGTATTCTTGAGGAAAATTTCAAACATGAAACTTTGTTCATAAAAATTTGTTTTATTAATTCCTGAAAGTTTGTTGGGTATTTTCCATTTCTGTCTCTTTACAATTTTTATTAAAGTGACATATCCTTTTTCTAATCCCGCCCACTTTATTGATCTCACTTTATAATGATTCTACCTAGCCCTGTGCCGAATTTCAGTTTCCAAGCATCAATATTAACCGATATATACTACTTTCCTAAAAGTGCCACACCCTATGTACAATCCCTCCTACTTTTTTAATGATTCTATCAACCCACCTACCTGCATCCAAAATATTAGTACGCTAGTGTCAATATTAACTGAGATATAGTATTTTTATAATATTGCCACACCCCTTTGTTGAATAATGCCCAATTTTTGTGGATTTTTGTTATTCTTGACCAATTGTTTCCTTTTTTAGCAAAGATATTTTCCTTTTCTTTATGGGCTATTTTGGTCACAATATTTTGAAAAATAATTTTAAAAATATATTTTTCCTTTTTACCCAACGTTTCGGAAGCGGCTTTCTTCCTTCATCAGGGGTTTATTTTAATTTATTTTTCTACAACAGTTTTTAAAATATAAAATACAATTATTATACAATACAAATTTATGCCTTTATGTTTTTTGTATTGTATAATAATTGTATTTTATATTTTAAAAACTGTTGTAGAAAAATAAATTAAAATAAACCCCTGATGAAGGAAGGAAAAATATATTTTTAAAATTATTTTTCAAAATATTGTGACCAAAATAGCCCATAAAGAAAAGGAAAATATCTTTACCCAATTTTTGTTGCCGTAATTTGTAGTATCTGTGCCTACCCATGTACTAAATTTCAGTACCCTAGTGTTAATATTATTCATTATACAGAGTTTTCTAATATTGCCACACCCCATTGGCGAATAACGCCCACTTTCTTGACCATAATTTTTTATAACTCTGCCTTCGCTTGTACTAAATTTCAGTGTCCTAGTGCCAACATTATTCGATATACAGTGTGTTACTAATATTGCCACATCCCTTTCTCAAATAACGCCCACTTTATTAACCGTAATTTGTAATAGTTCTGCCTACTCCAGTATTTTAACTGTAAATTTCAGTACCCTGGTGTCAATATTAACTGAAATACAGAGTTTTTCTAATAGTGACACGCCCCTTTGTAGGAAATCGCCCACTATTTTAAAAAATGACCTCTGCGTTAATGGTATATATCTGTTGACAAAAAATTAGGAAAATCGGGCCAGTGCTTTAGGAGTTATCGATGTACATACATTTAAAAAAAACAAAAAACCAGAATAACCAACGTACTTGAGAACCTCCATTTTGAAGTCGGTTAAAAACTATAACAAATATATTTTTACAAATAACAATTTTATTGATTGCTTAAGACTTTGAATATACTTTGGTTCTGACGTGGGGGTATTTTAACTTCGGCCCAGTCGAAGATCATTTCTTACTAGTTTTTATTCATTTTTGAAGTATAAACAATATTTAGAATTTTTTTTTAATTATTTTTTATACTAATTTCCCTAAATAAATTCTTTAGTCCCTCGAACTTTAAGAAATAGAGGCACTTTTCTTTTGAACAAAGTTTTTGTTCAAACTATTTCCATAAAGTAACCTAGTGAACTAAAAGTATCTTTATACCCTAACGCTTAATGCGTAAGTGGTATACTAATCGCTTTGTCGCGACGTCTTTAACGCCCATAAGGTGGAGTGACAGGTATAAAAAAGTGTATATATACTTGATCTGCATCAACATCAGAGTCGACCTAGATCTGTTCGTCTGTCTATCTGTCTGTGCGTCTGTCGTCAGGCCCACCTTAAGACTTGCATGTTTAGCTAAATCTTGGTAGAAGGCGGGACTATCTATATATATAAAAAAGGAGTTTATGTTTGTAAGGCCGCAATAGACTCCTAAACTACTCATCCGATTAGCATGAAAATTTGTGTATAGAAGTTTTTTGGTAAGGTGCGTGTTCGTGGGCTATCAATTTTGATCCACCTTGAACACCAGAGGGCGCTGTAGTACAAATTTTTTACAAAACTGCCTAAAACTTCTAAACTGCTAATGCGATTAGAATGAAAAGTGATATACAGTGGGTTTCTTATACGTTGAGTGTTCTGCTGCTATCGTTTTTGACCTATATTGAACACCAGAGGGCGCTGTAGTACAAATTTTTTACAAAACCACCTAAAACTCCCAAATTGCTCATGCGATTAGAATAAAAATTGGTATATAGTAGTTTTCAGGTACGATGAGTTTTTTAGCACTATCTTCTTTGACCCACCTTGGACACCAGATGGTGCTGTAGTACAAATTTTTTACAAAATCGCATATTTTTAGTTGTTTTCTTATGTAACATGTGCAAATATTTACAAAATATTAAATATTTCTTAAATTTAGTAAAATAAAAATAATTTCCGTTATTTTGACATCAAAAACATGAACATATCTTGAAAACTATGAAAAATTTTACTACAACGATATATTTATTTAATTTTGCGACTTTCGAGTCAAATATCTCCGCTGCTTTTGTATTCATTTTGTTAAATTTTTTTTTGTCTTAAAGCTTCATCAAAGTACTATGAAAACCTTACTACAAAAATACCGTTAGTTGAGTAAATATATTTTAAATATTTTTTTCGAAATATTGGAGTTTTCCTCACAAAAAGGCTCAAAATTTGTTTTTGTTGAAAAAATAATTTAAATTCAAATTCGCAAATTTTCAACTCTATTTAAAAATTATAACATTTATAGACAAAAGTTATTTCAATTTTACACAAAAATTAAAAACCATTTCTGTGATTCAAAAAACAAGGCCTACTTTCAAAAAACAAGGCCCTTGAATTTTTCGAAGAAAATTTTTTTTTAATATTATGTTTTTATATTTTTGAAAAAATATACAAGCTAAAAAATTAATTTATTAGAAAAAATTATCTAAGTATCTCTTGCCAATCGAAAGTTATAGCCAATAATGTTTATCCAAAATATATATACAAAAAGCAAAACGCTGTGTGTGATGGCTGGAAACTTCAAAATTACTTAGCCGATAGAGCTGAAATTTTGGCAGTACATTTTTTTCAAGTACGAGATGGCTTAAATTTCTGTCACACCCCCTTTTACCGCCCACAAATCAATAAAAATGCTATATTTCCTACGGTTTTCGTCGATTGGGCTACATTTTGGTAATTTAGTCTGTATGCTTACTGTCGGCAACTGTACTAAAACAGGGTAATGTCCATCTACTAGAAAACTGGGATGAGCATTATATAAGAGGGTGTGGCTCCGCCCATACAGTTAAAATTTGTATTATCGAATAGCTTTGAAAGTAAAAGTAGCAATACTTACATACAAACTCAAAATGGAGTTACTATTTGGTGATCTCCTGCTACTGGGAAACTGTAACGGGCAGTGGAAAATAACAGTGGTGTCAAACTATGAGTCTGAGAAAAGTTTTGAATACACCTATTATGTTCCCATATAGTTGCAGGGTGCAGCAACGCGCGCCGGGAAAAGGCTAGTTGTTTATAAAAATGGTAGCGTTGTCTGCAAGGCAGTAGTAACTGCAAGGCAGTAGTAATTTGTTAGTACGGTGATAATTCTTAGCTTGGCTGGCACGAACACAATTAATTAAGCTAGCACATTATCATGTCCTTTGGGAGCATACATTGATGTATAGAAATGGGTGGCAGTATCTAACTACAAAAACCGTGTGATTGTTTATGGCAAAACTGGTGATCTACCAGATGATGTTTTAACAGCTTAGTATGGAAGTGGTGATGTGATGAATTGAAATAGAGCTTATTCTAGAGTGTTTTCGTAGTATTAAAAAGGGCACGAAGAAATTAAATAGCTTTATGCTAGAGTAATTCTCGCAGTATTCAGGTGATGCATTCTTCTGTTGGTAAAGGTACAGTGTTTGCAAGGTGATTGAGTGAGCTTTTACTGGAGAGGCTGTTGTATGTTGTTTGGAGGCTCAAGGTTGATCTTGATTGGTAGTAAGTCATGAGCAGCTATGGGCACGGAGCAAATTGTGACAGCAATGAGAGCAAGCAATTAGGGCAAAGGCTTACGTAGCAACATAAAACGCAACAACAAAGCAAAGACAAACGACGAAGATATAAACAGCACAGAAGCTTTAAATGTAGTGATGCCCATACTCGGTCATGATAGATATGTCGAGGTAAAAACCTTTTACCCAGAAGACTCTGGGTCTGGAAAATATATCTGTTGAGCATCAGTTTCTTGAACCATAGACTTATTTCCAAGAGGAACATAGAATTGAGCCGTCAAGGCAGGTGTCTGCGTTGAACACAACGCAGTACTGCTGTTCCTCTGCAGAACCGATTAAAGCCGTAATTTTGAAAATATTGTAATAATGCCTTTATCCCCCCGTGGAAAAATTCCTGCGGACGCCTATGTTTCTTTATAATAAATTAAGATCAAGTTCAAAAATTAGCTATATCGGATGAAAATCATTCCTACCTCCCTTATATAGTGGCTTTATTGATTCGGTTAAATTTCTAAAAACTGCACAAAAATTTGTTGAATGCTGCCTCCTGCCAAGAACTAGGTACCTGACTCATTTTCCCGTCACCAATCCCAACAATCCAAGGTTAGACTTTAATGCAACTGCGGAGGTTGAAGGAATACCTCTCAAATCGCAATTGCTAAAAGGAGCCCAGAACAATAGTGAGTTTTCAGCAATATTGTTTTATTTCCGGGATGGTGACGTAGCTGTGCTTAGTGACATTAAAGAGGTGTTCTACCAGGTGTTGGTTCGACAGGAAGATAGATATGCGTTTCTTATAGCGTAACGGCGATGATTCAAAACCACCAGAAGAGCACGAAATTAATACTTTGCGTAGCTTATTATCTTATGCTCTGGAACACAGCAGCGATATCCTCGGGTTGTTCAATCAATAATGGACTACTACTATGTCGACTTTGTTGATAGTTTTTCATCGGAAGTAATCATGATATCAACACAAGTTCGAGATATCCATAAAATAAAATTATGGTCGTGAGCTACATTAAATCTCTTCACACTCGTCTCGATACTCGAAGGTTTCCATTCTTCGATATTTCGAAAATATTATTTGGGATGACCCCTTGCTAGATGAGGTCATGGCTAGGTGAAGGAAATTTTTAATGAATCGTTATTTTCCTATCTGAGATACTACTCCCAGTGTTCTCGTTTATCTTCGACGTCACAAGATCTTCAACTGCATATCTTTGTTGATGCGAGAAAAGACGCATTCGCCGTCGCAAAGTGCGCTGATTCCATACAAAAGTGGAACAAAAAAAGAAGGAATGCTCCTATAAAAATGAAATTTTATAACCTTAGCAAGTTAAGAAAAATTTTAAAAATGATTGAAGTCGATCAGTTCCTAGGGGTACCTCCTAGAGGTACATTTATATACAAAATTTTTCCGATCTTAAGAGAGGGTAAGGTTTTAAAGGCGAAAAAATGGATTGAGATATGAATCATGTTGGTTTATTTATTTCATATACAGGTTATAATTTAACATCTGAAGTATCTTTGGTAAAGTTTTCAATTAAAAATATCAATAAATAAGTCTGTGACAACGAATCTCCGGAGACACCTCGAAATATCTGCTCCGCTTGCCCCAAGGGACGCCCTTGGCCAGAGTTATACTTCTAACTGGTATGACAGATGTTTTCGTCAAGTTTTGAGCTGTCATACCAAAATATTTGAAAAGAAGACAAAAAAAAAAGAAAAAATTAAAAAAAAAGAGACGTAATTCCGCGATAGGTGCAAAACTTCATCACTCGTATAGTATTAAAATAGGTATGACAGACTTTTTGGTCACAATGAAAGCTGTCATACAATTTTTTTCTAAAAGCAGATTAAATTTATAATAAAATGCGCTGGTTAAAATTTATTTCCGCTATAAGTTGAAATTATTAATTTTTTTTTTTAATAATTTTAATAAAGAAATTTGTAAAAAATACTGGTGCCAGGCAGACCTGTGATTATCAAATACAAATACAAATCCAAATAGAAATACCTAAGTAATTGAAAAATAAATACCAAATACAAATACTAGGTATTGGTATTTGAAAAAAAAAATACACAAATACTTGGTATTTGAAAAAGTAAATACAAATACCAATACTTGAGTATTTGCAGAGCTGAATTTTCAAATACTTGCAAATACTATTTAAAAGTATTTAGTAAATACTTTCAAATACTTCAGTAAATACATAGTCAACATTAAATGTAACGTACCTTTTTATTTTATTTTATTATTTTATGAATATTAATATGCTAATATAAAGGTTACTCATTAATAAAGGTTACTCATGGCATGGGTGGAGTTGGTCGACTAGATCATCTTATTGCATATTACAGAGTTCATATTATATCCAAGAAACGGACTCTTCGCATTATATTTCACTTTACCACTGTAGCAGTTGTCTCTAGCTGGGATAGAATACCGTGAGATCTGCTTGCAAGACAAAACTAGGTGCATGAGTTTATTAACATTCTCTCAGGACATTGGAGTGGGCTTAACAAGCCAATTTGCTACCAGGAAACGTGGTCGTCCGTCTGAAAACATTGTACAACTTGGACCTCAAAGTAATAGCAGAGGTGAAGCTCGCCCGATACAAGATATTCGTTATGATCAACAATGTCATATGCCTACTTACGACGGTGGCGAGAACCCTACGCGTTGTAAGGTAGAAAGCTGTAAAGGAAGAAGCCGAGTAAAATGTCTAAAATGTAACGTTCATCTTTGCTTATCGAAAGAGCGTAATTGCTTTCATAATTTTCATACAAAATAAATATAATCCTTTTGTATAACATTGAAATCTTACTTACAAATGTATTTTGTTTTGACATGAGTTAACTTTTGTAATTGTTTTTTTTTTTTACTTTTTATTGAAAAAATTTTAAAATAATGCTACAAATAAAATTTGTAAAAAAAATCATATTTTTCTGCAACTCTTTAGTTCGTTTGTACACAATTGTAATTAAAGTCCTTTGAGGACTTCAGTTAAAGATATTAATACAAAATTTTTTTTATAAGCTCAGACAACCATTATATATAGAATTCCAGCTCCGAAAAATTTTTTGTTCGCTTGAATTAATGTATGTCACAAAGGGTTAGACAAAGAAGTTCAAAATCTTCTTTCAGGTGCTGAACTGCAGCCTCAAAGTTCATACATCGATAGCTCAGATTGAAAATAACTTTTTCAAACAGTTTTTATTATTATTAATAACTGAAATTAAAAAAAAATTGTTAAAAGTACAAAAATAAAAATCAAAAAAAAAAAACAAAAATCAAAAATTCAATTGAATAATGGTATTACCAGTGGGTTGTATGGGAGGTGGACGTGTTAAAAACTTATTTAGATGTCAACTTTTAAAACCCCGATACACGTATATTTTTGTTTTTTTGTCTCTTCTAGCATCATCTTTTTACAATATTTCATAATTTTGGAAAAATTGCATGCTGCTATATTTGCTTCAATTTCAACAACGATTGCAGTACCGCTAATGGAATTTTGTAAAAAATAAGCCTCCGTGCTTTTGTTGTTAAACAGCTGCAGCCAAAATAAATATTTACCAACAAATAAATTCGGTGTCTTTTAACGCATTATTTCAATCTTGCGGACTAGAGGGTTAAAATTTTAACTAAACTCATCAAAAAGCCACAGTTGATTGCTAAGATAAACCTTTGTATTATAACTTTATTATTAAAAATTTTAATAATGTTTTCTTGACTAGATTTTTTTACTATCACTAACAACTTGTTAAGAAAAGCATCTCAGTGTTGCGTCTTTTCGCACATGTTCATATGTTTTACAACATATGGCTGAGGTATGCTGCAATAGTTAATTAACTTATTTAAATATTTAAATATGTACATTTACGCCATTGCGTTGCATTTGCGAATTGTACATGAAACTTCCGCTCACTACTCCATGCGAATGACCCTGAAAGTTAGTTCAAATCACTTGCATGACATGGCACAGTGAACGACATGCAAAGGGAGGACGAGCTGAGGATTTATTATGTGCACCTCTTAACGGGTTAGTTAGTTGAATACTATCGTGTTGTCAGCCGACCTGAACTATGTACTGCAAAAATTGCTGCTGAACTTGTTGTGACTCTTGCGGTTTTTCGAGGTGGTACAAAGTGGGAACTAGGTGTCAACAGAAAATTGGACGATATATCACTGTGAATTCTTGTGTGTGTGAAACTTGATGTTGTTTTTAGTTTTTTTGGGCAGTGTCTTGCTGAACGACAGTCAGCAAGTCATTCACTTAGTTATGGTGTGTAGCATCGGGTCTGAGATCTCAGTTGGAGGTGTAGTTAAAATGCTAATAAATTCTGTGGTTGTTGTAATTGCAATTATAAACGCATATGTAAGCATGAGTTTTTGCATCGGAAGATTTTGTCAGAATTCAGTATAGTGCTAATCAAGTTGTTGACCATGGTCGCTTCAGCGAGAATTGCGTCCGACTCTTGGCACCTCTTTTACGATGACACATGCATCCATTCGCTGTAAATCTTGCTGCTCCCCTTTTTTTACATTTCCACTATAAATACGAGCTGATGCGGAGAATCCGATATCAGTTGGAGTCTTTATTTTGAATATACCTAAAGCCATACTTAAAGTAAAAAACGCAGTGAAGATGAAAGTGATTTTGGTCCTCTTGGTTCTGGTGGCAGCGGCTTCAGCTGGTTACATAAGCAGTGGCTGGGGAGGCTCCGGTTGGGGAAGCTCCGGCTGGGGAGGCTACGGCAGTGGAATTGGCTGGGGTGGTTACAGTGGTGGACATAGCAGCCATTCTTCGCCCAGAATAATTAAGGTGATCAAATTGGGCGGTGGGCATGGCGGTGGCTGGAATAGTGGCGGTTGGAATGGTGGCGGTTGGAATGGTGGCTACAGTAGCGGTCATGGCAGTGGTTGGGGTTCCGGCTATGAAGGAGGTCGTAGTAGCGGTGGCTGGTGGTAAGCCATAGAGTGGATAATGTTGTAGATCAGCAGCGAAAGAAATTTTCTTGGAGTTTTCTTTGATTATCCCAAAAAGTTTGTTGTTTTCAATTTGTTAATAAAAACATGTATATTTTGTTAAAATCTGAAATATTAAAATAAAAACTTGATAAAATAAAAATGAATTTTTATGGCTGTGTATGTGAAAATTTTCAAAATTCTTAAGTGCGTGGTGAAAAAATATATATTTGCTAATATAAAGCAAAAAAGGACTCAAATGTGACCGCCCTGACAGGCTCGCATGTAGCGCATTCTGGAAGTTAAATTTTCAAGCATTTGGGACCGTACCTCGACAATAGTTTGCACAATGTTGTCTTCCAAGTCGTCCATAGTTGTTGGTTTGTTCGCATAAGCCTCCACAACACCATGTGCCAAAAGGAAACTTTTCAGTGGTGATGGGATATAAAATAATGAGTTAATTGCAATTTATCACATTTATCACATAACGCATTATCCCAGTTTGCAATAGCAGGAGTCTATGATTTTTTATTCGTAGAACTTAATTATAAAATAAGTAGAACAACTGTTGCTGTCAATCTTAGATCCATAACAGTTCCTTTCCTTAGAGAACTTAAGTTACGTAGAGCGACTTTTAAATCTTTACAACTTTATTGAAATAGTATTTTTATACTAGAAGATGAATTAATCTGTAGATTACTTTCACATCGATAACTTGCCATTGGGATGGTCTATCCGCGACAATTATTTACCGATTAGCTATGTATACTCGTAAGATTTCAAATCACAGATGTTACTGGATTTAATCAAAAAGACCGAAGACCGAAAAAAAGATCGTCATCTTCTTCCTCTTCAGATTCCTTCTTGGCAGCAGCCTTCTCGTGTTCAGCTGAGACAGCAGCGGCTGGTGCAGTAGTAGTTGCAGCGGCAGCAAACTTGCTGGGGTCCTTGATGTACTCCTTAATAGTTGTAGCTTCCTTGAACTCGACTTCGGTGGTAGCGGCGATAGCCAACAAATTCTTGAAGCCATTTGCAATGCTGTGTGGTACCGATGCGATGGTTGGATAACCAATTTGCAAACAAACTGAAGCCAAGTTAGCCACACCAGCTTGGAATTTGGCACGCAAGTCTTCGGGCTTGATGTCCAAGATCTCAGGCGAGAAGATGGAACCAGAGTCGTAGACTTGATTGATCAGCAAACCATATGAGAACTGCGAGATGTTCAACATGTTTAGCAAAGTGGCTTCAGAAGCACCTACTTTATCGCCAGGCTTTAAGATTGGTACATCGTTGATGATTTCAATTGTACCCTTCGAAATCTTGGTTGGAATGGACAAGGCTTGGAAGAAAGAAGTCTTCTCGGGACCTAAGCTAGTGTTTTGTGCTGGAATAATAACTGGCAATGTAGCAATTGCGCCATTACGTGCTGGAGCTCGCACTTTCGATTCCAAAAGCTTGTCTCGTACTTCAGCTAAATCGCCCTTGGTGAACACGAAACCAACATTACCCTTGATGTGAGGCAACAGTTTCTCAAGCTGAGCGTTGTTTTCCAAATGCCTATGAATAGCCTTGCGCATCATGGTGTTCTTGCCCATAAGGACTACACCCAATCCACGTAGCGAAGTACGAATGTTTTGCATCTGCTTGGAGCCTACATTGTCCGCTCCGACAATGAAACATTATGGATATTCATCGAAGAGTTCGACGACTTTAACGAAGTATTGAGCCTTCCAGGCTGTTTTGTTCTTCCTCCATCTTGAATTAAGGTGTGAAATTAGGAACTCTCAAAGAATTTAAGAACAAAACACAAACGTTTCCTATGGTGTCTTTGACTAAAGAATCTTGAGATATGGCAATACTAATTTGACATTGTCATCGTAAACTTCAACATTTTTAATGGTGAACGTACTCAGAACGTTTTGTCATATTAATGCTATTTGTGTTATTTACAGATACTTAGATCATTCATTTTAGTAAAAAAATGTAATAAAATCGTAAACATTTTCGTGCGTAGATTTTCGACTTCCGATATGGATTAACTTTCAACTTTTATTGATGGAGCAGCATCTCGAGTCACCGTGTTTCGCTGGTTTTCCGAATTCAATCGTGGTTGCACTTCGCTACAGAACAAATTTCGTGAAGGTCGTCCAAAATCGGCTGTTGTGCCACAAAACATTGATGCTGTGTGTGAATTGATATTGCAAGACCGTCATATGACCTACCTTGAGATAAAGGGTGTCCCATCAAGAACGCAATTTTTAAATTTTATGATGCAGCAATTGAATTGTTTCTCTGGCTGTATGACATGTGGCGCCGTCTTGTTGGAACCACATGCCCTCCACATTCATTTCTTCAATTCTAGGCAAGAAAAAATTGGTTATCATTTCACGATACCGAACACCATTGACTGTTTGCGCTTGACCTGCCTCATTTTCATAAAAAAAAGGTCCAATGATTCCTCCAGCCCAAAAACCACACCACACAGTGACACGTTGAGGATGCATTTGCTTCTCGTGAATCACTCGAGGATTTTCCTCACCCCAAATGCGACAATTCTGCCTATTGACGAAGCCATCAAGATGGAAATGGGCCTCGTCACTGAAGATGATTTTAGCGGCAAAATCAGCATTTTCATGTTGTCTCTCCAATACCCTATTAACGAACTCCCTTCGCTGTCCATGGTCAGCTGGCTTCAGTTCCTGAGTCAATTGAACTTTGTATGCATGAAGATGCAAATCTTTCGTCAAAATTCGCTGCATAGTGGATTTGGAGACACCAATTTGTTGAGCTCGATGTCGAATTGAGGTGGATGGAGTTTGAGCGACATCATCACGTACAGCTGCGACATTTTCGGTCGATCGACCTGGTCGAAGGCGCGTTGTTGTCTTTACATCACTAACAGACCCAGTTTCGGCAAATTTATCCATTAATCTCTTTACAGTTGACTCTTTTGGAGCATTATTGTGACCCCAAATTGATCGCAATTTGCAAACTGTAGCCGCAAAACTTTCACCATTTTGGAAAAACAATTTCACAATGAGAATGCGTTGTTCATTCGTGTAGCGCTCCATTTTTACTAACCTCGTACCTTCTACTAGCAAACAGTAACAATTGTTCAAATGTCAAACAATGACACTTCCAGTGTTGCCACATTTTAAAATTGCGTTCTTGTTGGGACACCCTTTAGAAGCATCTTTGGGGATTAGTGGGACCAATATATATTCAATATTGCACAAATATTTAACCGTCAAAAAGACTTGTTCGCTATGGATTCCGCTTGATAATCGCTCAAAAAAGACTCGCGTCGATTGGTCGAAAGAAATGATAAAAAAATACAACAGCGGTGCTTCAAATCATGTCTATGACATCGTAACAGATCATGGATTTTATAAAGGGTTTTCCAATAAGGACTTGACAAATTTTTAAAAAAAAAAAACGCAAACCTTTTGAGATATTTCAAAAACTTTATAATCGTCTTGAAGTACAATCAAAACATTTATTAGTGGAACTCGACTTCGTTCATATGGCCACCGCTGGCACATATGCAGCGGTCGATTCGTTGGACCCAATTTGACCCGATGACTCGGCCACGCATTTCGGCAGAAACGGCCACTATTTCGCATTCAATGTTGACTCTGAGCTCTTCCAACGTCGTTGGCTTATTGGTATAGACCAATGACTTGACGTAGCCCCAGAGAAAATAGTCTAGAGGCCTTAAATAAGGCGCACGAACGAAGCGGCCAATTGACTGGCCCATTTCTTAAGATAACATGTTCATCAAACTTAATCTTCAATACTTCGATTGTAACGTATGATGTGTGGCTTGTGGCATCGTCCTGTTGGAACCACATGTCGTCTAAGTAAATATATTCCAATTTGAGCCAAAAATAATCGGTAATCATAGCGCGATAACGATGGCCATTCACAGTAACGTTACGATCGTTATCGTCGACGAAAAAATATGGTCCAATGACGTCGCTGGCATCCAAACCGCACCAAATAGTTATTTTTTGTGGATGAAGTGGTGATTCATGAAGCAAATGTGGATTTTCACCCGACCAATAACGCATAGTTTGCTTATCGACGAACCCATTGAGCCAAAAATGAGCTTCGTCACTGAAGATGATTTTGCGATGAAATTCATCATATTTTCCAGAGCATCTTTTCCAGAGCCAAATCGGAGAACGTACGTCCCTTTAAATGGTCCATCGGCTTCAATTCTTGAGCCAGCTTGTTCTTGTATGGGTGTAAACCAAGATCTTACACAAAATTCGCCATAAAATGGTCTGGGCGATGCCCAATTCTTGAGAACGCGTGAAATTGACTGTTTTATATCGTTTGCTACGGACGCCCGATCGGCAGCGATATTTTTGACACTTCAACCAATCCGTTGTCTCACTGCCACAGGAACATCACACAACGAATATGTAGAATCAAATTTTTGCACTAAACTTGTTATTGTCTGTCTACTAGGTTGAGAATTACGACCGAAAATTGCAATTAACGCTCTTAAAGTTGCGATCACAGACACCGAATTTCGTTAGTAAATTTTTATAATTTGCAGACGTTGTTCGTTCGTGTACTTTACCATGATGAAAATGTTGAGTTTACTAAATAAATTGCCAGTGACAGTTTGATGATTAGTGAAAGGGTGCGTTCAGAAATGTAATTCAAAGTTGTCAAGTCCCTATTGCAAAAACCTGTACATATTAATCCGAAACTAAACAACAATCGCCTGAATGGGTCTTTCAAGACGAACCAATTACAACAAAAGTTGTTCGTGCACGAAGCACTTCGAAGCAATTGATCGCCTGTTTTTTCGGAATAACTGGACATGTCGCCACTGTTTCATTAGAACATTATTATAGAACGGTCAATTTTGAATGATACACTATCATTTGTTTGCCAGAAGTGTTCGGAAAAATCAGCGAAACCAATCGCACAAGACGAATCATTCTACACCACGACAATGCAAGCTCTCACACATCAGCTCAAACAAAAACTTTTTGAGCATTCAAAACATTGAATTGATGGGTTATCTGCCGTACAGTCCTGACTTGGCACCCAATGATTTCTTCTTACTACCGCAGATCAAAAATAAATTGCGAGGTCAAAGTTTTTCCACGCCTGAAGAAGCGTTCGAATCACATGTTTTGGAGCTAACTCAATCGGAGTGGAAAAAGTGCTTCGAAAATTGGTGCAAGTGCATGCAAAGGTGTATTTCTGATTGAAAATATTTGTTTTTATTTGTCTATCTCAAGACTTAAAAGTCAACCCACGTAGATCTAGTTTCTGGCAGGACACTGAGTGCGACTATCTAGTCTACAACCACAATCTGCAATCTACATAGCGATACAACCATTGATGCGATGTTTTCACGATTCGTAACTTATGTAACATAAGTAACATTTTTCAAACCCGTATTCAAAAATGACGTTACTATTCACGAAATTATTAATGTAGCATAAGAAATATTTTTATGAATAATAATTTATTTAATATATTTCATCAAATCAATATAAGCAAAAAAAAAATGAATAAAAAGTATGTACATGTTTTCAGTAAGAGATGCGCTTATTTACTCTTTTTTTTTTTTTTGTTTTTTGTATATTTCAACATTTTCGTTTTTATGTACACAATTCCAGGAGCCCTATCCAGAATTTGATATGGACCTCTTTTATTTTACGACACTTTTACAAAGACCACAATCCTTGTTTGCGGCTTCGCGAGCTATGCTGCCACCTTCCCCATAGGGCTTTACCGCTTTAACATCCAAGAAGTGATTGCCTTTGACATTATGTGGAACGGCATATCCCATAGGAATCGACGCACCCGGACAATTACCTTTGCGCAAATTGGGTAACGAATTGCATCGACTGCCCAAGAAGTTTTGCTCATTACCCGGATATACTGTCTCAGCGTAGTACTCCCAAGCACGCATATGTGCACATATCACAGTCAAACAGCCACGTGGTAAGGGAACCAAGCCACCTGGATAGAAATCAACATCGCCTAAAGCAGCACGTGAGCCCAGAACCCCTGAATTGCTGTGAATCACATCGATAAATGCGGCATCACCACGTTGTAGGCCAGACAGATTCTCGCCTTCATTAAAGCATGGCTTGGCTGGATCCAAACCAGTGACATGTTCTATTAAGTTACCAGTTAGAAAGCTGAACTTACGCGCAGCAGCACCGACTATGTGAGCGCCCAGACTATGACCAATTAGATGAATATTTCCGATGGGCACAATTTTTGATAATTGTACTAGACCCGTTGCTATAGCTTCGCCAATAGCCTCGGTATTTAATGCGGACCAGGTGTACAGGGTGTTCACATACGAAGCAACATCAACGGCCTGTGCATGTGAACGGTTATTCAAAATACAGTCACTTCTAAATAATAAAAAGAGAACAAACCACAAAATTAACATCGCCACGACAATTGTATGCCTTGGCAAAGACATCAATAGTGTCCGTCTCATTGACGGTTGTAGTCCAGCCGGTAGCCAGTATGATAACTTTTTTGGTTGCATTAAATTTGGGACTGCGCCACATTTCATTGGCTTCCAACAAAGGAAAACTGAAACGGTCGCAATCAGTACGCAGCTGAAATTTCATCTTGGTGATATCAGGTGTTATCATTGGTTTTATCGACTGCGTTCCTATTGCTGCGGAGCCTTGAGCCATAAGCAGAAGAAATATATAAAATTCTAAACTTTTGACTCTAAAAATGTCTGTACCTACAAATCTTATTGACGGCAGTGGACACAAACTCAAACGGATATCCGGCTATGGCTTGTTTGCCCATATCGAAGAGTTCCATTGGTTTGGGCAATATTGTCCCAATATTCTTAGCCACACCCACACTCACATCAGTCGCTGACTTGATGACATTGAATACACCTATGGCGCTAGCTTGGTCAAAGGCAAGCAAGCTTAAAATCAATACAATAGCTTTAAAAGACTTCATCGGAAGTGAATATTCACAAGGAAATAGATTTATTAATAACGTTGTATATGTATGTAGCTGTTTATACAAAATATTCAGTTAACTTTCACAACAACTGTCTGGTATTCACTCACTCGTATGTGTCGCATAGAACAGAAATTTTAGACTGCGCGAGTAGAACGCGATACTGTTTATTTTATATATTGAGAAAATAGCTACCTGTACGTTACGTTTCATTATCATTCCATATTGGTATCGGTAATTTAAATGAATCTAGAAATTAGTTAAGGGGCATCTGTCCTGTTTTGGTTGATACTTACAGTCTAATGCGACAGAAAAACGTTCAAGATAAAAAATAGCGAATGTTATTGCTGACTGTGTTACTTTTAATCAAGTGAGAGAATCGGATTCAATATCCCGAGGACATAATAACTGGCTATTCAAGCTATATTTTTTAGCGAAAATTCTTAAAATATTATCAGGAATTATAGGGATTTTATTTCGGTCATTATTATTCGGTTATTATTTATTATATTAATTATCTTTCTTCCTTTGTCCGTCCGTCTTCTTATGGATTGCACTTATCGCACCTCTGTTGCTATCTCTGTCCGCGTATTAAGCAAATTACCATGTTGCCTATATAGTAACAATTTGTTCAAAAAGTAACTTTGAACTATAAGCGTTGTGTTTATACAAGGGAAAAAGGGAAAAACAAACAAAATTTCCAGTTGAGAAAAACAAATTTTTCAATTGCTGCAATTTAAAAAGTACTTGCGTTTATGACAAACGAAATTAATTTCCTGCACCTAAATGACGCGTTTCTCGTAACTGACTTTTATTATGACAACTGTTGAAACGTTTGCAAATAACGATTTCAAGCACCACAAACAAAGTTCGTTTGCGGCAAACAGACGATAAACGTTTTTTTTCCTTGCGTGTGTAGCGGGAAGCCCTAGATTCGAACATGTGAATTCGAAACATTGACTACTTTGAGGTAAGATAACTACCATATCTTAGAAAATTATTCATTTTTTGTCACTGTTCAATTATTGTTATTTATTACATCCAATAATTTAGAGGAATTTTCCTGAAAATTACCTTTCCCACAAATCTTGGCATTATTCTTCACTTAATATAAATGATTTTTTTTTGCCATTAATAAAATCGGCGCTACCTGTAAAATATTCGGAGAATGCAAACATTATAAAACTTGCCAATTTTACTTAACAGAGCCCCCTCTTAATTGCTCGAATACTACAATAAAAATATTAAATAATTATATCAACAGGTAATTAAATCAATTTGTCTCGATAATTTGTTAAAAATTACTACAGCAATGTGACGTCAGAGCTCGTATCAACCAAGTATAATATGTGATATGAACAATTTAGCAAAACAAAGCAAAATAGTTAAGGAATTGAAAAATATTTGGTGCATGCCGATTGAGGCTTACAAATTAATTGCACGCCTTTTGAGATACAAATTCAATTTCAACTTGTTAATTTTGTTTGAGACAACTTTTGATCGATACACATCTGTTCAATTGATATTGATAGAATGAAGTCAACCTCAGTGAATACGTTTATGACGCGTTGCTTAGCAGGTAATAGATATTTTCTGAAAGTAAAATATAATTAATGGATTTTATTCGGAACATAGACAAATAAGGCGTGCCTCCAAACAAAATAAAGATGCAGATAGAGATAAAGATGCCGGTATGAATACAAACACTAAAAAATATACCGGTACATATACACAGACAGAGATATTGATACATCAATAGAAGTGCGGAGTTACTGAAACAGACCCCGATGGCAACTGGTTACTGACTACTGACTACTGACTACTGACTACTGACTATTGACTATTGATTATTGACTATTGACTATTGACTATTGACTATTGACTATTGACTATTAACTATTGACTGTTAACTATTGACTATTGACTATTGACTACTGACTACTGACTATTAACTACTGACTACTGACTACTGTTTACTAACTTCTGACTACTAACTATTGAATAATGACTACTGACTACTTACTATTATCTACTGACTACTGACTACTCACTATTACCTACTGACTACTGACTACTAACTACTGATTAATGACAACTGACTACTGAATACTGACTCTTGCCTGCAGACTATTGACTACTGACTACTGACTCTTGCCTACTGACTACTAACTACTGATTAATGACTACTGACTATTAACTACTGACTATAAACTACTGACTACTGACTACAGACTACTGACTACTGACTACTGACTACTGACTACTGACTATTGACTACTTACTACTTACTACTGACTACTGAAACTGACTACTTACTACTGATTACTGACTACTTACTCCTGACTAATAACTACTGACTACTGACTAATGACGACTGACTTCTGACTACTGACTACGGCATACTGTCTACTAACTGCTGACTATTGACCGATTACTGGCTGACTACTACTGATTATTGATGACTAACTTCCAACAAGCGATTACTGACCACTGACTACTCACTACAGACTACTGACCTCCAACTTCTGATTTCTGATTACTGACTTTTCATTTCAAGCTATTGACTAAAGACTACTTTCATAAATTAATAATTTTTTTTATTTCTAAAATGTAACCAATGATATACACAGTGTGTCAAATATTATCCCAGACAGACATAATTAAAACACGATTTCTCTTTATTTTTCGGTGTTTTATTTGAAATATTATCCTCTTGATGCAATATACTTCTATTAGCGATGCAATACATAGTTATTCAAATACCTGCTCCAGCTCATTTTGCGAGATTGCTTCCAGTGTCGTTAAAAAACATCCGTTCAACTTCATTTTTAATTTCGGGATCAAAGAGAAGTCGAGCACGATGTCAAATCAGGTGAATACGGCGGATGTTAAAATCACACACACTTCATTTCGAGCCAAAAATTTACGAACAATGGATGAGAAATTGAATTCAGAGACCAACAAATTTTGCACAGACCTTTGTTTTGTCCAAATCCTCATAAAGAATTATTCGAATAGTTTCTTTGCTGATGTTTGAGGCCTCTTCCATTATTCTCATTGAATCATTGCTGTCTTCAGCAACAAAATCACGTAGTTTTTGAATCATTTCAGGCATACAAGCTGAAATTGGCTTTCCTGTGTGTTTTTCATCCTCCAGCGCCCAAAAAATCGTCACCGTACACTTTTTGTATCAATCGAAATGTTTCTGATGCATTTTTACTAAGTTTTGCGTGGAAAGTAGTGACGGCTTAAAACTAAAATCCAGTTAAATTTCAATATATTTTTTTAAATCATAAAAAAGGAGTATTTTCTTTTTTTATACAAAATTTAATATTTAAACAGTAGCTTAGATCAAATTTGCAACGATTAACAAACTCGTTAGTTATAGCATGCTTCTGATTTAGTCATGAATACAAACTCTCTACTCAGAGTCAAAAGGCCAACAAGCGTTTATTTCACAGCAATTGTAGCATTTGTGGTAAAAAAACTATTGGTGAGAATTGCATTAATTTTTTTCATCTTAATTAATATATTGCCAAGAGCAGTTGAAGGTGTGTTCAACTTGAAATAATTTGCATAAAATTGCAAAAGATTTGTGAGCATGAGAGTAAGATTGACCTGATGCGCAACTTCAATGCGCACAGAGAAAAAGATAAGAGTCATGCCTATGATTTGTTGTTATGCCTATGATTTATAAGTAGGGGAGAGGGCTGGGTTGTGAACCAAGCTGGGTTGTGAACCAAGAATGATAGAAACAAGATTATGCGTTCCGCAGTTCCGTTATCTAATGCTTTCTTTCTCAACTGAGTGCATGACGTCACACAGTACTTTTGCTTGACAAAAACGTATGCAAATGTACAATCTCTCAGGAAAATTGACGAAATTGAAAATAAATTCTTTCGAAAAAGTAAAGTAAAAATATCTACTCTTCTGTATAAAAATATGAATATTTTCGTATACGAAAAATATGAATTTTTTAAACTTTCAAGATTTTTATCTCCTAAACTATTCGAGACTGAGAAAATTTTATTGTACCAATGCGTTAAGAAGGTCCATATACATATTATAAAAATAAGAAAAAAAAATATTTAGGTGTGGGTGTGGGAGTAAAATTATTCCAAAGTCTGACAATATCGCTTGTGACGTCATGCTCTCTCTCTCTCTCATTTGCGGAACGCGTAATCTGGCTTCTATCATTCTTGGTTGTGAACCATTACTTTTTTTTCTTTCCCCTAATTGACATATCACCAATCTTTCAACTGCTAAATTGGCTTTTGACATGACTCAATTTTTGCAGTTACAACGAAGTGTACAGATGTATTGATTGTGCCAGCGACAGACATTGTGTTTGAAAATCGACTGCGGAAACTTTTTTTTAATTTTTTCAAATTGCTATCCAAGTGAGTGAATTTATTCGAAAAAGGTGAATGTAAAGCATATTTATTTAATGTTTTGATTCTATTTTATGAGCCAATAGTTGGTTATGTCCAATTTTGCACCATTTGTTTGAGGTTTTTGCCTAAAGAACTGACACCTAAAAACTCCATAGAATGCAACACATGTAGCCGGCCTATTCACTTGAAGTGCGCCAATATGGGAAGGCGTTTGTATTTCACATGCAAACATTGCGACATCGATTTAGATGAAGATGAATAAAATTATGATTGAACACTTCCATTCATTACGATTTTTCAGCCTTAGTGGCGTCATTATAACTTGTTTTACCTCTTGAGGCCTTCTGAATAAATATCAACAAATAAAATCTCAACTTATTATAAAATTATTGGTGTTTTACTTCGTATTTTCCGACTTTTATTGGGATTTGTCAGATGATTTACAACCCAGCCAGTTTTTTGAAAGAGCCAAAAGTCACGTCTTTAGAAAATTGTCAGTAGAGAGTTAAATTTTAATCAAAATGCTTATATGTCTGCATAAAATGTTGCGTTGTACATACATATGTATACACTTTTCCAACGGTATCTTGGATTATTCGATATCTGTTTTCTGTGAAAAGTTAGAGCCCAAAAACAATACTCAACTCACAACCCAACCCTCTCACCTATATTAAAAAAATTAGTTCACAGATCTGTTTTTGTTTTAAGTTATTGCAATTTAAACATTCAGGTTCTTTCTACATTTACAACTTCTATTTTCTTTACGTTTAAGAAAAATGCAAGTTCAAACGCAAAAAACTCAAGCTGAACGACTATTAAAGTAGCTGAAATCAAAACATAAGATGGCAATTCCATTTTTATATGAAAAAAAACGAAATCTCCTCTCAACGAAACATTATTAATACACGCATTACCAGACAAAAAACGTTCGTTTTACAAAACAACGTCATGAATATACAAGTATTTTGAATCAACCAAATGGATCGAAGTAGGTTTTAATATGTTGAAATTAGTTTGGATGAGGTTAAGTAATCCAACACTTTTGGATTTGTTTTGTTAAAAGGGGAGTCAGTGACCATCTTCAGCAAGTTAACGAATTTTTTTTTTGTAATTTTTGCACTATAACTCTTTCCACTCTCAATAAGACTCAGATGGACCCTGTCGTTCATTATCCAGTCGAGTTCCCTAACTCTTTAAACCTTCCGGGTTTACTTCTACAAAAACTAAAACTGACACACCAATAATCTTATAGCGGAATCTGAAACCACCCAAGTTTTAGCATATATATTTTTTCAAGATTGTGCAGCGTCCGTTTTTTGTTTTGAGTTCTGATAAAATGAGCCATTTTTTTTTATTTATGTTGGTGCATACATTTTAATACCTTTTGAATTAAATAGCAATGTACAGTGCCTTACAAAAGTATTCGGAATTGATAATCTTTCGAAATTAACCACAATTTTCTGTCAAACGAATTCTGTTTATCAAAAATCACTTCAGTGCTTTTTATAGATATGATTAATTTTAATAATAACAAGGTATTAAATAAAAATTAAAATAATAAAACCTACAGAAATCAACAAGAAACAACTTTGTCCTTGCGGGAGAGGAAGACAACATTTTGTTTCCAAAATTGTTTCCAAAAAAAATGTTTTATTTTTGATCTTGTCATCATGCAACTTTTCAGACCTCTTAGAATATAAAATTTGAAAAAAATTTTAAATCGATACGCCCTAATGCTCAGTAGCGTCTTTTTTTTAATTTACCGTTATTAATTCCACTATTTTGGCAGCGTGGAGAAAGAAGAATATTGAATTGGACCCAAAAAATATGGAGGTGGCAACGTCATATTATGGGGTTTTTGAGTGCAAATGAAGTTGGCAACATCCAACTTATAACTGGTAGAATACATCTATATATTAATAGGCAAACAGAAAGTTTGTGTTCCCTTTTTTTCTGTGTTACCTTCAACATATTCACATAATACTTATATCGATGGATAGGTATTTTCGAGTAGATTTGCACAATATAATTTTTATTCGAATATGTTGTCATTAAGATAAGTAAAACTGAGCAAATGTAAAACGCTTTGTTTACCAATGGGGCAATGAGAAATTACAAAGCGACAAAGCTCTGTTGAACATCGCTGCTGTAGCTTACAAAAGCAAGAGTAGAATGCAGGAGTGACGCAAACACTTAAAAAGAGCTGAGTAGCATTATTGTTGTTGTAGTTGATGTTGTTGTTGTTGTTGTTGTTGTTGTTGTTGTTGTTGTTGTTGTTGTTGTTGTTGTTGTTGTTGTTGTTGTTGTTGTTGTTGTTGTTGTTGTTGTTGTTGTTGTTGTTGATGTTGTTGTGGTTGTTGCTTTCTCTTAATATCTCTCAGCGTTAAAAAAACAAAAAAACTGCTGCTTGCTTCTATTATCTTGAGAGTTGTCATTTATCTTGATTTATTTGTTATACTTTTCTACCGTTTATTTACTTTTACTTTATTTACTTTACTTTTAATTTATTTATTTACTTTAAATGAATATTATATGTTGAATAAATTTTTGTTATTGATTGATAAGTGCTTCCTTTTTTGTCCTTTACCACAATTTTCCTCATAGCGTCAAGGTAAGCAAGGTATGTGAAAAACAACTTGAGTTTCGTTACCTTACAGAAACAGATGGCCGAACTTCGGCCACAGGCGATAGTACAGATTATGAAGGAAAATTTTAAAGCAAGAATAGACGAAAATTTAAATAAGAAATAACTCGGAAGCTTGCTGTGTCCAAAACCTCCAAAAGGAGGTTATGAGATTGGCATAACCTCCTTTTACGGCACATGATATGAAATTTTCATTTTAATTATTTTATTAACTTTTTATTTAAAGTTGAATTCCGAATATTTTTGTGAGCTGATTTTTTGGTAATTGTGTTTTTTATGTGAATATTTTAAAAATTATATTGAAACAAATTTGAACTTTAGGCCAAATATGTTGACAACAAGACAACATGAAGAGGCAATGAAGGCAACAACCAACAACGCCTCTGTAAAGAGCAAATCATACAGCAGACTAGACAGACTATTTCGCTGGCCGCTACACCAACTTATCTGTAGTCTTTCATGTAGGGATGCCCAAAAATACATCGATGCATCGAAAAACTCCGATGTTTTTTAACACCACTGACTAAGTTGATGCATCGATGTTTTTTTTCGATGTATAGATAGTTTTCTATGCATCTATGTGTTTTTGCAGTGTTCATTTTTTAGCACTATCAAACACTTTAAAGAAAACTTTGACTGCAATGGCATATCAGCATATCACTCTTACTACAGATCTTTGGTTAGACTCCATGCAAATGCGTAGCTTTTTGGGCGTGACAGCGCATTTTGCAACTGGTATTGAGATTAACACAGTGACGAATGGTGTATATGAGATGGAGGAAAGGCATATCAAAGATTACATTTGTGAAATGATAAAAACTTGTGAAGAATGGGGCATAGACCGCAATGCTGTTTCGGCGGTCGTGACTAACATTGCAGCGAATAAGGTCAAACTGTGGATTTAGATTTTGGCAAGAAAAAATACGTATCTTGCTTTGCTCACACGCTCTGCTCATCTGACCTACATAATATTATATCAAAAATAAAATCCGTTGTAGCCTGGTTCAAAAGAAGCTGTGTTGCTAGCGATGAATTAAGGAAAGCAACAAATCCTGGTACAAAATTGATTCAAGATGTTTCAACTCTGTGGAATAGCACACACTACATGCTACAGAGATTTTTAGAACTTCGAAAGACTATTATTGTTAACTGCCACAAAACTGCACCACCAATGCTCAGTGGATTTGAACTCGCCTTTGTTTCTTCAATTTTACACATACTGCTTCCATTAGAAGCTGCTACTAAAGAAATCTTAGGTGAAAAATATTGCATACGAAGTAAAGCTATTCCTATAGGTAATGTGCTGCATGACATCAAAAATTCAAAATTTTATTGTTGATGAGCCTTTGACTATTGAAATCCAAAAGCTTATATTAAAAGAAATTGAAAAACGAATGGGTGAAATTGAATATGTCACTCCACTCGGTATTGCCACAGCCTTGGACCCACGTTTAAAAAAAATACATTTCATGGATTCCTTAGCTTCTTCGAGTGCAATTACAAAAATCATGGAACTCATAGCGGTTTTGATTCGCCATGAGGAATCAGTTTCTGAGTCTAATCATTTTGAAATAAACCAAGAAAATTTCAATTTATGGAGTGATCATCAAAAATTGGTAAACAAAAATTGGAATCCTAATGAAACTAGAGATATTCTTTATGACGAATTGTCAATTTATTTAAAAAATCCCGTAGGCAGCTTAAACGATTATCCTTTGGAGATATGGAAGAACTTCAAGTTCAGTTCCCAGTTTTGTATAAATTGGCGGTCAAATATGTATCAGTTATAGCAACTTCAGCCCCCTCTGAGCGACTATTTTCCAAAGCTGCGTAAACTCTTAATCAACAAAGGAATAGACTGAAGGGAAAATGTCTTCATAAATTACTATTTTTGCAAAGCCTTGAGTGTAGCCCCTGGCATTTTTGATTTATTACATAAAACTTTTTTTATTCTTTTAAACTCTTCTAAATATATTATATTCTTTTATTCTAGTTCATGAAATTCCTTACAATAAAAAAAACATTAAAACTTATCGTTTTGTTTTTCTTTATTTTGTTTTTTCAAACAGCAAGGAAAAAAAGAATAAACATCAATGTTTTTTTCATTGCATCGATGTTTTTTTGCGATACATCATTTAAAAAAATAACGATATTTTCATTCCATCCGATGTTTCATAATTTATCGATGTCTAATTTCGATGCATCGTATCAAGAAAAACATCGATGTAATTTTTCGATGGGCATCCCTACTTTCATGACTTTTCACTGTGATCTGCTCAAGCTACGTAGGTCCTAATTATGCTACCAATTGTGGCGAGAAAGTTATAAATAAATAAATAAATAACTGGCCATTTCAGCCCTTGAAAGGGTTTTGACCTAGCTTCTTATAATCAATTGTGTTGTGCGTGTTATTAAGTTTGTACACAATTGACCGAGAATCGGACCTACAGGTTTAACGCCGTCTCCGAAAGGTGATGAACGGAATGTTCTTGTTCTCAAGAAGCTTTACATGGCAAGAAAGTTACCCGGAAGTTTATTTGGCAGAGAGAACGCTTTAACATTAGTAACTGAGTTCTTATCTACTTTTGATGCACCCTGTGTCAGGGTTAACCTTGATCGTGTCATGAACCATTGAACTATGTGTCGAATCATATATCGTTAACCCTGAAGATGCATAACCTTAACTCATGTGCATCTTCGAATGCCGATCACAGTATTTTACTGCTATCACATCATGTTGAGGTTGTGTTACTTTGTTGTTATTCTTCTTTTTCCAAACTTCCGTTTTTATGATTTGCTCTATACAGAGCCGTTATTGTTGTTTGTTGTTGTCTGTTGTTGTCTTCATGTTGTCTTCTTGTCAACATACTTGGCCTAAAGCTCAAATTTGTTTCAATATAATAAATGAAAAAAGGTCACATTAAAATTAAATTCTAAAAATGTATTTATTTATACCTTTATTTTTTGGGCTAAATAAAAATTAATACCTACATCACATCAGCAATTTGATTTATTTTTATTTAAAAGTTTTTATAAATGGTAAGATATATGTATATGGGCAACGATTCCAAAAATAACAATTCCGAACACTTGTGAGGCAATGTACATTGAATGGTAACACACAAATTACATTAGTTGGATGTGTAAACAAACAATTGTAAACAATTTGTTAACGAAACACGAAGCTTGCGTTTGTAGCTGGCGGTTTTGCAAAACAAATGGTTAAATTGAAGCATGCAATTCATTTTAAGAAAATTTAAACAACTTATCGAATATGGAATTGCAATGAACTAATGTAGAAAATTTTATTGATTTTTTTGCAGTGGTGTCACAGACTACAAATATAGGGGAATACCAACTGTATCGTTATTTGCCGTATTTCGGCTAAATGAATCATTTAAACTGATTCGGAATATTTCAATTAATTTAGCCAACATTGCTAAATAAGTGGCTTAAATGTATCCTTATTGCTTTTAAACACAACTCAGAAATTTCTTAATTGTTATGATACGCTTGTTTAAGTTGTTGCAATTGAATTGATTTAGTTGCTAGCAGGCCGTAACGCATCGATTCAACAAATATAAAAAAAAAATAAAAAATAAACAATTTAAAATAAAAATAAAAAAATAGGTTGTGTTGCCGAAGCAGCAGCTGTTGATATTATTATGATGCGGCTACACCATTGAATGCGGTTTATATACACAGCTGAAGCTATTGAAATTTTCAGCTGACATTTAGTGCAAACGCAATGAACTGTGGGACAAAATGCAAATATTTGCACCGCAAAATTTCAAAAAAATTTTTATTGAAAAAATCTTATCGCGCTTCAATTAATAAAAGTTCAATTAATAAATGCTAGTATGTCCTATATCTCTTGATTTTAATGAGTTATCTGATATTTTGTGGTAGCCCAGATATTTCTGTCGTGTTTGAACAAGTGCAGGACTCTGTCCTAGGACGCACATCGCAGATTCTTCATTAATTTCACAGATTCACATGTATAATTTTTTGTAAGGTGATAGTTCAACCTACAATAACCTTTTAGCAGTCCTGTGATGATTCTTAGGTCATTCTTTGTAAGCTTCATGCATTCTTTGAATCTCTTTAGGTCGAATGCCCCTAAGAGTAGTTAATAGTGCTTTAATCCTGGTAGCTTCTCCAGTCTTTATTTAAAGAACATTGATTCATTTGCTTATCCCACAGAATGGTTCCGGACCAACAAGGGGAGTTGGTGCTCCTTACTTTGCCAGGCCCGGTTTTGTAGCCCAAGCGAGTTAAGTTTTTCAAGACACTCCATCACCAGTTTTGAGATTACCTGATGGGATTTCATTGCCTTGATGGCAGCTTGACTGTCGGAGAGGATAGCTATGTTTTGATTCCGGTATTTTCGTTTCAGTATAAAATCTACGCACCTGTCTGTCGGTATGTTTTCTCTTGGAATAGGCCTTACTTTGGTTTTGATATTTAAAAAAATTAATTTTTATTTTTAATTTTTACCCAATTGTTCAATATGTCAAGAATATTTCCCCAAAGTGTTAAGTCAATTGCAGAAAACCTTTGTGAGAGAGAAACGTCATTAGACTCGACCGCAGCGTCGCTTTTTTTCAAAACTTTACTCAACACAAACTCAAAATAAACAAACCGTATTTTTGAAGACGATGGACACAACTTCTCACAGGCAACTGCAATGATCTTTTTAAAATCGTGCACAATTCTACTAGATATTGTTATCTAGGAATTTAAGGAAGGCTATATTGGATTTTTATTATTATACCCACACGCATACTGCGTTAGGGGCATATTAAGCTTGTCACTTCGTTTGTAAGTAGGCGTGGTAGGGTAGAAAATTATATATAAAATTAATCAGCATTACTTCCTGGGGCGATATCCGTCTGCCTGTCCGTTGTCACAATTATAGCCATAATTTTGAAGCTTTTTTAATCAAATTCGAACTATCGATGATTTCATATCAATTCGACTATTTTTGAGCAAAATCTGACCTTTGTGATTCAGATTTTTGTACTTTGTAGGTTAGTAGTGCTCATGAAAATAACTTAAACTGTAGTTTTTGTTTTTTCGAAAACAATTTCTGTTTTAAGTTATACACTGTAAAAAATTTCAAAATATCTTGAAAAATACAATAAGTGAATGTATTCAAACAGCTGTAACTTCTAAACTGTAAGACGTACAGAAAAAATTTGAGATATGTTTTAAAGGCCTTGAATGAGTCTTTCCTGTGGTGTACTTGCTTTGGACTCTTTTTTTGAAATTTTTTTAAAAGATTTCTTACTTTTTTACCGAAAATTTCATATATTTACATATAAAACTCTTCTGTACATGGCTATGTCACTGAACTCCTTCTTAACGACTAGACCGATTTTGATGATATTTGGTGTGTGTGTGTGTGGTTTAGGTTTCAAGTTTGACCCGGTAGGTAGAGTTGTTGTTGCTGTGGCAGTGTTTAAAGGGGTATTTGAGAGTATAACTCATAAACGAATTGAGAAATTGACATGATTTTTTCACTACAACATTACTTTTTATGCAAAAAAATTACAAAAATACAAAATGCATGAAAATAAACAAAGTAAACAAAAATCTTATCAAATAAACATCAAAATTTTAAGTTTCTCGCCTGAGTAAAACCGGGTATATCATCTAGTTGTAACGGTTGACTACTGCTAAGAGTAACTCCAGCACAACTTTATTTCGAAGAATAAAGAAGAAACTTGAAACTTTGCATAAAATTTTGCATAAGACTATAAATAATCAAAATCAAAATCAAAGTTTGAAAGTAAGCTTAATCGGATCAAATCCACTCCTACCTGCGGTTCCAAGTGACTAATCAAAAACGTAGTTATTTCGCAGATACGCTTTGATTCGAAATATGCACGCTACGTTTGAAATTTTCCGAAATCGAATGAAAACTCCTATACCATACAAACTGACGTCATTAAAATTATAAACATTTATAATTCGGTTAGTGTATAAAGACGAGTGTGGGAGTATTTTAACTTTAGCCAAGATGAAGATAATACAATCCTTACAAGTTTCCTGTGATTTTTTTATTTAAAATAAAGCTATCACTAGTTATCCAGACCACCTACAGATATTTTTTTTTTTAAATTATCATGACCACCTCAAGAATATTTTTTTAAAGAGTCGCACTGAGCCCATACAAAAGTTGGTAAAAAATATAAGGAATACTCCTGAAACGCTTGGTACGATTGGTTAGTTTATGCTACTTACAAAAAAAATTAAAAAAACAACAGTTGAATTCGGTCAATCCCTAGGGGTACCTCCATTAGACCTATATTAGACGATATTAATATTAGACCTTAAACTATATTAATTTTACATGATTTTGTGTTGAAAAAATTACCCGATCTTAACGAAACTCAGTCAGAATGGTAGGAAAATAGATTAATTCATGTGAACTGAAAATGGTCAAAATCGATTTGACCCTAGAGGTACCCCCCTTGAACCTATACTAATAATTAAAATTATTTTATATAGGAGGTTGGTTAATTTATACAAAGGTTGGCCGATCTTAACGAAAATCGGTTAGAATGCTAAAAAAATAGATTAATTGATGAATACTGAAAATGGTAAAAATCGATTTGACTCTAGAAGTACCCCCCCTTGGACCTATACTAATAATTTTAATGATTTTATATGTGAGGTACATACAAAGGCTGGCCGATCTTACCGAAACTCGGTTAGAAAATAAAATAGTCTAATAGATGTATACTAAAAATGGTTGAAAAAGGTTATGCCCTAGGGGTACCTTCCTTGGACCTATATTAATTTTCTACATGAATTTGCATTTAGAAAATGCAAAGCTCAATTTTTTTGAGCGCGCTCACTTTTTTGAAAATGTCAGCGCGCTCACATTCTGAGCGGTTCACTTTTTGAGCGCGCTCATATTCTGAGCGGCTCACATTCAAGAGAAAAAAGTGAACGAAATGACAGCCTTGAATTTGGTTTAGAATAAATTTCATTCAAAGTGGGTTGTACACTTTTTGAGAGCAAAATTAACAGCCTTGGGAAAATGTAATAAGTTTGTTCAGCGATTTGTAAAAGTCGATGAATTTTTTTCACGTAAATTGAACGAAAAGACTCTCAATCATTCTCTTATTTTTTACTGGGATAGATTTATTGTATTAAAAATAATTTTATATTTTTAATGCAAATGAATTTAATGACAATAAACAATTTCTGTGAAATAGCAATTTTGGACCATTTTTAAAAATCAGATTTCACGAAGAATCGGTAAAAATCGGTGAATCTTTTTACAGACATTGCAAGTCAATTAAACTTTCTTTACGATATTTGCTAATAAAATGTGGGTGAGGATTTTTTTATATAACTGCTTTGGACAATTTTTTAAATTTCGTATAATTTTGATTATTTTCAAAATAATGTAAAAAAACCCGATTTAATTTTTTTTCCAAAGAAGAAAAATTGTTTTTTTTACCATTTAAAAAAAAAGCCAAAAATAAAGTTCTTTTGAGAATTTGAAAAATTATACAAAATATTTTTTCCTAGACGCTACAACAATAGCAAAAAATCTATAACAATAAATTTGTCTAAAAGTATTGATTTTAAAGGGTAATGGAATCAATTAATAACATAATTTTTTTTTGACTGATTTAAATCCACTTTATTTGAAGCATATTCTTTACAACGATACCCATTTTGTTGGGTGTCGAGACAAGCAAATTTTTGATTTTTGTCCATTACACGATTTACTGTGCGAAACCAAAAATCAGATCTCAATAGCAGTAATTTATAAATGTTTTAAAGTAAAATTTTTAAAATATGTTGTTTTTATATATTCAAGAATTTGAATTAATAATTCTTTTATTACGAGTGTAAGCATTAAAAAATATGGGAGAAAATATGACTTTTTTACCATTCGAAATCCAAGAAGATCGCCATTATGAGCCTACCTTGATGAATTGAAGAATTTTTAAAAATCAGTTTAAAAATATATACGAGTAAATTTTTCATTGCTACTATTTCGCTCCACCGTGCAAAGTAAGTCAAATATCTTGTGCTCGTTTTTAGTGTAGGTGTAATTCGCATGTTTAACATTTTCAACGCAGTGTTAAAAATGTGTTTTTATTTCTTGTTCATATTGTTTGATTTATTTACTTTATTATACCTGTATAGCTTCTTCAGACAGCTGTGGCGTATTTGTAAAAACTTTGTTTAACTCTAAAAAAAAATACACAACTAATCTAATCGTTGACGAAATCACACCAAACTCAACTGCCTTGCACTGAATGCGCATATTTTGCGAATGAATTGCAAAGTTAATTGTTACAACAATATGCGAAATAATCATAATACGAGTAATAATAATGAACATAATAATGGCAAAAAAACTACAATGCGTGAAGAATTTTAAAGCAAGTGAAAGAAAAACTGGTAGGAAAAATTATTGATTAAAATAATTGTTTTAAAATAGATTTAAGTGGTTACCAATTTCCAAATGCATTATCAATTATGTAGCTTTGCGCAATTCATTTTTTTTAATAACAAAATCTACTGGTTGGACTTGTAATGTTAAGAATGTAATGGTAAATGAGTGGAAAAGAGGCTAATCGAAGGCCTCACAAGTGTTACATGTTTACAATCTTGCAAGTACATCTAGATTAATGTCAAAAAAATCTTAATAAATTGTATGATTTACTAATGTCAATAGTATAAGACTGTAAAATATATGTATCTTAGAAATAAAACCTTAAGTCAAAATGTTTGCCTTTTGAGAATAAGTATCACAAATAGATACAGGTATAAAATAGTAATTTAAAAAAAAAAAATGTTTGCATATCAACCGAGATCGAAAATTGGATGGTTACATCAAAATATGGAAACCAAAATAAACAAAAAACATTTTAATTTTAAGATTAATGCTACCAGCTCTTTTTCTTTTAGTTGGAGGAAATCGGGGAAAAAACTCTACCATATGACACACAATTTTTGAAATTTGATGCTATACGTACAATAATCATCTATATATATAAAAAAGGAGCTTATGTTTGTAAGGCCGCAATAGACTCCTAAACTACTCATCCGATTAGCATGAAAATTTGTGTGTAGAAGTTTTTTGGTACGGTACGTGTTTGTGGGCTATCGATTTTGATCCACCTTGAACACCAGAGGGCGCTGTAGTACAAATTTTTTACAAAACTGCCTAAAACTCACAAACCGCTTATGTGATTAGAATGAAAAGTAGTGTAAAGTGGTTTTCATGTACGTTGAGTGTTTTGCTGCTATCTTTTTTACCTTTCTTGAACTCCAGAGGTCACTGTAATACAAATTTTTTACAAAACCACCTAAAACTCCCAAACCGTTCATGCGATTAGAATGAAAATTGGTATATAGTAGTTTTTAGGTACGATGATATTTTTGACGCAATCTTCTTTGAACCACCTTGGACACCAGATGGTGCTGTAGTACAAATTTTTTTACAAAATCGCATATTTTTAGTTATTTTCTTAGGTTATATATTCAGATATTTACAAAATATAAAATATTTCTTTAATTTAGTAAAAGTAAAAAAATGTCCGTTATTTTGACATCAAAAACATGAACATATCTTGAAAACTATGAAAAATTTAACTACAACGGTATATTTAATGCAACATCGTTGCTCAAAAATGAGAAAAAAACAATCAGAAATTAAATTTTGTGACTTTCGATTCAAATATCTCCGCTGCATTTGTATACATTTTGTTAAATTTTTTTTGTCTTAAAGCTTTATCAAAGTACTATGAAAACCTTATTGCAAAAATACCGTTAGTTGAGTATATATATATTAAATTTTTTTTCAAAGAAGGTCTAAAATTTTGGATTTTTCCTCAAAAAAAGGCTCAAAATTTGTTTTTGTTGTAAAACTAATTTAAATTCAAATTCACAAACTGTCAACTCTATTTAAAAATTATAACATTTGTAAACAAAAGTTATTTCAATTTTACGCAAAAATTAAAAACCATTTTTGTGATTCAAAAAGCAAGGGTTCCCTTGATTTTTTCGAAGAAAATTTTTTTTTCCAATATTGTGTTTTTATATTTTTGTAAAAATATAAAAGCTAAGAAATTAATTTATTAGAAAAAATTTACTCTAGTATCTCTTACCAATCAAAAGTTATAATCAATAATCTTTATTCAAAATATATATACAAAAAGCAAAACGCTGTCTGTGTGACGGCTGGAAACTTCAAAATTACTTAGCCGATAGAGCTGAAATTTTGGCAGTACATTTTTTTCAAGTACGAGATGGTTTAAATGTCTGTCACACCCCCTTTTACCACCCACAAATCAATAAAAATGCTATATCTCCTACGGTTTTCGTCGATTGGGCTACATTTCGGTAATTTAGTCTGTATGCTTAGTGTCGGCAACTGTACTAAAACAGGGTAATGTCCATCTACTAGAAAACTGGGATGAGCATTATATAAGAGGGTGTGGCTCCGTCCATACAGTTAAAATTTGTATTATCGAATAGCTTTGAAAGTAAAAGTAGCAATACTTACATACCAACTCAAATTGGAGTTACTATGGGAAACTGCTAATACCTGCTAATGGGAAACTGTAACGGGCAGTGGAAAATAACAGTGGTGTCAAACTTTGAGTCTAAGAAAAGTTTTGAATACACCTATTATGGTCCCATATAGCTGCAGGGTGCAGCAACGCGCGCCGGGAAAAGGCTAGTAATTTATAAAAATGTGTTAAGATTTTGGACACGAAATTTAAATTTTTTTTAGTAGTCTAGTATTCAATTAAATAATCTGTTGTAACTATGTTTCGCATGGGAAAACAATGATTTGTTTGTTTATTGTCCTCGACAACTTCATTTCATTTTTTTACATTATTTTGTAGATATAAAATTAACCTGGATAGTACAGCTAACTTAATTACTGCCATGGGCAGCTTTTAACAAATAACACGCTAAAACAACTAAAAATAATTTTATTCTGCCTTTTTAGGCATTTTTTATTAATAGCATTGAAACGAGTGTTGGTAACACCGCGCGAAAATTAAGTGTTACCAACACTTATTCATATTAGATGTAGTTTGTGTCTTAAGTCTTTTTGCCACTTTTTTTTTTGTTTTTTTGTTAACGTGACAGCTTTACGTTTCACTGCGCAGATTTCCAAAAAATTGACAAAAGTATTTTATCAAAATGCAATGGAGTATAGATGCTATGACAAAAATAATGGTAAGACAGTAAAGGTTTTGACTTTATAAAAACAATAAAAGAAGAAAGGAAGACGTTTTCGAAGCACGTTAAGGGAACTGCTTAAGCAATCCAACTAAAAATTTATTACATGGAATTATATCACACTTTATATAGGTTCTAATCAAGAATGATAGAAACAAGAGAGCTTGATGTCATCCAGCGCTTTTGTCAGACTTTGGAATAATTTGACTTTGGAGCCCACGCCTAAATATTTTTTTTTCTTATTTTTATAATAAGTATATGGACCTCCTACACCTATTGGTGCAATAAAGTTTTGCCGGTCTCGAATGGCTTAGGAGATAAAAATCGTAAAAGTTTAAAATTTGATATTTTTTGGTATTCGAAAATATTCATATTTTTATACAGAAGAGTAGTTATTTATACTTTACTTTTCCGCAAGAATTTATTTTCAATTTCGAAAATTTGTCTAGCGATCGCACATTTTCTTACGTTTTTGTTAAGCAGAAGCGCTGCGTGACGTCATGCACTCAATTGAGAACGACAGCATTAGATAATGGGACTGCGGAACACGTCATCTTGTCTCTATAATTCTTGGGTACTAAAGTAAAAATTATTATACGCCAGTAGATCCTGGTTCTTAGCCAATACGACAAAAACTTCATGACGTCATAAATTCACGGAGAGAGCCTCTCCAAGTTGGCAAATGCAGTTATCATGCAATGGCGTTTCACTGAATTATTACTGGGTGAGTATATACATTGCGGTAAATATTATACAATGAAAATGAAGGATGTGTAATTAGCCTGACGTCAAAAGCCGTCAGCTCGCGGCGGAAGCAGCTTATTCAGCAAAAAGAATTGTTACTGGTATACTAGAGGTGTTATGGTAAATTTTATTTTACGACAGCAAAGATTGGATCTCATAATGAAAATAATAACAAAATTGTTTGTGCCATGACAACATGAAGGTAGCCGCTTAATGATGTTAACATGCAACAGTAATGGAAAAACGTTGCATGGAATTATGACTCCGTGAACATTGGCGCTAAGGTAAATTTTATGAAACAGCAGTAAAGGTGAGGTTTTCGGTTTCATGATAAAAGTAAAAAAAAAAAAATAAATAAAATTCGATAGCCTCATGAGGCCCTGTAGGGAACCGCTCGATGTAAATGCTCCATTATTGCATGGATTTATTGCATGGCGCTAAATTAAATGTTAATGTAACCAAGCCAGAGCAAAATAAAAATCAAAACTAAGACATGACAGATTCTAATATCTTTGGATCCAAATCCAAACAAGGATTAGAACAATTAAAAAAAGGATTAGGATTTGTATTACAATTAAGACCAGGTATAATATTACCTTATATTACCTTATTTATATAATATTGTATATTATAATATACAGGTTGATTAGATGACTAAGATTAGACAAAGGACAAAAACAAGGATTTAGTCAAGAATTAGGACAATGGTTCAGGTAAAGGCTTAGACAAGGATTAGGAAAATAATTTAGAAAACATTTAAAACATGCATTAGGAAAATTATTCCGACAAGGATCACGAATAAAAGTAGGACAAGGACTGTTAAGTGAATTCAGACAAGAACTAAAACAAGGATTTGGACTTGGATTAAAGAAGAACTTGGGCAAAGTCCAGGACAAGGAGTCAGACAAGTAAAAAGCATAAGCGAAACATTCGAATAGAGATAAGGGTGGGGACAAGTTTAAGGACAAGGATAAGACTAAAGACGAGGATAAAGATACATTGTGAAAAATGAAAATTATGAAAATTAATGTGAATATGAATAAGAATGTGTGGCGGCAGTGGCGCACTGGGTAGAGTGCGTGACGCATACGCCAAAAACCCTGGTTCAATTCCATCTGACACAAAAAGTTTTTTTAATTGAATTAATTTTTCTGTCGTCACCTCTCTGCTGACAATGGCAGACCTGAGAGAGTAAATTATGCCATGTAAAGCTTCTTGAGAACATGCACATTAGTCGCTCGGAGTCGGCATAAAACTAGTAGGTCCAGTTCTCGATCAATTGTGTTCAAACATTTAATTACATGCACAACACAATTTGATCATAAGAAGTTCGGTCAAAATCCTTTCAAGGTCTGAAATAGCCAGTTTATTGTTTATTCATTTATGAATAAGAATGTAAATTTCCACATGAATGCGAATATGAATATAAATATGAATATGAATATGAATATGAATATGAATATGAATATGAATATGAATATGAATATGAATATGAATATGAATATGAATATGAATATGAATATGAATATGAATATGAATATGAATATGAATATGAATATGAATATGAATATGAATATGAATATGAATATGAATATGAATATGAATATGAATATGAATATGAATATGAATATGAATATGAATATGAATATTAATATGAATATGAATATGAATATGAATATGAATATGAATATGAATATGAATATGAATATGAATATGAATATGAATATGAGTATGAACATGAATGTGAATATGAATATGAATATTGATATGATTACATTTGATTTAATAATTTTAAATTTATTGAAGACATTTTTAATATCAGAAATTTTAAACATAGTTTTCCAAAATTTTTCCTAATAATTTAAAAAAATTGTAAAAACACATGCCATGTAGCACTGTGTAATTTTACTGTGTATTTTAAATAATGGCAAATCAATTCAAACATTTATTCTTCTACACCCTGTTTATCACTCTGAACATGTTCAAAACGTCAGAGTTTGTGGCATGCGTACAATTTGCACAAACAATTAGATACAATTAATGAATGTAACAGTGAGATACAATGAGAAAAAAAAGCATATCTAAAATTTTTCTTTCATTACTAATGAATACACCGTCTGTGTTAATCTTCGAGAGCATACAAGTTATACATTGATGCATGGATTTCAGTTTGCATGGATCTGCTATTTGCCATCCACTCTCAATTAACGAAAAAAATATCTTCCGCATACGAGCCCGCAGCTAGAAAACAAGTGTTAACAATTTAAAAAAAAAAAGAAATAATCTGCTGTTCGCGAACATTTTAAAAGTTTTCAAATCGGACTATTTAGTGCAACAAAAAGTATTTTGCTAACTTTGTTTTACAAGTTTTAGTTGAAAAAAATGAAACATGTTTTGTGAGGATCATTATGTAATTGGGTCGTTATGCTTCAAATCCATCACGTAAACAAATGGTGATTCCTATTTACTCGAATGTAGAGCAACAACTTATTTATTAGAGTTGTAATTTTGCGCAAATTTTGATTAAATCTTTTTGTTTAAAAAATTATAAAGATTACATGTTTGTTTCAGCTTTTTATTTTGAATTTATTTTTACTATTAAACACAAAAATTATTTTAACGTTTTAATTGAAAAAAAATTTAAACATTATTTCGTGTTTTCCGTGTTATATAGTCCAAATATGCCTGACAGACTCTACGATTTTTCAGATCAGAGTCAATTAGTAAGTGGTTAAAACTTTTTAGATAGTAGAGCGAGAGATCACGATCGTGTCTTCACAAAAGGAAATCTAGAGACAAATTACTTTTATATCAAATCAAATTTCAATTTTGAACCAAATGATACTTTTCTGAAGTTTTCAATAAATAAACATTATATTTTGGTCATCAGAACCAGTTTGCGTTTTTGCACTTCTAACTTAAGTTGAGAAGTATGAAATTGGGAGAAAACTAGCTAGGAATGTTTATTATCTTTAACTTGGCCGAGATGACAAGATTCCCGAATAATGTATGACACATATAAACCATACAAATTTGTTAGTTTTGTATCGTAAATTTTCTGTTTGCAATAACCCGACAAGATATGTCTGGCTATGTGACAAGTTGCACCATCTTGTTGAAAATACACGGAGATGAAAGATATATCAATATCTCTAAGTAACGGTCTCCATAGACCGTAGAATTAAGACCGTTTTCTTCGAAAAAATAAGGCCCGACAATGAAACCTTGATGAAACTGCACACCACTCTATTCCACTCAGACGCGAATTAGAAGCAATTCCGTCTTATGAAGTATAAATACGTCGGTTAGAATCACTCCTTATTAGACAATTTTGTTTGTTAACACGTTCACATTTTCAAGAATTTTCCTAAATGTTTCCTCATACGTACCCATATAAAAAATTGTATGTTACATATGACTTATGAACATACATACGTTCATACATACATTCGTCCGTGCATTAGTCGCATGTGCACAATGCTTTAATAATGACGCAAATAAATTGTTATAACCATATTCTTACATTCTACAACAATTCCAATATCCTAAACTTTTCGTTCGCGGAAATACATTAAAGTAACTATCAATCTGTTTTTGTGTCACATATGCTTCATAGACGTGTGAACAAATATAGTTATTGAGTCACATGTGACTCATAGACGGTGAACATATAACATTGCCGTTTAGATCACAATGGGTCTAGTCAGACATAAAAATCTAGCTCAAGATGTAGGTTTTCGTACTCTTCCACCATTTGAATTATCTTTCGCAAAATTCCAAGTAAATCGCAAGTCTGCTGCGTTTTTTTTTTTAGTTTAATTTTATATGGGAATAACTTTAAATCTTTATGCTAAATTGTCGGCAGTGACTGTCTGCTGACACCTATTTGAGCTTATGAGCTCCTTGGCGAAACTATAGAATAAGCTTGTATGGAAGTAGCTACAGAATCGATAGTTTCCTTCGTCGGAACTGACGGACCGCGATGATATGGCCTTCTTGCGATTGTCTCACTCTCGGCAGAATTAGTCACGAGCCTTATTATTGCCCATCTGCTAAAAAGAGTGCCGCCAAACGTCTGCCTATATTCTCTTTCGACAGAAATAAAAACAGAAATAAAAAAAAAATCCGCAGAAAAAGTAATTAAGGCTTTTTTTAATAGCGCCTTTCATCAGCCACCCTGTACTTATACGATATCAAAGCATTCGATATCATGAGCAAAATTTCAAGTGTTTATATTAAATTTTGTGGAGTTTTTAGAGATTTTACCATTTTGAGATAGTGATTTTGTGTGGGAGATTGGCGGGGTTTTCATTCGATTTGGTTCATTTTATAGCTTATATATTCAATTTCATTATGATATCTTCAAAATTACGGCTGACGTAATTTGAGGGAGAACAAACAGATGGAGGGACAGACGTACAGCACTTAATAGACTAATGTGGTGATGCTGATCAAGAATATACATATATACTTTTCATGGATTGGAGATATCATAGTATTGAGTTGTGTATTTTTGCAAAGGATAAAGAAGTGCAAATTCTTCAGTATCCACCAAAAGTTGTTAATACCATAATAAAAGATATTAAAGCCAGATATTTAATCGCACGAAACCATCTCTTCGTATGTTATGTATGAAATAAAAAAAAAAAATTCTACTTTAGGACCATATCATGTTCTGTCTCTTCAGGAAAAGCACAAAGTTCTGACAATTATTTTCTATATTTACTTGCAATTCACGATTTTACAACTCGAGAAGATGGTAAAGGCGTTTTGTCCTGCTGACACTTTCGTGTGGTACAACTGATTCCACGAAAACAAAGAACAAATTTCATCCTTCTTACTGTACCGTTCATCTCCCAAAACTAACCAGCAGGCTAGTAAGCTCGGAACTGGAGGATTTCTCCGTTTGCAGATTTATCAGTGGAGATACATCGCAAGGAGAGTTCCACTCTCTACATTTATGGGTTGTGAAAATGAATCAATTATTACAAACCATGGAGGGTAGTCAAAGCATATGTAGTCGATGTTACAATCATTGTAAAATGAAAATTTCTGCAGGCACTGTGCAAACTCTGCAGGCCACAATGTGGTAATTATGAGCTAGGAAATAACCCATGGGCTCATTCTTCTATATGAAATGAGAATATATAAGACATATCAAAAAGGTAAATACGACGCCCTTCATGTGTAAGAAATCAGTAGGCAAGAAATTTGGTTTTTCTCCCCATCGTCTATTCTATACCAAGCAGTCTGGAGGCCTTCTAAGTCTTCAAGCTTAAGCAAACTCCACAAAGTGCAGAGAAATAAACAACTTTGCATTGTTGAAGTTATTTGCTCTCCCAACCAATGCCCAAAGTATCATCCTACTCGCTCCAATGTATTCTCCAGATTTGCTGATTGAATCCTTGCGACGCACCAATGATTATAGCGTACGCCAAACGTATCCAAGAAACTGTCCTGCGCTTTATCCAAAGGCGCACGACGGACAAAACTATAGTATATTTTTAGATAGTCTAAAGGCGCTATGTTCCACCTACAACTAACACCAATCATAACTCTTGCCAACAGGTGTTACTTTGGACTAGAGCTCTCACTAGATGAACAAAACGCATGCCCCATTCCTCAACTAGACTTTACAAACTCAAAATTTGAAATAAGGAAATCTTATTTTGAAATAAGGAAAAATGGAATGAAACCACGCCTACCTCTCATAAAAAATGACATCATCAAAATGGTAAAATCTCTAAAAAACTTGATCTTAAAAAACTTGCAATTTTACACATAAGCTCAAATCTTAAAAGTTGTCAAAATAAAATTTAAACCACGCCTACTTCCCATACAAAGTGACGTCATCAAAAAAGCAAAAACTTCATAAATTCCACAAAATTTAATGTATTAATATTATATTACTCGAATACTAGCTTTTATATTAAAAGCAATGCAATGAGTTGGGTTTATAGTTCCAATACAAACTGACTTTAAAGTACTAAAAAGTATTACATACATAAATACAACTGACGTCAATAAATTCTTATAATTAGAAAAAGACAGTGATGCTAAATTGGGGAAAAAATTAAAATGTCAAATTTTATTCTTTTCGAAAAGAGAAAAAGAAACATATGGAATGCATCAGAAAACATCGCAAATGTCTTTGTTGTAGTCAGGTCAATCATAAGCATTACTAGACAATTTGCATTACATTTTGGTTAAATTTGTAATATAGAAAGGATGAATCGTTTATTAAGGTTCTTACAAACGTCACAACTGGGTACATATTCTATTTTTAGTAGTTTTTAATTTTACATTAGTAAACATTTCCTTACGAGGAGACGTGATTCGCTACTTTACTCGAAGCTCAAATCTTCTATATTTCGTTCAACACAGTCATATTTCAGATATTCTATATAAGTCTTTAGTGTCTCCCCTTTCTCCAACCCTGTTATTCACTGAACCCGCTTTTAACTACCACTCGTACAACGAATTTTACCACTTTTCGCAATGCACCAGTGGGTGTTGGAGGAAGCGAGTCGAGTCGATTGTGAAAGAAACTAAAAGAAATGCAGAAAGTTGCAGCCGAGTGTGCAACCAAACTACAAAATCGTTGGCTTAAATGTCTGCCCCAGAGTCTGGTCGAACCAAGCGCAACATTTCGTAAATTACCAACTTCATATATAAAGTCCAAAGCAAAGACTTTAAAAATTAGTTGAGTCCAACAATTGCATTCATACGCTTCACGTACAAAAACGTAAATCCAACAAAATAAACACTAATAACCAATAGAAACAATCAAACAATCAAAACACCAAAAAATAATTAAAATGCGCTTCCAACAACAACTAGTAGCATGCATCGCATTTATTGCAATCAGCTTTTTGGCCAGTGCTTCAGCTGGCTTTGCAAGCTCTGGTGGTCACTATGGCGGACTATTCCATCAGCAGGCAGCACACAATCTTGACGTAGACGTACACGATTTCAGCTCAGATAGCATCAAAAGTGGTCCGAGTCACTATGAGAGTCTCGGTTCATTGGGCGATCATCTGCAGGAGCACAATTTCCCAGCAGACATTGAGTCGGAACATTATAAAAATGACGTAGGCTCTGCAAGTGCAGATTTCGCGGAAGCAGCTGCAGCCAGTGAATATCATGCGGAAGTAGAGTCACTCGGTCAGGAGGAACACTATAACGAAATCGAGTTGGGGGGACATCATTATGGTGGTAGCGCGGAGTCACTTTATAGCGAACTGGAAAATAAACCGGTTCGTGGCATTGATCACGGCAAAGGCGCATTCAGCTACAGCACCTTATACGAATCCAAGGAAGATAAACAAGATTGAGTAGGTCATGTAACAAGCACGTGCTGTTCAGAGAGAATACAAGCAAATTTGGCGTGAGATTGTGACAGTATTTGTTGGATAGCGAATTACTAGTGAAAAGACTTAATATATAGAAATAAAAACAACACATTTGGTTTAACATTAATATAGTTTAATTTTTCCCAAAGATAGTGTGTTCTTAAATTTATTTTAAGATTGTCTACCAGATTGACTGGGATGAATGTCTACATTTTGGAAAATTAAGAAACAAAAAGAAAAACAAAAATGACCGAATATTTGCATGGATCACATCCATACTTCAAGGAACTTAATATAAGTGTTGGGTTTGGATTTGTTAAACTCGTTCTTTTGTGACAGCTTTTTGAACTAAACACTTATATTTTTTATTCAAAATATGGTTTTCAACAGTAGGTTTTTTGTGTATTTTATTCAATCGAGTTAAAGATTATATTTTCGTATTTTATACTACGTTCATACTATGCCATAAATTACTTAATTTGTCATAAATTACTTCACTAAAATCAACTGCGTTCATACTAGCTTTTCGTAATTTATTTTGACAGTTTTTCCATTTCTCCCAAAAAGTTCGTCTCTTCTTCGGTTTTTTGTCCATATCGAATTTTTCTATTCACAGAACCTTTTGATGCCATTTCTTTGATTATTTATCGAAAAGATTAGTGCTGACACCAATTTGATCTTAATTTGGAAGGTAATTTATGATAAATTACATAATTTCAAAGAAATTTCGTTGACAGAATTCATATGGTGAAATTACTTAATTTGGGCATGATTTATGCATAAATCAAGAATGAGCCGTAAATTACGATAGTGTGAACATAGTATGTATAAGTATGTAGCTTAAAATTTTAACTGATGCCGATCATTAATATAAATTAAATTTTAAAATAATTTTGGTTACAAATTCACACACAAAACCTCTCTTTTATTTTTATTTGTATTTATGAAAGCAAAGAAATTAATATATTTATTCACTTTATTCCTTAATAACCCAATGTTTGGTAAATGTACACAAGTTTTTTTTATATGGTCAGCTACGACTCGTAATACATATTGCTTTTGATCCTCGTTGCAAGTTAAGGATGCGTAAAAGTAGGTAATGAGAGCTACGGCCCTTTCAGCTACATCATTTATTACGAGGAGATTTGTTACTATCTTAACTCCATTTATGTGCGATGGCTCGCGATTCCAGTCAACCGGATCCACTTTGCAAAAATCCATTAATATTTTTAGAGCTTGAAAGAAAAACTGTGTGTTTATTGTCACAAAGCTTTTAATCTTCATTGTAGAATACGAAGATTTTCGTGCAGCTTGTTTTATAATGCTTCTTTTTTTTTTGTTTTTGTTTCATAACTCAAGGAAGTATCAAAAAACTCTAGACCAATCACTTTCTCACCATGGTACCATAGATGATTCTTTAGCTTTCTAAACCTAATTTTGATACATAGGGGTTGACTTTTTCGTAGCATAAAAAACAAAACAAAAAAAATTGCGATCTATCATAATTAAAAATAATTTAACGTACACTGAAAAAAAATATTAGCTTAAAATTAAACACAATGTGTTAAAAAAAAACACAGGTGCGTCACTGGACACACGACAGAAGCGAAGCATTTTCACAATTTCATAGATTTGAAAATTTAATGGCTTTATTTCGATTCGAATAATTTTTAAATTCAAAACTTGAAAATAACAAAGTAAACTAAAAAAACATACGTTTATCGTCACACCAGTAAGTTTTATTATATATCATTATTTTTTTTTTTCTGTCACTTAGAAAAGCACTTGTCAACGCACTTTTGGTCAATTGTTAATTTTTCCTTCGCGCTATGCAAAAATAAAAAAAAAAAATAAAAAAAATGCCCAAACAATAACCCAAACTACTGAACGCTGTTGATGACAGTGTGGAATAGAAGAAGCAACAGTTTTGTTTTTTGCTACTTTTGTTGTTTGGCTAGCCAAGACACAATCCTTTGAAGAATAGTCAACACACAATCCTTTCTTAAAGATTATAGTGATCTGCTGAAACATAGCTCTAGCTAATCTTTATCACTGAATCAACAAGATTGTGAAAGAAAGGGTTTTAGCGTAATGGTTAGAGGAAAGTACCAACAAACGATAGAACTGTGAGTTGTGGGTTCAATTCCTGCAGCGGGCAAGAAATTATTTTTAATATAACAATTTCTGGTTCAATTGATGCAAGCAAAAAACGATATCAATTCTAAGAAAAAAGGTGTCGGAAAAAAGTGTCGTTTTTTCTGATTTCACTCTAGCAAATCGCAGAACGAGGCGTAAAAAGCTTCGCTTCAAAAATGTGTTCATAGTTTACCTTTTTTTCATATGTTTTTCAAGAGTTTTAAGCACATTTGCTCTTACTTTGACGAAATTTGTTGCAAGCTATTTTTTTAACACAAAATTCGTCAAATTAATTCGTCACTCTTTCGTCAATTTTAAAACATTTGTTTTTCAGTGTACTTACCTTCCGAGAGCCTGAAGAAGCGTTAAGTCATTATTGGGTGCTGCTGCAGAAAGTAGCGCAAGAAATTAATATTTACACTGTAAATTTTACAGTAAATTGTTACAACAAAAAGACAAACATCCAGAATAAGTTGGTCCTCCTGAGCAGACATAATAAATTGAGTTCTGAAGAGCCTTATTTCAAAGCAATATATAGATTTACTCATCCAACGAGCTCTACGCATTACACCCGGGTGTTTAAACTTAATTAATTAAATAATTAATTAAATACAGAAGCTCTGCATAATCTGTTCTTATATGAGAAAAAAACGATAGAGATAGAGTTTCAATAAAACCATAAATTTTATAATTTCACACAAGAAAAAAAATATGCTTTACAATGAATGAATGAAATGAAAGAATAAATATGAATTACAAGATATCTCTTTTAAGTTGAGAGTTATAACATTTTTTTTTTTTTTAATTTACAGTCTTAAAAATTTTAAAATATCCTTTAAGCTCTTCGAGGGACTTCTAAGCACCATTTAATTTTAAATTTTCAAGGATTAATTGTTTAATTTGGATAGCCTAGTTTAAGAAAAGCAGCGCGCCCCTTAACATTTTAACGCTTTGGGAAAATGAACCAGTATTTCAAATTTATTCAATAGTTGCAATAGAGTGCAAAATTTCGAAATGTAGTAAAATTTGAATTAAACAACTTTAAAAGTCTTAAATTTTCAAAAAACTTGTATATCATTAAAATTTCATATCATTATTTAAATATGGAAAGCATCCTTAAATATCAAGAAATAAATATTTAATCGATTATTTTTGTTACATTTCGCCTTTATAGATACTCATTCCTTTACAATTTGTTACATTATTACAGTTGTTATGTGTAGTAATTAAAGAGCTGCACAGAAAATATATTCATAACGCTTCAGTATTGTACAGTATTTCAGTGCAGTATCGAGTAAAAATGTTCTGTATGAAACATTTCATATTTTGAAAGAGTTTCTTTGCTATGAAAGCATGCACTATCTAATCTGAAGCATTTTTGAAAGGAAATTTCAAAAAATTATTCTATAAGGTTGGACTGTATATGTCGAAGATATGACGAAAAATTTTAAAGAAGAAACTCTACATTCGACAAAAAAACTAAAAATTCTTTTTAATTGTTCTACCGGGATGATAGATATATGTACTTCCTTCCGAAGAGTTTAATGATTTTTGGGAGCTTTTATTTTATAACCTTAGAAACCTTATCCTGACACCTTATAAACTTTTTCCTCGAAACAAAAACATTGATATATCATTTTTTAAGATCAGACTGTAAATGCCGAAGATATGACAAAAAACTTAAATGCATGTAGGGGTCACGTTGGGGTTTGGTCGAAAAAAACAAGAACCAAAAGATTTTCGAAATTACCTTTTAAAAATGCTTCAGATAAGGGGGTGTGCGGCGTAATTTTCTTTTATTACCTGTAAGGTGATACGGTCTAAAATAAAATATCAAAAAATTGAGTGACAATGAAGTAAAACCAGCAGGAAATTATACTACCAAGTGCACTATGCATCAGCATCGATAAATTTGCAGCGATCTTTCTTAGTTTTCTAAAGGAAGCACAAATTTAGGGCGCTCAAGTCGAGGGGTTGGCCAATAGGCTTAGATATATACCCGGTCCACGCTGCTTCACCCGGCAAGTATATTGAATAATAATACGTAAATTCAAAACTTTTATTAGACCCTTAGTCTAACACCACGCCCATGGTCCATTGCCCGTTGCAGTTTTTACCAGTAGCATGACATCACTCTCAGGTGGCAATTCCATTACGAGTTTCAATGTTCTGTGACTTTTACTTCCATAGCTATTCTGTATTGAAAATCGGGACACACCCCCTTTTGCAATGCACGTGCCAGTTTTTATTAGAAAGACTTCGGCAATTACTAACTCCATACTGAGTTTCATTGCTATGCTACGTTTAGTTCCAATGCTACTCGATATCAAAAATTTGGTTTATGTGAGCGAAGCCACACCCCCTTGTCCAGTGCCCGTCACGGTTTTCTAATAGATGGATATTACCAAGTGGCAACTCCATACTAAATTTTATTGTTATGCGGCATTTAGTTCCAAAGTTATTCGATACCATAAATTTGAATTGTATGGACAGTGGCAGGCCCCCTTATTCAATGGTTACTCAATTTCGCCAGTCAAAGGACAAAACTCAATAGTACGTTCTAAACTATTTTAATTGATATGTGACTTATAGTTCGAGAGTTATACCTTAAATTTGGGCTACTAAAAAAATACCACACCCCTCGTCCAACGCCCATAAATTTTACCAGTGGAACGGCATATAAAAATTGAATTCGAGTATCGAATTTCGAGGCTGTATGACCTACATATAATTCCAAAAATATTCGACAAAAACAAAAACAATGTTGGTAAAAATTAGGACAGAGATGTGGGTAAGCATTTTCACAAATATTATGAAAAGGATTAGAAGAAATTTTGGATAAGAGATTAGGACACACATTTGAACAAAGGTTGGAATACCTCTAAGTACAGTGTGTAAAACTAATATTAGGAAAAGGCTACGAAAAGGACTAAGGCAAGGGCTAAGATAAGGGATATATTTGAATCTAACATTCCTAAAGAAGGTTTCAGTTGAAACACAGAGAGACATTTCGTTCAATTTTAAAATAAATCTTACCGTTATAAGAACTATAATGCTCTAAGAATATTACTTTATTTGAAAACTTAAGAATTTGGTTTCTTCTATCCATTTGAATTTTTTTAAGGATCACAAGAACATTATTTGTTTTCTTAAAATATTAGCATATTCATACTATGACCTCATAAGAGGTTTGCTTGAAACTTTTATATTCATTTTGTAAACTTCGATTATCGTCCATATGATAAGCTGTGGTGTCCGCTATTTAAGCTTGCATCATTGCTAAAATCCACATTTCCGGTTACCACAGTTGTCGGATCATGTGGCCTGCTGCTGCTTATCTGTGTATGCAAGACACCCGATAGATGACCATCTATGCTAGGTACACCCGTCATAGGTACAGCCACCATTTGAACCGACGGTTGTTCGAAAGAAGTATGCACTTGATTTGTTGAAAAAACACTGCCTATATCGCCACCCGAAGCTGGAACATGATCAAAGGTTATACCATTTGTTGCATGCATAGGTTGATAGTTTTGTAGACCTCCAGAGGATGTGTCTAGCCAAACTTCATACCCAGCACTCAAGTCAGACCCTTGCCAGGGGTTTGTTTTGGCGGCATTGTAGTGCTGAACACTACCTATGCTACTCGGCTTCGAATTCTCTAGCTGCAGTATGCCGGAAGATACATGCATAGGTGGTCCGAAATCTGCACTTGAGATGAGAGGATATTAATATTGATAATGCATAGTTTTTTATAAGTATTTGAACATTGTTTTACCATTGCCGCTGCTTAAGCCACGTTTCACAATATGTTTTTGATGCAAATATACGTGCTGTTTATCTCTTGCAAAGACTTTCGACTCACTGTTATTAATTGTTATAAATAATAAAATTAATTTTAAAAAACTATCGAGATAGTGCAACATTTTCTTCAATGCAGCTTGCTCAAAAGTTCCACTTTAAGTGAAGAATGAATGTTTATAATTTTTATATATATCATATCATACCAGCAATGTTTGCATGCTTAGAACCTGATGACAACCACACTTTTCGAACGGATATAATTTGTCTTGGATCGACGCTTTTTGAGAACAAACCTTGGTGGTATCTAAGAATTTCAACTAACTTGTTGAAACTAACTAACTAAGTTGAATGACAAATTTAATTGTTGAATTACTGAATCTAAATGGCTTTGAATGACAAATTTAATTGTTGAATTGCTGAATCTGTCGCAATGGAAAATTTATTCGTGTGCGAAGTCATGCAATCATATAAGACTTTGATACTAATAACTAACAGAAATGTCATTCTATATAACTCAGTCATTATGACATTATAACAATATGAAGACATTAAATCAATATAAGAATAATGCACCAATAGACTTGTCACGGTTAGTAATGAAGTTATCGCAATTTTCTTTACTCACTTCTATGAGAAGTTATGAATTAAATAAATTTATTTTCTTGTTAAAGTGCCAACTCGATTTTTTTATTTTGTCTTTACTTTTAAAACTCAATATTTCCAGTTTAAAAAAAAAAAAATTTCAAGGCGAAACTCGAATGCATTGCTGAGGTATTCACCCACCTAAAGCTATCAGCCCTAACGAAGCTCAAGTAAAATAGAATTATAATCTTTATGACAAGAGCTACAACTTTGCCTCAGAGAGTAAATCGAAATTCTGAACGGTTTGCAAAATATGAGCCCGAGAAAATGATCACTTTTTTTGTCCGTATATGGTTATTTTGCCATGACTTAAAAAATTACACACAGTGTTATCAAAGAAATTTTTTCAAAATTCATCGGCGTTGCATGGAATTATTACTCGCTGAGTACAGGTACTATGCCAAAAATATTGGTACCACAGTAAATTTTAATATTTTTACTTTATGACAAAAATAAAAACAGAATTAAATACATCGCACAGTGATGCGAAAGCGCATGCTAGACGGAAAAAAGTCGAAATCGAATTTTTACATTTTACATATTTTAAACGTGGCGTCCGTGGCGTAGTTGGTTAAAGTGCGTGGCCGCTATGTCAAAGAACCTGTGGAGACCCAGGTTCGAACCCCAGCAGCGACAGATAATTATTTGAATTAAAATAATTTTTCTGTACGGCCGCCACCTCTCTGCAGACAATGGCAAACCTCAGAGAGTAATCAAAATGCTATGTAAAGCTTTTTGAGAATAAGAACATTCCGTTCATCGCCGTTCGGAGTCGGCGTTAAGACTGTAGGTCCATTTCTCGGTCAATTGTGTACAAACTTAATAACACGCACAACACAATTGATCATAAGAAGCTAGGTCAAAGTCCTTTCAAGGGCTGAAATGGCCAGTTATTTATTTTTTATTTATTATTTATTACATATTTAAAACTGTTAAATAATATCCATTGATCTCAGGAATAATTTTTTTATTTACCTGCGCTTTCTACAAAAAATGCAAAAATTCTTGAAAGTTGACCCAAAAAGTGACTTTTGAAATTTTTGCTTATGAGTTTTCTAGTTATACTTAATTTTTTTTTTAATATTTCCCAATACCCAAAAGAGTTCAAAATCGGCATACTTTATGAAAAAAGATAAGATCTTTCAAAATAAAATATCTTCAATTACCTATCTTTTAAAATGTTTGCGCTATAAAACGGTATTTATCGATATAACTGCGTAAAAAATGAACATTTGGTGATATGTTTTGGAAAATAAAAAAAAGGACTATTTTGTATTTTCAAAAATGTATTTTTTATTTAACCATTATTATGTCTACTCTGAGTTTTTAAAGTGCCAAGGTGCGCAAATGGCCAGTTGCCTTGTTTTTTAACCTGTTTGATGGTCCTAAAAATGCATGTATAAACTAGGACCTGACCGTTTAGTATGAAATGTATTGAATTTGAGGTTGATTAGACTGTATATGGTGCTTCAATATTCTCAACACATTATTATTAAAATATTTTTACACTAAAAAAAAAAAATATTGTAATATATATTAAATAAAAAAAAATATTTTAGCTGAGGTTTTTTTTTAAAAAAGCAAAAATTGATAAAATATTTTGTAAAATTTTGTAAAAAAAAGGACCATTTTATATTTGCAAAAATATATTTTTTATTTAACCATTATCTTGTCTTATTTAAGCTCTAAAAGTGCCAAGGTGCGCAAATGGCCGGTTTCCATGTTTTATTACCTGTTTGATGGTCATAAAAATGCTATTTATTTACATTTCAAAACCAGGTTTCAACTGTTTTTTATAATTGTGATAAGTCGATAGCCTAAGCTGCTAGTGCTTTTAATATTCATTGTAAATTTAATTTATAACTAGTAAGCAATGATCTTCGACTGGGCCGAAATTAAAATAGCCCCACTACCGAACCAAAGTATATTCAAAGTCAGTTTGTATGGGAGGTAGGCGTGGTTTTCACCCGATTTCGTTAAATTTCATACTCAGAGTGCCTATTAAATATCGAAGCTCATACGCAAAATTTCAAGCCCATCTATTAATTTTTGTGGAATTCTAAGACATTTTACCTTTTTAATAAAGTCACTTTGTATGGGCGAGGTAGGCGTTGTTTTCATCCGATTTGATTCATTTTCCAACTTTATTTTTCAGAGAAAAGTTTATACATCGAAATATTTCATAGCTTTTCTCATTTCTTAGTTATGGACCAAAATATAGTCCACAGGCATGGCAGCTACCACGCCCACTTGTTCAGACAGGGTGTTGTCCAGGAATATTTGAAGAATCCAAATCGAGCAAAGTTTCTTCGGTACCATTTTTGGTACCCGAGATATAAAATCTTATATTCATTTTTTTGAAAAAGTTAAAAAATTGCATTCAAGTATAAAAAAAAAAATAACTGGCCATTTCAGCCCTTGAAAGGACTTTGACCTAGCTTCTTATGATCAATTGTGTTGTGCGTGTTATTAAGTTTGTACACAATTGACCGAGAAATGGACCTACAGTCTTAACGCCGACTCCGAACGCCGATGAACGGAATGTTCTTATTCTCAAGAAGCTTACCATGGCATTTTGATTACTCTCTGAGGTTTGCCATTGTCTGCAGAGAGGTGGCGGCCGTACAGAAAAATTATTTTGATTCAAATAATTTTCTGTCGCTGCTGGGGTTCGAACCTGGGTCTCCAAGTTCTTTGACATAGCGGCCACGCACTTTAACCAACTACGCCACGGACGCCACGCATTCAAGTATACATTTCTCAAAAATAGGAAAATGCATATGCAAAACTTATGCTAATTATTAATTCGGCAACTTTAAGGAATACGTTAACAGTATAATAAATACCACCAAAATTTAGACTATTAGGTAACAATCAAAAGTTCTGTGCTATCTCGATTTCAGCTTTTGCTTCGAATATCCTTCACACAGGACACTGTGGATAAGAATCGTGAGTGACATCGGGTTTACCAATATATTGTTAGTTTAAGCCTATACGTACTTTTACTTTAAGACATACGTAGTTTTTTTTTATAAAAGTCAAAGCATTTTAAGGTCGTTATTTTTTACAGTTTTCCTCAAAAAACAACTTTGTCCTTGCGGAGCAGGAAGACATCCTTTTTTTTTCCTTAAAATTTTTTTTGGGTGATCTGGACAACCCTATGCAACTTTTGAGACCTCTTAGAATACGATCTAAATTTTTCGATACACCCTACTGTGCATCATCAGGACGCGGAGGGAACTACTTAAACAAAGCAACTGGAAATTAGTACATGGAATTGTAACACACGATATATGGGGGCTAAGGTAAAAATCATTATACGTCAGCAAAGGCAGTCCTTACGACAAAAATATACGAAAGATTAATGAGGTCATAACGCCGCGAAGAGAGCCGATCAAAGATTGAAAATACAGCTATCATGCAACGGCGTTGCATGGAATTATTACTCGTCGACCATATGCGCTACCATAAATTTTATAAAATGCAAATGAAGAAGCTAAAATTATGACGTCGTTAGGTGGCGGAGATTAAAGCTTATGCAACAAAAATGCAGTATTGTTGCATAGAATTGTTACACGCTGAGTAGAAGTGCTGCAAAAAATTTTATGTTACGACACCAAAAAATGGTTCTTTGACCTCATAATGAAAATGAAAAAGTTTTTTTGGAGCCACGACATCACGTGACCATAGGCGCTACGGAAAATTTTATTAAACGACAGTTAAGCTGAGGTTTTCGGCCACATGATAAAAATAAAACAAAGATTAAAAGCGTCATTTGGTCTTTCAGAGAACCACCTAAAGTGACCTAAATGTACCGTCATTGCAAGGATATCAGAAAATTTCAGATTAATCTTCAGGAACGCCAATTTAGCAACGTACAGTAATTAACGTCCATCCAATCAGATGATCTTCCGGATGCTAACCCAGCTACGTTTCATTAGCGTCCTTCCGACAATCCACCGAACCCACCTCTTTGAACCCGGACGCGACCAACGCCCTATTTTATAGTCTCAATAACGGTTCCACCACCACACTTAAGCATATTTAATTCAATAAATATCCTGTATGGATTGCATACCGATATAGAGACCATAGTACCAATTAAAGAGCTGCACAAATGCATTCAATTCAGTGTTGCCAGGTTAGGGGTATTCCCCCTAGATTAAGGGGGTTTTTTACGGGTTTGAGGATTTTTAGGGGCAATAAATCTTTTTGGGGTTTTTTTAGGGTGACTTCAAATTTTCTAGGGGTTTCTTAGGGGTATTTGGAAAGTTTACATTTGGAAATAAAGATTTATTACTTTTCCTTAAAACTATGCAAAAAATTTAGGAAAAATACTTTTTCCTCCATATTGTGTAAAAAGCGATTTCAGCAACACTTTATAAAAACAGCTGAATTGGCAAAACTTCAAATAAATTACCAATCATTTCCCACTTCACTTCAAACTCGCTTCGCGCTTGAGTTACAACTCTGGGTAAATATTAAAAACAAAGCAAGTATGGGGAAAACTGACGAAAAGAAAAGGTATGCCCAAAAATATACAAACAAATGGGAGACGGAGCCTGCTTTCAAAGGTATAACTAAATTTTAAGGCCAATTTCAGTTTGGACAATTGAAAAAGCAACAACAAAGCAACTTCCTGAGCTTGTTGAAGACGTCCAACAGCTCAGGCCTTTAAATACATAGAAACACATCAGCAATTTGCATTGCAGTTGCGCTACCCTTGAAGCTGAAGTTTTAACTCAATAAATTTTATGTTATTTACAACTGTATTTTTGTATGTTTTTCGAAAAAAAATTTTAGGGGAATTTTAGGGGGATTTGAAATCTAATCTAGGGGTAAATGATGAGGGGCATCTGGCAACACTGATTCAATTGCAGATTCAAAATATTCTCATAAGAACGAAATGAATTCCAGCAACTACAATAAGAGAACGAATGGAGTGAGAGTGCAACAAAGCGCTTAGAATGGAATGGAATGTTGCACTTGTGTACATTTAATACTCTCAAAGGAGTACTCTCAATTTTAGAGTATTCGTTTGAGAGTTCTCCCAAATGGCTGAGCGGAATGAAATTGTATAAGCGAAACTTAAATCATGATATTGTATTTTGTTGTTGTTTTATTTTTATTATAGTTTTAATACTAAGATATTTATCAATATAGTACTAAGATAAATACATAAAAAGTTATTAAAAAAGTCAAATTCTTAGTGAACTAAAATGCAATTTCATGAATTTTGAACATCCAACTCAGTTTTTCCCATATTGTTATGAACGAACATTATTTCGTTGACAAATTAATAAAAGCGAACAAAATCACAATTTATGTATATTTGCTTGTTAATTTGTAACTCACATTAATGTTATTTTTTTATTATTTTTTAAAAAAAAATTTAAATAAATTCATATTGTATAGAAAAAAATATTTGACAACATTAGAAGCAAACAACACTGAAGCAAACACCAAAAATCAGCGAAACTATTTAAGAGTACTATCAATACTTCAAATACATTCCATAAAAAAAGGGGTACAAACGACAAGATTATCAATCTATATATTAATAGGCAAACAAAAAAGTTTGTGTTCCCTTTTTTTCTGTGTTACCTTCAACATATTCACATAATACTTATATCGATGGATAGGTATTTTTGAGTAGATTTGCACAATATAATTTTTATTCGAATATGTTGTCATTAAGATAAGTAAAACTGAGCAAATGTAAAACACTTTTTTTACCAATGGGACAATCAGAAACTACAAAGCGACAAAGCTCTGTTGAACACAGTGATGTGATTTGGTGGGATTTCGGGCTCATTTTGGGATATTTGGCCTATTTGAGAACGTGTGGGATTTCAGATGCTTAGGTGGGATTTTCTACTGTGTCATAATTTTTAAAAGTGTAAATTCTTAGCAAAACTGCTTGGTATCACTTTTTTGTAATCTTTCAAAATTTTTCGTTTAATTGGTGTTTCATTGATTCTAAATACGTAAGAAAGGGATATGTATAGTCAAGAGGCTTAAAATTAATAAAAACAAGATCCTCATTTAAAAACAAAAATATAAGCTCAGTTTAATTTTGATGCAAAGAAAGAAATTTACGATTACTTCATACACTTCAGAGAGTTTTTATAAAAAACGCAGAGTTTAACTTTAGGTATTTTTTTTTACGGAAAATTTGTTATATTTATACGGAAAAACTTTATTATGTACATTATTAAACTATAAAATTGTTATAATATTAAAAAATGTAGGGAAGGATGCCCACCTACTAAACACGTTTTGTTTAGAAGCTATACCTTTGGCTTAAAACATAATTTTTCAGAGCTCTTGATTTCATTTGGAAGCTAAGTTCAATAACTAACAAGAATTTTAATCAGATTTTAAAATTTCAAAAAAATGTAATTTTGGCAGTCGATCTAACAAAAGTCTCGAAATCGACCGCTGAAAAAAATCGGCCCAGTATTCGGCCCAATTCAGTACACCTAAAACAAATCGTTGAAAAAAATTAGAAAATGAAGTAACATGAACACTAGTTTTTGAGAGTTATAAAAAGTTTATTCTATCAATAATTCCTAATGACTCACTGAACTTTAAACACTAGAGATTTGAATTTCTTTGATGGCTGCAGCCATCGCATCAGAATTTATATTCGTTCTTCTTTGCACTTTTATTAAGGCTACGGCATTCTAAAATTTTATCTGAACGTGGATGAGAATCACGAAAACTATTTTAACTAATTCCAAACACTATTTTCAATCATATAAATGACAACTTTTTACTGAAAATTTGTTCGGAAGGTGGGCCAACGTTTTGTTCAGTAGGTGGACAGGCACGCCATCATAACATGATGTGAAATATTTTTTTCCATTTCTCAATATTGTTCGATTGCTCGTCGAATTGTGAAAAATAAACATTAAATACAGTATTCTACTTATATTCACCTTTTTTATCGACAAGAAACACTCTGAAATTTACTAAATAGAGATGAACTATATTTGCTCAGCTTCGTTTTATTCGAATATTTTATTTCTCAACGGCCGTGGGGCTAAAGCAGCACGCGCATTCATCTCAATGATTTATCAAAAGTGAATATTCAATGAGATGTTACTACGAGCACATTGGAGCATCATACAGACGTCAGAACTCACAGTGTTGAGCCTTTTCAGCAGGTGGCCATTCTTATTTCTTTTCAAAAATTGCATTAAAAAATAAATCGAATGACCTATATGTCAAAAGTCTTATCTGACACGAAAAAACTGAAACCAACTTCGTGATAAGCAAGCAAAAACCTTTTAGTAAAACCATATCAGAAAACCCATATTTATTTGTTCAAAACTTATTTTACAAAATTTTTAAAATTTTTTGATCCCTTATCTTTGCGATGCGATCTTTCAAAAAAAATCATTTGCTTCATCGTTGGAGCCCAACCCTTTCAGATGAGCGATTTGTTCAAGTTTAGAAATAGATAAAAGTCGCAGTGGACCAAATCTGGAGAATATAATGGATAACGAACCAATTCATAGCGCAATTAATGTCATTTGCCATTGGGGTCTTGTGTGCCCTTGGGTTGTCCTAGTGCAAGAGCTATTTTTTCTTTGCAAAATGTGGCTGGTTTCGCTTCAAATCGGCTTCAAAATAATTAAACAACTTTGCAAAACGTATACGCCAGTGATAGTTTTGGCCTTTTCAAGGTAATCGTCCGATACCGTGATATTCCTTTTTCCACCGTGACAAATCTTCTGTTTCAAATGTTCTTTGGTCTACACCAGGTATTGTGATGGATCGATATATTGTTCACGGTTACGAAATGGCGTAAAAAGTCCATCTTATTTCACTTGAACATCAATAAATATTCCTTTCATTTGGTCATACTTCCTACTTACATACATACACGGTCATTCTTCTTGTAACAAAGAAAAATGCGCCACATATCTGACAGTTAACTATCCAAAAATTTATATAAATTGTAACGTACCCCGTTTAGATACTCGTAGCCTCAACAATCTCGGCCACCTTCTATCGCCAATCATTAAATATCAGAACATGGATTTCATCGACCATTTCAGGGGTTCTCAACAAAAAAAAAATGGCCCTTTCAGCCCTTGAAAAGATTTTGACCGAGGTTCTTATCATCGAATTGTGTTGCAGAAATGATCGAGAATTGCAAAATTTTCTGTCACCTGGGGTTTAAACCTGGCCTCGAATTGAAGTGCTCCACACACTGTTTAAAGTATTCGACAACGGCCGCCCTTCATACTATACGTTTTCACCTTTGCACTTCTGATTCGCGATTATATATAGGGCTCAAACGCACCATATATATGGATTTCAAAAGCATATCTCGTTGTAGTTGAGATTAACTTCCCAATAGGCCCAAAAAGCACACTTCCCTTTAAAAGGTATCTCGCTAAGCCACTGCTGACTTTGAATTTAGTATACTACATAATTTTCAGTGTCAACAAACGATATATGAATCAATTCTCAATATGTGCCCCATTTTTCAAAAATTTCAAGAATTAATCAATTTCCAAATACATATCAGTACATGATTACGTAAGAAAAAAAAATCGGCTACCAGCCGGAACTCATATCTATAAATTAGGAGAACTATGCTAATTGCAATGTCAAGAACATGTGCTTCCATACTTTACTCACGAGCGAGCATAAGGTTACTTTTACCCACTTAATCTAGAATTTTATATATTAATTGTAAATATAGATAAATATAGAATTTTAAAATTACTTTATTACAGTTTTCGAAAAATGAAAATTACAGCAGTTCTCGTTATAATAAAACTAAAAATATACTAAATTTCGATGGTTAAGTTTCCTAACAACCAATTTTTTCGTAAACGCCACCCTGTTTCCAGCCATTATTTACTGGACCAATGCTGTTCCAGCCACTACCGGCATTGCTGCCCCAGGCGCCAACATTTTGACCCCAGGAGGAAGATGATTCCTGCAGTGGAGGGCCGTATGTAGCAAAACCACCCTGATTTGATTCACCACCATCGATGATTAACTTGATGGTCCTAACAACTTGTTGTTGTTGAACTTGTTGTGGAACTTGAATGTTCTGAGGAACGGATTGAATAGTTTGGATTGACTGCGGAACCGGTTGAATAGTTTGGTAGGACTGAGGAGCTGGAACTGGTGCAGGCAACTCAACGGGCTCAGGTTGTTGTGGTGGAGGAGCAGAATATTGTACGCTGGGTGGTGCGGAATATTGCACGCTTGGTGGTGCAGAATATTGGACGCTGGGTGGTGCAGAATATTGTACGGTTGGTGGAGCAGAGTATTGAATTCGACGCACAATTGTCTGAGGCTGCCACGAAACACGAATTGGCTGTGGTGCAGGTGCAGCATATTGAATTGGAATTGGTGCAGGTTGAGCCACCGGAGCAGGCACTGATATGAATTGTTGAACTGGAGCAGGTGCTGGCAACGCCTGAGAGCTTACATATGAAGTGGTTTGCTGAATTGGTGCAGGAGCTGGTATTGGTGTCCAGCCGGAGGAATATCCAGCAGCATAACTGCCGCTCGAGTAACTTGGCTGTTGCTGCTCATTGGGTACAACAACTTTAATGATTCTAACCACACGATCACCGCCACTCTGATAACCACCAGAATAGCTATCGCCACCGTAGTTCTGACGGCCTTGACCGTAACCGTAGCCATAACCAGAATTTGAATTGTAGAGTGAACGTTGTGGTCCGCCATAGTATCCCTGATTGTAGCCGCCATTGTAGCCACCATTGCCATAGCCGTAGCTGTTACCACCACCACCAAGACCGCCACCACCAATACCACCACCGCCTCCTCCACCACCCAGGTGACCGGTTAAGGCACCCAATAGCGCCAATTTTCCGAGTAGAGCCTGCGTTGGCACAGCAGTTGCCAGCAGCGTTGCCAAAATACACAAGATCACTTTCATTATGATACCCAATTAATTCTCTGAAATCCGAACCGTACGTTAATAAATCCAAACTCGACTGATAGCACTTTAATGATTCGCAACCTAATTTATATTCCCATAAATATGGGCGATAGTTTGTTACCAAACCAAAGATTAAAGATTGATCAGCTCTAAGTAAGCAAAGTGATCGATTCTTAGTGGCCACAAAAGAGCACGCATAGGCATAAAGATAGACTACAAAAGCCTCACCCTCAAACGCATACATTGCCAACAACACATGTTTGCCCATTTCTACTAACCCCAGTGCACTCCCGCCAACCCGATCATTACATAAGAGCTAAAGATACTTCCCAGCTATGCTTCCATATTTGTTTAATCAATAACTACTCTAACTCAGCACAAATGTGGCAAATAAAAGCCGGCTCATCTTAGTACGGCTCAAATGCAAATAGCAGAAATTTTGAAAAAGAAAAAATTAGTAAATAAATAACGCACAGAGCATCTGAGGTAATTCCCAAAAATGTGCTAACATGTCGCTAGTTTCGTATTCAAAAGACTTAGTAAATATATCTGTGTTCCGCAGAAGATACAGATTTTAAAGGGCGTGAATCTATGTATGAGACTGAGTGTAAAAACGTCCGGTTGAGACTGAAAGAAATGTGTTAAAAGTGTTGAAAAGCGAAAAATAAGATCCAGGAAGTACTTGCTACATGAAAATACATAATAATGAAGAATTTCCTTTAAATGTTCTAAGTCACAAGATTTAGATGAACCCACTTAGCAACAAGTGAAGTTTTGACTACAATGGAGTATTTTTAAATATTTGCCATTTCGGGTTTATATCTCTTTTTATTATATATATTTTTTTACTCTCGAACTTGGAGTTTTCTCGCATTGTGTCAAAAAGACAATATTGACAAACCTACGGAAAATCAGACATAATCACAAATTTCTTCTTTCAAAATTAACCCGGACTGTGCAAATAGAACAACAACGGTTTCAAATTCATCAATATTTATTTTATCACCTTCCAAATAATCACCATCAGCGGCGATACACATAGATGCTAACGTTTTTTTCCATTCTTGAAAGGAGTTTTGGTAGGCTGATTTTGGAGCCTTCAGCTCCCTCTGCGAATTCTCTTTGATGACTTCAAACGTCTCAAAATGTTTTTCACGAAGCGAAAATTTGAGTTTGGAGAATAGGAAAAAATCTCACGGGGCCATATTTGGTGAATATGGTGCTTGTTGAACGATATTGACTCTGTGTTTGGTCAAATAATCGCGTACAATGCGTGTTGTGTAAGCTGGTGAAAAAACCAGGTCCTTCTGGACTTATAGAAGGTTGTCCTCCTATAAGTCCTGGCCTATTTCGCCAAATATTCTCGCTCAAATTTCGGTCAAAACACTCAAATAATATTGAGTGCTGACCAATTGACCTTGCGGAAGGAATTCCAATTTCACGACACCTTGAGTCAACATCGCCTTTATTTTTTAATGTCTATGTCGTGGTTTTTTTGGTTTCGGCTCATTTGTATAGCGCCACTCTACAGATTATTGAACTACTTCGACGTCATACTCGTACACCCAAGTCTCGTCACTAGTAATGATGCGCTGAATGTCCGTATCGTCCATTAAAAGCATTTCCTGAACTCTCTGTAACTCTTTTTGAAATTCAGCAATTTTGGCACAAGTCGCGCCAACCCGTCTCATGCCTTAAACATCATGTAAAATGTAGTGCGCCGATCCAGTCGATATATCAAGCTCAGTAGCTATATCTCTCACTATCACACGACGGTTTTCGAGCACAATTTCCTTTACTTTTTTAACATTTTCATCGTTTATTGATGTTGCTTGACGAGAAGGGTGAGGCAAGTTGTCAACTGATGTACGAACCTCTTGAAACAATTTGTACCACTCAAATGCCTGCGTACGTGATAGAAAAGACTCCCCATAGGTTTTCTGCAACATTCTCAATGCAAATTCCGTTGGTCAAATACACTCTTTGCTCAACTTCTTTTCATTTTAAAAATTGTAGGCCAGACTCGGGGACTCGACTTGCTTACTTACAAGGCAATAAGAAAGAAACTACGAGACAGATCGCGTTAAAAATTAACTCCCAAGCCTATAACATTGTTACCAGCCTTAAAAAAAAAGAAATCACTAGCTAGCTCATGACAACTGTTGTTGTTTCTTAATACGCACAGTCCAGTTCAATTTCAAACAGAAAGTAAAATGATTTGTGAAAAAATGGGTTCGTTAAAGCTTTTTACCTATAAAATAGTGAAATTACTAATCCGATTGCAACCAAATTTTCGTTCGAAATAATCGTTCGATTTTTTTTAGTATTCGTATAACCTAAACGACCTCAATGTGCACAAGAAATTAAAATTTTCTTTTTACGCCCGCCATTTTGTCAAAAATTAATATTTTTAAAAAATCAACGATCACCCAAGAACTCTTTACTAAACCGGAATTTTTTTTTTATTTTTTCAGGTGAACCAGTCTCCAGATATCTTGCTCACTGCAAAATTTAAGCTCTTACGCGGCATTATATTTTTCTGTGTTCTCGCCGAATATTTTTCGATCAAAATATCAGGGATAAATCTTGAATAGTTAAAATTTAATACTGTAAGAAAATTTGATCTAAAATAAAACACAGCTTCACAAAAACAAAAAATTAAAAAAGTGTCATTTCTTTTTTTTTAAATACTCCCGGAGGTCCTTAAGGAGAAAATAAGGGAGTGCTAGCGAATTTTGTATAATGTTATCATTTATCAATTGATAAGAGCATTTGCTAAGATATCGAAAAATATGAGCAATAAAGTTCTTGAAGAAAATATGGAATAAAAAACCGCCGAATATTTATTAAATAAATCCTTAATTAGAAATAACGTCTATAATAACATCTACAAGGTGGCGCAAAAGTAATCCTCCTATCAGAAAATGCTATAAATTTTGCGATTGGCCCCTAATGTCAGTTCTGTTTTGACATTTGTGTAGTAAACACATGCGAAATACACGTTAATAAACAATGTTACGCTACACTGCTCCAGAACGCGGAATATTGCTGACTATTTAATCACCACCAAGAGGAAGATGATTTTTCATCAAAAATAATCATGAGTGATGAGGCCCATTTCCATCTTAGCGGGTACGTAAATAAGCAAAATTTACGCTTCTGGGGCACTGAAAATCCGCGTGTAATCCACGAAGAGCCATTACACCCGCTCAAAGTTACTGTATGGTGTGCTGTTTTCGCTGGAGGAGTCATCGGACCTTTTTTCTTCGAAGACGTCGCGGGCCAAACGGTTACTGTGAATGGTGAGCGCTACAGAGCAATGATCAACGAGTTCTTTTTGCCGCAACTTGATGAATTGGGATTGGAAAACATGTGGTTCCAACAGGACGGTGCAACGGCACACACTGCACGTGCCACAACCGATATGCTGAAGGATGCATTTCCCGGGCGCCTAATCTCCCGATTTGGCGATTTGCACTGGCCAGACAGATCGCCTGATTTGACTGCTCCAGACTTCTTTTTGTGGGGATTTTTGAAGTCGCGGGTTTATGTCAACAAGCCTCAGACTCTTGCAGCTCTTAAAGACAATATCCGTCAAGAATGTGAGGACCTATCGCCGGAAGTTTTGGCTCAAATGACAATCAACTGTGGCGGCGGCCATTTACATGACATCATATTCTCGACTTGATGTAAAAAAAAATAAAAGACCAAATAAAAATAATCCACAAGAAGAATCAAAGTTTTTCATTTTTTTTTAAATTACAGCCAAAAAACTGCGGAAGGTTATTTTTGCGCCACCTTGTATATTATTATAACGCAAGCGCTTTTTTTGTGATGACCATCAAATCTATACCGTAAATGCGATTTTCATGAATTGGGTATCAATAGAAAGGTCTTGCTCTGCAGATGTGCAATAAGTGCAATGAGGTCTTACTTTTTCTGAAGTATTGTGTATTTTTTTTTTTTTTTTTTTTTTTTTGGATTCGCCCGGAGGTAAGAAATCTTCATAGATACGTATGACCCGCGCCATACGCATGCACGATTTACATTCTAAGAAGTTCCCGGATCAGCCGGACTGATAGAATGCACCTACGTGCTAAAACTTACCACCTGTTGGCAAATAATAGCCTCCACTAAGCACAATTGCTTGGCCTTTCAGCGGAAATTAAAATTAAATAAAATTTGAGAATTTTTTGTGCTTATGTAAACTTCATAAACATCATCGAATAAAAGCACATTCTTCATAATACGAAGCAATACAAGACAACATCCAAAGTTATTTATTAGACCATATATAACCGCATTTATAATTGTTGTCGTTCGGCTTGGGGCCACTGTCCAACCCAAGATCCTACGTGGAAAAGAGATGCAACTCTCAAACACCAAACCAATACCAAACATAGCACAGATATACAAGTATATATTGTGCAGGCACAATATATTTATATATTCGGGTCACTAAAATAAGGGAACACCGAGCTAAAGTTATTATTTGGATATGCATTTGGGCCAACGCAGGTACAAACTTGTATGGAAAAGAGATAAACTCTGACACACCAAGCCAAGAGACACGGTATACATGGTCAAATAAGGAAGAACTAAAGATCTAAAATAATTTCATGAAAAAATAAAGCAACGAAACTGAATAAAACGAAAACTTAAAGTATCTATCATATTCGATGATGCTTATTTGTTAAATCGTAAAATCTACACAATTATCGCGAGTTATATTTGTTATCACAAGGAATGCGTTAAGTATTCAAATGTAATATCATTTTGCGTTTTAAGACATCCACCGAGTCAGAAAAATTTATCAAGTTCAAGTTGCCATTAAAATCACTACACATACATCGCAAAGGGTCGTGAAGGGCATAATTAGAAGTGCAGTGACTCAACTTAAAAAGCTGGAAATGTCTGGCTCCGCTCCTGGGGATGTTGAAGTTTAATGAAGAAAGGAGGTATTGTGAGTCTATATCACCACTGAGTAATTTGTATAAAAAAGAGACATTGAGCATAATTCTTCTGCTTCTTAAGGAAGGCAGGGAAATAATTTTGAGGCGTGTTTCATAAGGGGGAAGAATAATATTGGGGTTCCAACGATAATGTAAAGCAAAAAGTAAGAATTGTTTTTGAACCGATTCTAATGCATCGATGTGGACATTGTATTGAGGGTTCCATATTACGGATGCATATTCAAGAATTGGTCTAACAAGAGAGGTATAAAGTATTTTAGTAGTGAAAGGATCGTTGAATTCTTTAGCCCATCTTTTAATGAAACCAAGGACACCTCTAGCCTTATTTACCACCAAATTAACTTGAAGATTGAAACGAAGTTTAGGATCCATAATTACACCTAAATCAAGAAAACTGTGTACAATTTCTAAATTAGTATTATTTATAGTGTAATTTATACTATTAGCAATTCGACGTGAGAATGTCATTTGCTTACATTTTTTTAAGTTTAATTTTAAAAGGTTAAAATTACACCACTCAACTAGACTGTTTAAATCCGATTGTAAGAGTTTTTGATCTTCAGGCGATTTGTAAGTTAGGAAAAGTTTCACGTCATCGGCGTACATTAAGACGTTAGAGTGTTTTATTACAGAAGGAAGGTCATTTATAAACAGTAAAAATAAAACCGGACCAAGATGACTTCCCTGCGGAACACCAGATGTGACCAAAATATTTTTTGACATAGAATTCTTATATAAAACTTTTTGAGAACGATTCGACAAGTACGAGTTAATCCAGTGTAATAGTTTGACGGGAAACCCAATTAGATGAAGCTTTTTCAGAAGAAGATAATGATTGACACAATCGAAAGCTTTGCTAAAGTCTGTATAAATAACGTCAGTCTGTCGTCCTAAAGTAAAACCTTTGATGACACGCGAAGTAAACTCCAAGAGGTTAGTTGATGTAGATTTTCCCTTTAAGAAACCATGTTGAGAGGTGGAAATGGAGGAAGATACAACGTGGGTTATTTGATCAGTTATAATTTTCTCAAATAACTTAGGGATTGCGCTTAGTTTTGCGATACCTCGGTAATTGGAAACATCAATTTTTGAGCCGGATTTATGAAGAGGTATTATATAAGATTTTCTCCATATATAGGGAAAATGACCACTGTGCAAGGATGTGTTAAATATTTTTGATAGGGGAGAACACAAACTAATAGAACAATGTTTTAAAATGCAGCTCGGGATTTCGTCAGGACCAGTCGTAAAAGAAGATTTAACTTGTCGAAGGTAATGCATAACTATATTAGAATCTATTACGGGGGTTTCAAAAGAGTTAACTGGTGGTAGGTAAGGATATTCAAGACTCATGCTCAATGGTATATCGGAGTAGGTTGTTTTAAAGAAGTTTGCAAACATGTTGGAAACTTCGATGTCGCAAGATGCTTCTTCATGATTGAATTTCATAAGAGGTGGGAAGCTGGAGGTTTTTCGTTTTGAGTTGACAAAAGTGTAGAAAAGTTTCGGATTATCTTTGAATTGAATTTTTATTTTGGCTATATAGGCAGAGTAGCACTGTTTATTTAATAGTTGATATCTGTAACGACAAGAGGAATAGCAAGCGAAGTCTAAATTAGAGCCTGACTTTTTATATTTTTTAAATAAGCGATTTTTGGAATTTTTTAAAGACTTAAGTTCATTAGTTAACCAAGGGGGGCTTAAAGGTTTGAAATCACTATTTTTTTTTGGCACAGATAATGAGAAACATTTTTGCAATGTATCATTAAGAAACTGTACTGAAGATTCGACATCATAAAAAGAGTACGAAGACCTATTATTTAAAATTGGGGACCAGTCAATCCGCGCGAGAAGAGCGTTAAGTTTAACATAGTCTGTTTTTTTAAAGTTAAAAATTTTATTATTTCGCGTATCTGGAGCTAATTTATTTTCATTTAAGTTGGCAAGTAATATTGTTATTTCAAGAGTTGGATGATAATCGTCTTCAGGTAAGGAAACTGGGTTCGAACGACGGAGATTTACGGAAGTGCATCTATCTACAAATACAAGGTCAAGAGATCTATAATTTTTATTAAGAATATTATTAACCTGCTGAAGACACAGATCGGACAACTTATCTAAGAAATCATTTATCCAATCAGAGGCAGAAATAGGAGTAAGAAATGCGGAATCATCGGAAATACTCCAGGATACAGAAGGTAAGTTGAAATCACCTAATGCAATGATAGTATCCATATTTTTAAGCATATTATGGACTGTTTCGATGGCACTAATATGGTTTAAGTAAATTGTTAAATCACTTTTAGGTGGAATGTAAGAGCAAGTAAGAAAAATCGTATTATTATTAACTTTAACTGTAACACAAATAAACTCCAGGTCGTTGGTACCAGGAATTGTTAATTCCTCCGAAGCAAGCGAGTTATGGACAGCTATCAGAACGCCACCTCCGATCTTATCATAGCGATCTTTACGAAAAATTTGATACTTATTGCACATTATTTCAGAGTTTAAAACGTTAGAGCGAAGCCAAGTTTCAGTAAAAACTATAAAGTTATATTCAAAATCAAAACTGTTCATGAAAATATCGGAAAGTTTAGAATTGAGACCTCTAACGTTTTGATACACAAGCTCTAATTTAGACTTGTGATTTTTTAATCGTTTTTTGTATGGTACTGAGGACTATTAGAAGGACGAGGCAAGTGTACAACATTTGCAACACGCGGTTTGTTTTTGAATTCAAATTCATGAACAATTGTATTACGGGGCCAAAAGTTTACATCCACAAGAGTATTAAATAAATTTTCCGGAACAGTCAATCTAAAAGACGTAGTCAGTCTCGCATTTAAATATTTGAATTTTTGGATCGAAAGAGGCATACCACTATTTAACTTTGAATTAATAAAAAATTTTATATCATCTTCAGTTGTATCAGCAGCTAAGCGCGAGACAAAGATTGCTTTAGTTGGTGGAATTGCGATTAATGGCTTAGGAGAAATAGTAGCAGTAGTAATAGGAATCCGTTGAGCGTTAACAACTGAAGTTGCAAAAATAGGAGTTTGAACAGTAGGAGGAGCAATTGAAACAGCTTGAGCATAAGTAAGAACAGGCTGGTTAACAGGTATGGATGGTGCTAACATTGGCAAGGAAACGGTCTCTGGTACATTTGGAGCAGATATAGAGGCAATCGTATCAGTACAAATGTCCATATCGTCTGCAATGTCACGTTCAACAGGTGGTGGTATTGGTGGTGTCGAGTTAGTTTTCTGTTTATTGCGCAGGTTCATGTACTTCTTTTTACGCTTGGGCGAAGGAATTGGCTCATCAATATATTTACACTCATCGAAAAGTGTTTGGTACTTTAAAAATTTTGCAGAAAGCAAAGAAAGTTCCCTACTTATCTCAGAGAAACCCTGCTTTGTCTGCTTAAAAAGCTTATAAAAATTGACATCAGTCAATCTGCACTTCTCACAACACCAACGCAACCCTTTACCTTCTTCAATAAGGTCTGCAACTCTACCCATTATGCCCACACATTTGGTGTGAACGATATCATCACATAGCCAACATGATAAAAATCGCTCAGTTTCACCCTTAGCGGAACAGCCAGGCTTAGAGCAGAGCATTTTAATTAATAAATAAAAAAAAGACCAAAAAAGTAGTAAAAATAAATAAAAGTAGTAAATGTAGTAAAAATATTAGTAGAAATTAATAAATAAAAATAAAACCAAAAAAGTAGTAAAAATAAATAAAAGTAGTAAAAGTAGTAATAATAATAGTACTAAGCAAAAGTAACAACCTGAAGTGATGGCAACCCTTAGTATGTATAATAATAATACGTATTCAATAGCTTAGCTAGACAGAGCTAGACAGATGTCTTAAACGCAATTAGCAATAGAACAAAAAGAAAGCAAACAACTTAAATTGCGAAGAATATAATAAAGAAAATGTAAAGAAACTTGTTCAGCACTTTAGAGAAATTTTAATAATAATAATAACACTTATGTTAACAATAGTAAAACAAATGCAAAACTTATCCGCTGCAATCATTAGACTTCACATAAGCACAAAATTTTTTAATTATTTTCAAAAAACCACTGTATTTAAATTTAAACTTTGCAGAAATTAACAAACACAACTTAAAGAAATTTTAGCGCGTTGCCAACTGGACAATTTAGACAAAAAATGCAAAATAATCTTCTGCCAAAAATGCCTAAAAGTATGTGATATTTTTTTTAAGTTTCCAAAATCATAATTTTGCATAATTAAAGCAGTTGAGCGAAGTGAAAAGCGTTCAAATAAATGATATCTTGGTGTACCAGCCGCAAGAGAGCAAGTTCATGCAAAATCGCTATTCCAGTAGCCTTTACTGGCATCGCCGATAGCTTGGTTAACCTTAGACCAGTTTACATGTTTTACAACTCAATCCCGTTTATCTGGGTCATATTGACCCGTAGTGTATTTTGTATGGAAATTTTCCATTTTTCAATGAGATAAAATTAAAAAGTGCTATTATTTCATGAAATATTGATTTTAATATTTGTTTTTTTTTTTTAAATATGTGTTTGCACAAAACATTTGCAATTTACATAAGATTTATAACCGATTGATAAATCCGATTCGATTAAGCTGCATTTGATGTGCTAGGCATTGATGAATCTGTCCCTTCATTATCATCTTTATTTTCCAATATATCAGGTTCTTTGTATTTTTGAAGGCAACACGATTAACATGCATGAACATTATGCAAAGGTCAAAAAAATTTTAAGCAATGGTCACACACAGCAGACGTTTTATTATCCTTCGTTTTGCTTTTACACTTGTCTTACGCATCTACGTCGTGGTTTCTTATCCTAGTAAAAACAGTGAATGAAACAAGAATGAACAGTTTTCATTTGAAATCGAAATTTTTATTTATTTTTTACCTAAACTTGTGGCATTCGAAGCGATTCTGTAAGGCGTTTTAGCTTCATACCAATCAAACTCAAAGCAATTCTTAGGCCGTGTGCTATCCGGAAACTTTTCACTCGGATAGCGCCAGGCATGGTGCAAATAACAAGGTGAATGTGACGTTTACTAATTTCCCTACGGTTGTCCTAAAATGTTGAGAAAGTAAGAAAAAAAGAGATAAACTGCGGAAAAGTGTCAAATCGCTTGCACTCAATAAAAAATTGTAATAGATTATTTTGCAACTTTTGCTTAGAATTTACCTTCAGCTGTTTTTGACAAGGGTGGGAAAAATTTTTTTTGAGGGAAGTCAAAAATTCACGACCACCTTCTTAATTACACCATGGTCCCAGGGCTATTATAAATTTTGAAAATCGGCAAGAGAATTTTTGGCACAAGCAAAAATAGAAAAAAAAACACTTGTAAGTTCGTGAGTCGTAAAAAAGTTCAAAATTTTGTGCTTCCGACAGCATATCAATCAGAATTGAAAATTATCTGCGTAAAATTCTGTCCATTTTCAGTATTATTAACAATTTTGCAAATAAAATTAAATTCTTGCCCTTATACACTATCGAAATCCAAAACCATCAAAATTTCTAGTTGTCAAAATATCATCGTTCTTTTGACACAGCAAAAATAACAATTTAATTTCAACAGATAGAAATATTATTCAACTCAGTAAATTCTTTCCTGCCACGAGTGAAAAGTTTCCGAATAGCACACGGCCTTATTGATTGTTTAGTTGGAGTGTTCATCGTTTTTCCAATTGATTTTTAGCATGATATAACGCAAATACTAAAAGACAACACAAAAGAGAACACTGCACATGCACAACAGATCCATATAAAAGGCATTTTAACATTCAAGTTATTTGCAACAAGTTGGCTGTGACACACTACCTTGAGATAGTACCGGACGATTCATTCTTGATCAGCTCCTTTTAGTTCACGGATTATCGATTGATTTTAATTATGATGATCTACAGAACAACACAAATAGTGGTGCCATACAAGAAAAAGGTATTCTTGCATTTTTTCCATTTAAAATAACACGTTTTAAAGTTCTGGTCTTTGTAATTCCCTATGACTATTAACAAGAGCCTAAGGAAGTCATTGAGAAAAGTTGCAATATTTGGCATTAAGTCGAGTCCGCTCTTTTGATGTGGTGAAAATTTTTAGTAAAGAAAAGAATATTCAGCGCATCCTACCCAACAATGAAGGTTTCACAACATCAAAAATAGTTAATACAGAAATATGTTAAAGAGTGACAGCAGTTCTAACAATAAAAACAAAATAATCTTACACTAGATGTTTTTTTCCTCATTTTGGCGTTTTAACGTCATACGGGTTTACTAGTAATAATTATTTTTCGAAATAAAATATTGACTGAAAAAATAAGGTTTCCAATTGCTGAAGATTCACAGATTTCTTCCACACACAGATTTCTTTCACTGTTTAAAAAAGATCCGATTTCTATTCCTTGTACCAACAAAATCTTAAATAATTTTCCGCTACACATAAAGAAGATACCTCAAAGAATACTTTTTCTAACGTTATGTCCAACTTGCTGTTATCCAACACTACTAAATAAATTTTAATCAAAAATTCTACTCACAAGCACTACATAGTTAACACATAGCATGACCTAACAATGCTCAGATATGTTTTAAAAATATTGCTGAAACAAATTTGTCTGCAACTTCGAAAGATAATGTATGAATGTTTGTTTGTCCATATTAAATATGCGATGCTTAAAAAAAAATGAAAAAAACACATACATTTGTAAATCAGTATAAAATCAAACAATAAGAAAAAAGTGAATTTTTTAGCATTAACACTCGAAATTTTGTTCACAACGATGTATGTAATGCATGCTTGATGAGTTAGTCTCTAATTTTCATTGTCAACATGCTTAGCTGGCTGAATGGCAACACTGGCACCTTAAGTCATGGATGCATTAGGATCAATGAATATAGTGGTGTTGCGGTTGATGTCAAGCTTGGTGGTTGATGAGTTCGATCGATATTTATTTGAATACTCGACTATGTACCAACCAAGGAAATGAAGGTCGATATTTTTAACAATTTTACGCCGACTGCAAATTGTTGATTTATTTATTGCTATGATTGAGAGTGTTGCTAATAAATTTTAGTTTTTTTTGTTGCTGTTTTATAACCGTGACAATCTAACAAGGTGTAAAATTATTAAATTAATATATTTTATGATACAATCCAAAATGTGTTTTTTTGCCCAAAGTAAGCAAATATTTCCGTAATAATTTCATAAAATAACCATACTTTTAACAATAGTCAAATGAATGAATGAAATATAGCTCTTCAGTCACATGTATAAAAACCCATTTTTTCTCATAACTCTGTCACATATAAATAAGTAACTACTTTAAAAAATCATTTTCTTTCTTAAAGAATTTCAACTTGAACGGTCAATACATCAGAATGTAATGGCACATAATCATAAAGGATGGCTTTTTAGAGGTTAGAACTTTTCTTTCAAATAAAACACAAGAAATTTAATGAAATGGCCAATTTATTTGGCTTTATTCGTCGCAAAATTTTATGGCATTTAGTGTTTGAACACAATTTCGGGCCAATTTATGACCACTGTGACTGCGTCTTTTAAAGGCCATGCTGTTGGTCCAATTTTCCACCACTTTTTTCAGCACAGCCGGTCTTATCTCGCCAATAACGCGCCGAATGTTGGTTTCCAACTGGTCAGTCGTAGCTGATTTGTCAGCATAGGCCTATGACAGAACATACCCCCACAAAAATAGTCTAATGGACTCAAATTTCATGACATAGGTGACCAATTCCTGAAATAATTTGGTCACCAAAAGTTCGTCCGAATAAAATGATGGTTTCAAGCACTGTATGGCTTGTTACACCGTCCTGCTAAAACCATTTAGCACTTTGGCGATTGTTATTGACATTAGCAGGAACCAAAAATTAGCAGATCACCATTAACGGCAACGTTGGCTCTATTTTCGGTTTTGAAAAAGTATGGACCAATGATGACTTCGTCATACAAACCAAGCCAGAAAATAAAATTTCCTTGATGTTAGGGAGCCTGGATCAGAATGTGCCTCATCGATGAAGATAATTTTACGGTAAAAATGCAGTTGAACTTCCAATTGATTTTTAGCCCATTCACCGAAGGTACAACGCAAGCAATGATCTGATGGCTTCAATTCCTGCACCAGTTGGATTTTATACGGATGCGAGGTCTTTCTTCAAAATCTTCCACGTAGTCGGCGGGCGAATGCCGACTTTTTGAGAACGGCGTTGAATCGATAAATGAGGGTCCTTGGACACACTCACCTCTATAGCGGCGATGGCTTCTTCGGTACGCACAATATGAGCTCGTATTGGATGAATTTTGTCCATAAGAGTAAACGTAATTCGAGTAAATCGATTCATCGCATCGCGTTTGACCTGCTCAGGTGGACGATTGGGCCCACCATAATGTGTGCGAAGTATTTCGTAAGTTTGGCGTACAGAATAAATAAATTTCCACGGTTTGTAAGCGTTATACCAGTGTCAGTCTTTCAATTATAATTAATTCAATTATGGTATGTTCGAAGTACACTGAACATAAATGTTTATACTATGTTCACACAGAGAGTTTAGTTTGAGTTCAACCAAAGCTTTTCACACAGAGATGCGTAGACAGAATTAAGTTTAGTGTGACGTTTCTTTGTTTACTTATCGCTCGTTTTCTACAATAACGTTATAACTCAATTTTCCAGGAGAAGCATTTTAAGTTTTGAACAGAGAAAGGAAATTAATTCACCATTTTCAAAATATGGACAAAACATCAAATATACAAGTACTACGGTAATGGTTTAATCCATACAAAGTGACAAAAAAAACTGGAGATTATCGATATATAATACGATCTAATCGGAAATACATTGAGGTGAATGAATCACAAATTCTACTCTCCTGCAAAAATTAAAGAAGATATCGTTACCAAAATTGTACACAGCATAGATCATGGTAACACGAATGTTGCTGTGTAATTTACTCAATTTTTATGTTTTTTGGATTATAACGTTATTGAAGAAAACGAGCGTTATGTGTTCTCATATTTTTTGCACCTCCACCACAGTGACATCATTTCCACTTGAGGAAAAGGCTGCAGCCATCTCTACGTACACATGTGAGTTCTTTCTTGCGGTGCGCAAATCGGAATTTTCAACGACCCATACTAATATGAAGGCCTCATTTTTTTACACTAGTCAGAGTTCTTTTCTTTGCTTTTTTGTTTATTTTTTACAAATAGTAAATTGTACAATTTTAGAATCAACTGTTTTTGGCATTTCTCAGCACAAAATTGTCAATACTCTGAACGTACCTTGTCATCTAATACCATGTCTACATAGAGAGTTTAATTTGAGTTTCCAGTACAAAGTTGAGTTTTGTCATTGAACGCAAAATAAACTTTTGAGTTACCGAGTATAATTTTGCAGGATGAAACTCAACTAAACTAAACTTTCTTTCTGTGTTTATCAAAACTCTATTTGAGAAATGCCTAAAAGTATGCTAATGTTTAAATAAAAAGCTACATTCAGATGCGACTTTTTATTTTTGTGGAAATATATTTTGTGAATATATTTGCTTACTTTGATACTTCATTTACAAGAGCCCAAGAGTTCATGATCACCATTTTTTTCTATATATTTTATTTATTATTTTTCTATGTTAAGTGAAATGTCAAACATTAAAACTAAAACCAACTAATAGTTTTGTAAAATTCTGCACAGAAGAAGGTTATATTAATTCACACCTAATTAGGAATTAAAATTGTGGCATCATAGTGGCATCACAAGATTAAAGAGCATGTCTCGAAATTACAATTATGAAATTATGTTGCGAAAATAGAGTTATTACATAAAATTATGTTATATCCTGCTTTTGCTCTAAGAATAAAATAAACAACAAAGAATAATTTGTATTTTATATTTAATTAGAATAATGTTTCCAACATACTTGAGCGAAGCTTCTTCGGAGCTCATTTGAATACTTAAGAGCCCGAACAGAATCAAAGCGATTGGCGATCCTCTCTTCTCGCCAATCGCTCAGAACACGTCCATGTGAACACGAATTGTCAGAATGTTTTATTTTGTGTATGCATAATTGACATGAAGAAAACAGAAATGAACAACTTACACGGGATTGCTGAATTGGCAATCGATGAACTTTTCTTACTCTCTTTCACATTCGGATTGTTGGTAGCTCACACGACACATGGTATAATAATACAAGGTAGCATTGACAGTTGCTTGGGAAATCATATACTGTCAAAAAATATACTCAAAAAGAGAGCGCTCACAATCCGCCATTGAAAACACAAGCAATGTTGAAAACGTTGAAGTGAAAAAAAACAACAACCACAGCAGCTGCTGATGTATTTCCACAAAAAGCTGTTTTTGACAATTTATGTTTTCCTGTTGAAGAGAAAATAAGCATTTGTCAATGCTACCATGTATTATTATACCATGACACGACACGCCAATCATAATTTGACATTTCCTTGAAAATTTTATTTCGCCACCTAGTTCAGATTGCTGATTGCCAGTGTTGCCAGAACTTTTTTGAGAAAAGCGCCAGATTTAAAAAAAATATCGCCTAAAATCGCCCAATGAAAAAAAAAAATTGCCAAAATCGCAATTTTTCTAAGAAATTTACTATATTAGAAAAAACAAAAAAATTATATACATTTTTTTCAAATAATATTGAGATCTGTTAATAGTATTAGGTATTTAAAAGTTCTTATTTTCATATTTATTGAAATAATATTGAGATCTGTAAAAAATAACAAAAAAGCTGCTTAATTTTATACGAGAGTTTTGATCGTTAAAGAACATTTATTTAGAGACTATAACTATTTAGAATTTTTCAATATGCAACTTTATAATAAAAAGTTTTTACAAAAAACGTAGTTCCATTCTATTAAATACTTCAGCCATATTAGATTCTTCCTTCGTTTCGTCAATTCCGAAGTATTGTTTAGTTCATACATTGATTTATTCATTTTTGCATATATATTATCGGATATTGGCAGCGACTTGCAACAACAGTTTTGAGCCTTCATGAAGCATTTTACTCGAATGATTGAAGTTAGCATATCTAATATCATTCTGTTACGAATTTTAGTTTTCGTCAAATTTATGACGGAGAAAATACGTTCCACAAATGCATTAGAATGTGGCAAGGAAAGCAAGATGAATGCCAACTACAAATATTGCCAAACATTTTTCCCCGTATTGCTGTCTTAATTTTGTATGCCGATTCCCAAAATTCTTCACTTTCAGATGGTACTTTGTTTTTGAAAATTGCTCCATGGAAATGTCAACAAAGATTCGTATTCATTTGTATGCATACAAAATTACTATAAAGAACTATGTATGCGTTCAAAACTACCCTACGGAGAAAAGAACCGGTTCTGAACATATCATGTGATAGGTCCCCAAGGGAGAGGGATCAGTCCCAATTCTGCCACCAACATATGAAACCGACCGGTCACTTTTACACAGCGTTGTCATTGACAGGGGTCAATTGCCACCTGCTGCGTCACCTTGGACGTGTCCCGTGATCGGCCTCGAAGAACAAATTTGTGACCTATCCTAACTATCGAGTAGTTCGTGGAGCAATTTCGTTTGTTCGCTAAACAATCATTGGATATTGCCCTCACTTTACTAAATAATTATTGTATGACAGATGCAAATTTTTTTTTCTTTCCAACTTTGAATTTCCACACGATACAAATACAGCTTTGAATTTAAATCGATCTGTCTACACTTGAATCATATTAAATTGGTCCCGTGCTGAGTAAAATAAAATCTGTTCCGTATCAGGCACAAAGAATCTGTTCCGTGACTAGTTATATCAGACCTGTCCAGTGATAGGTTACATTTGTGCTGTCACTGAATCAGTCACTTAAGAGCAATTGACTCTGCCTTCTCCGTAGGGTAGCAACTAGAATTTACAAATTCTAATTGGTGAGTTGCTGCTGTCAGTTAAAATTTTATTCAAAAAGATAGCGATGTGATTTCGATATAAATAAATTATCGATCGCATTGTTAACCGAATGTTCCAAACACTTTTAAAATACAACAATTATTTTTTTCTTTAATTTCTTTAATTGAAATTTTAAACACATTAGATGAGTTTATGAAAAAGCGTGGTTTTCACAAAAATCCCCCAAAAAATCGCCAGGCTATTTCCTAAAAATTTAAGCGCAAAAACAAGAAAAAAGCGCCCAATTGGCGATAAATCGCCCAATCTGGCAATGGTGCTGATTGCCGACATGTGCAGCAATCTCAAAATGAACATATTTAGATTGCTGCAATCTGTGTTCATCCGCTCTGGCTCTCAGAGTATTTGACAGTTTCACAATGAAAGCAACAATTTCCCCAAAAGGCAATCACCGTGTGAGTTGGGGAAAATAGACAAAAATTGTCAGAAGATAATAAAACTTAAGAAAATAGCAATGAACGCACCCCATCATTAGGAAAAATTCGGCAACTGTTATCATGTTTGACACCACTCAAAGAGAGGATTGCCAGATCACCAGTAAAAAAAAAATAGAATAGATTCTAATCTGAGGCTGGATTCTGAAAATCGCCTAGCTAAAGCTTATTTTCTGTCGTCAAAAAATTTCTTCGTCAAGTTCCTTGGCGATTTCGCTTAATTGCGATTCTCAACTTCGCCTAGCTAAAAATTTTGATTCCGCTATTTACCGCTGGAGGCGTACTTTTAGCGATGCTTATGTCAAAATATGTAAATAAAACAATTAAAAAAGTAATAGTTGGCTGCTTATAACGAATTCACCGCGTAGAATTAATTTTAAAGTAAGAAACACGAAAAAAATTACGCGAAATAAATTAGGAGTGAGAAGAAAAATGCTGAGAAGTTCTCCATTGGACATTCCGGAGAAAAGATTTGTTGAGCTATTCCGCTTCACTAAGAATATTGCTAAGGATTTGGTTTACCAATAAAATAACCCCGTTTTTATTTTTTTGGAAAAAATTTTTGTTTACGAGTTATTAAAGAAAACATAGTTGTATTCAAAAAGATACAGGGGGCATTCCGACGTATACCATCAATCAGCTTGGTTGTAGGAGTTCAAGGAAAAACGTGGAAAACGATTCTTTTTATTATAACTAGACTAGCTAGTAATTTTTTTTTTACTCTAAAATAGTTTAAAAGATATTAACTATCAAACTATTAACGTAACAATCTAGCAAACTATCCGTAAAAATTACAAAAAAACTAAGCCCCAGTATTGACACACGGTCAATTATTTTTGACATAAAGTCGAGCCCACTCTTTTGATGGAGCGAACATTTTTATTAAAGAGAAGAGTATGCAGAGCATTTTACCCATTAATATAACATCAAGTATAGTTTATACGGACATACATATATTAAAAAATGTAAAAGTTTTAATAAAAAAAAACCCACACTAAATACTTTTTTCGCATTTTGGCATATGGGTTTAATAGTCATTTAAAATATCTTTAATATACATTTTTTTAAACACTAATAAATAGAAAATTATCTTAACAATTCAAAAATTTCAATATTTCACTTTTAGCGGCAACGAAAAATTGGATATTAAAATTATTGCTAAAAACAAAATTAGAGTTGCTTCAAAACGCTAATAATCCGTTCAGAATCGCAATAATCGCTTAAATTTTAGCCTCGCCAACAGCTGTTTCATCATTCGTTAAACTTTCGTTCAGTAGCTAGTAATTTTAGAGAATAGGCGACAGAAATTTAGCGATACTCAGGTTGAGAATCGCTAAAATGATTTTAGCAAAGAAAATTTAGGTGTTCAAATTAGGGGAAAATAGGGGTCCAACCCTTAAAGTGTTCAAATGAGACTACATTTTTTTATTCTACCATGGCCAAAACAATGGACTGAAATTAGAGAATTCGCTCCAAAGAAGGCGAAAATGGTATCATCCGCCGGCAAGGTCTTGGCGTCAGTTTTTTTGGATGCGCGTGGGATAATTATCATTGATTAATAGCATTTGAGTGATGAAGACTAGAAAAACGGCCGCTTTTGGTGGAAAAGAAAGTTTTTTTTTTCATCGAGACAATGCACCAGTTCGCACATTCGTTTTCGCGATGGTCAAAATCAATGAGATAAAGTTCGAATTGCTTCCCCAAGCACCTTATGCATCAGATTTAGCCCCCTCGGATTATTTTATTTTTTCAAACTTGAGTAAATGGCTCTACCTTATAGAGGTATTTTTTCCCAAATTTTTCTGTGTTTTCTTTGTTAGGTCGGATACTTCTGGGACTACGAATACCTCGCATAAATAAACTTCAAAGCTTCAATCTATTTAATTTACTGGAATATTCATTAACACAACTTATATTATTTTTAGTTTAATTAAAGACAGTTCCCATCATGTTCATATTCCAGATAAAGCACTTTAATATTAATAAATAAGAATGAATAACAATAGTTGTGGAATAATTATGAACACGCTACAATTTGCAGTAAATACAAGTACTTTAATTTGTTGAACATTTTTTTTTAACTTAGCGGCTCGTTCTTCATATTAGTTGCTCATTTTGGTGTGTAATTGGTTTTATTCATTATTTTTTTTTTTTTTGTTTGTTTATTCAGTTTTTATGACTGACTTTAGCAGCTGAGCTCAATGCTGGCTAATTATTGTTTGCATTTACAATTGCAATGTTTTGTAATATTGCATAAAACTATTTAATGTGTATAACTCGAAATTTTTATTTAAATCAATGTTTTGCAAGATCGAGAGATTTTTGTTGCAACATGATAAGAATAAGTGTTTGCCTGCCATATTCTCGGATATTAGAATTTGGAATAGATTTTTTTCTATTTTTTTACAATATTTCTAACAGTTTCAAATCCTAATCTCTCCGAAGCCTGCGTTCAGATGGTAAATAAATAAAAGCATGTGTAAACATTAGCCTTAACAAATAAATTTTAATGTTTTTTTTTGTCTAATGATGTTTTGCATTCAATTTTTTATATATGGAGAGTTCTTTATTAAATCGGCCACCCCCCTCCCTAAAGGTCTGCATTTTTGGGATAAAAAGTTCCATGGCGGCTTAAAATTTTCCTTGAAATCTCTATTTTTTTGAGTTTGGTTATTTTGCTCAAGAATAAAAATAGTTTTTCAATTTTTACTTTTTCGCTCAGAAATAAAAGTTTTTCTCAATTTTTATTTAACGCTCAAAAATAAAAATTATTTTCCCAGTTTTATTTTTTTTTTTTCTCTAACATAAAACTCAAAACACCACACAGCTTTGTTTATGGCACATGTCAATTTTTATTCCCTACACCTGAACAGGGGGTTCAGGGAGGACTGGAGACGGCTAATCTGTATGACCGACCCTCATTACTTTTGCAAAAGGAACATTTTTTTCGTTGTGAACCTATTCCCTGCAACCACTCCTTAGGGGGGCTCTAATACAAATTTTATGATTTTTGTGTATTTATTCCCTACACCTGAACAGGGTTGCTTTAAGGGAGGGCTGAAGAGGGTTAATATGTATCATAAAACTATGTGATATGTAGAATTTTGTATCAAAAACACAAAGATATAAGGAAAATAAATACAATACAGAAATATACTCTGTGTACTCTTTTGTTTCTCTCAAAAGTTTGAAATATACTTTAAAATGTTGTACATTACAACTCTGTTACTTAGCAGCAGTCAGTGTTTGTCTTTTTGTTTAAGGTTGATGTTTTCAATATGAATACCAAAGACATGCTCCATATGCTTCGAATTTTTATAGCAATATTATAATTACTCGATATATGAATCATGCAGTTGAAAAGCTACTGTGTCTATACTATATTATAATTGTTTTATTTTGCGTAACACTATGTTCAAAACACGCCGAAGCGTTTCCCGGCGAAGTATTTCATCGGCGAATTGATTCATCGGTTTTACTTCCCATCGCGGCCAAAGAAGTTTCACTTCAAAAGTACTTAGAATTTGTCAAAATATAAGTATATGTGACCCGGTCTACGAAAAGGGACCTTCGGTGTAAAAACAAGTTTTCGAGAAAACAGCTGTTTGTAAACGTTTAATTGTCGCACACTGAATGGCGTCTTTTCATTTATTTCAGCTTATCCTCTATTCTTACAGAGTTGTATTTCTTAGTCTATCAATACAGATTTGTATTTCTTAGTCAATTAATACGAGTTCTTTGTTATTAGTTAACGACCAACAGTGAAGAGGTGATGTTTATTATGTTATAATTCAATGTCCAATTTTTTTTCATTTTCACTCATTTCTGCTCTTTTTTTGGAAAATTCCTGACAAACTTCTTTACGAGTTGGAAACTTCTGCTTTGCGCCATTAGAAAGAGCACACATTAGTCTATCCGAATCGCCAAAAAAGTGAAAAATGATATTTTCACACCGAAGGTCCCTTTTCGTAGACCGGGTCACATATATATAAAAAAGCTCTATTAGAACACAGAGCGACAATGGGAAACAACGGGAAATCATAGTGACCACGATGAGTGCACCTTGCAAAATTCATTATCGATAAATTTGCAACGATAGGTCCAGTTCTCTTAAAGAGGAACTATATTGTAATTCATTTGGATCTACTTAATGGGGTATTCTAGTGTAGCAGCTGGAGTTTGAGACTTTTTTGCGCTCTGAATAAAAACAAAACCTCAATAAACATTTTTACTGTCCATTTTTTAAATATATACATATATATAAAAAAATATGTATATTCATACTTTAGAAATATCAGGAATTCCATGTCACGCACTGTTACAGCTTCCGAATAATTGCAACTGATTTACTTAAGAAGAAATTTTGCGAAAACTGGTTTGCAATTTTTATTAATTAATTTTACGGTCTATTTAAAATGTGTCAAGGTTTTATGAATCCACTTATGAATTTCGGTGATATTAAGCAAAATGTAGCGTACGCACGTGCTACAAAATTTTCCCTTTAAAAATTTGATGTCAGCTTCTATCTGAAATTTCTGCGAATTGACTTCAGATAGAATTTTCATATTTTTTACAGCAATAAGAGGTTATCCTAGATTATATTAGTAGTTAAGTTATTTGAGAAAAAAAAATTATAAAACAATTTTTTTCAACTTTAAACACCATCACGCACATGTTACATTCGTCACGCACAATTACACCGTACGTTCATATTACTGTTACCTTCCACCATATTTACTAAAAATTAAAATACAAAACAAAAGGATTAAAAATTTTTTATTTTCTTTTTTTTAATCTCTTTTATGTCATGACTAGATACATTTAAGAAAAAAATTTGAAAATCAATTTTTTAATCGATTCTATTCTAATCGAAACTAATCTATTCTATTCGATCCAAAAGTCGATGCTCTCAATCACTGGATTTGAAGGAGCTGGAACTTTGGGGACTCTTCAAATTCTTCAACAGATTCCATGTGGACATATTCAGGTGTATTCTCATTTCTTATGCAAAGAAATTCGCCTGGCCTTTGAGGAGCTGGAACTTTGGGGACTCTTCAAATTCTTCAACAGATTCCATGTGGACATATTCAGGTGTATTCTCATTTCTTATGCAAAGAAATTCGCCTGGCCTTTGAGAGAGTACCCGTAAAGGCTGCACCCGTACATCACCAAGTTCAGTGTTTTTGTGAATATGATTCCTTAAAATAGATTTATTTGAATAATAATTTATATTCCGATTTATTTTTACCCTTAAATGCCCAACAACACCGATATCATTAAAATTATGTTGTGCTAAATGATCCCCTGAACACGACCCCGTTTTTATTTTTTTTGGAAAAAATTTTTGTTTAAAGAAAACATGGTTGTATCCAAAACGATACAGTGGGCATTCTGACGTATACCATCAATCAGATTGGTTGTAGGAGTTCAAGGCAAAAACGTGGAAAACGATTCTTTTTATGATAACTCTAAATTTGGTTGTTAAATGATACTCTAAAATTGTTAATAGTTTAAAAGGTGTTTCATGTTAAAAGCCGAACTTTCCGTAAAAATGAAAACACTTTTTAATTTGACGGTCAATATTTTCCAAACCAACAAAGTTATGCCAATAATTACATTTTTGTTTTATATTTGAAATTTTCTGAGTGAAACTAACATACATATCCAGCATTTTAATTTTTGCAATATTTTAAAATAAATAGCTTATTTTCTCGGTTGTATCCAAAAAGATACACTGGGCATTTAAGGGTTAAATTAAATAAAACTCACTTATGAGAATTCATATTAACACTTGTCAATAGTTAACCGTCAATTTAGACGTTTGACCCTCTAATGCAAATGTAAGGATGGAAATTTTTTTAAATGAAGGGTGTATTCATTTCAATTTTTTTGAGTTGTTTTATTTTTGGTCACTTTGCTATATATGAGACCCCCCATATCATTACTAATTAAAATACATTTTAAAGCCCTCCCCTTTAAATTGGTAACGTAATTTATGAACGACCCCGTAGTGTGTAAAAACTACATTGTTTTATAGAAAAAAGTGTAACATGTGCGAAACGCGTGGAATTTTTTTCAATGGAAATAGTAAAAGAAATTTATTTTCAATCTCAATATATTTGCCATCTCAATATCCACACATAACAGCATTTTCCGCAAAAAATTTCTTATATTAGAGTCTGCATTGAAACATATACCAATATTGTCACGCACATGTTACATATTTTCTTAATTTATTTAACTACTCTTACCACGGTATGTCGTTGATAACACAGCCCAACAGACATTTTGGTACCGGAGATTTTTCAGCTGATTATAGACTAGTTCGGTTTCTTGATTTCAAATATGGACTCCGTTTTTCTCCATCAGCTCGAGTTTTTGAGTTATATTCAGAAACATGAAAATCAGTTCTTTTTCTGATAATTTTGCTATATCTATTACACTGATTTACCGATTTGTATTACGATATCGAATTTCAATGACGATATATTAGAACTTTCAATTTTTGCACATAAAATTACAATATCTTTGACAGTTTTGAAGATATCGACGTTCAAAGTGGAAAAAATGTCACAATCTCTTTGTAGGCTGATCTTTAATATTTTTCAACGGATTTGCAAAAACTTTTTTTTACTTGATAGAAAATCTTTCCAATTTTAATAAACATTTTAGTTTTCTTTTATCTTACATTTTTCCAAAGAAATTAAAAAAAGAAAAATTTTTTCAAATTAATTTTATTAAATTTCAAGTTCAGTTGATAAGGTTTTTTTTGCTAAGTTTAGCATCATTAACGACTTGAAAAACTTCTTTTCAGTGACTTTCTGGAATGAAAGACATCAGGACCATCTCGCTTAAGACTACAACAATAGTCTGCCATTATATGTTTGTTCCATCTTCCTTGGTAGCGGTCTTCCGTTATTTTCATGTCCTGATGGAAACGCTCACTTTGTTCATCACTAGTGTTTCCTAAATTCTCAGGAAAGTGGGATAAATGGCTGTGTAGATAGTGAATCTTGATGCTCATATTATATCCAAGATCCCTAAAACTGTCTAACATGTTGGTCACTAGTTGCTCAAAGTTACTTGCTTTGCAATTGCCTAAAATATTTTTGACAATTTATTCAAATGACACCCATGCCTTTCGCTCAAGGTTAGTCATCGAGGTTTTAAAATTAGGGCCTTTCATTAGCTGCCTCATCTGCGGACCATCCATTACACCAGCTTTAAGCTTTTCTAAACTTATTCCCGGCATTTTTCTACTTATGTAAGCAAAACATGGTCCTTCTTTATCAATTGCTAATCAACCTTATCAACTATACTTGAATTTTAATAAAATTAATTTTAAAAAATATTTCTTTTTTTTAATTTCTTTGAAAAAATGTAAGATAATAGAAAAAAACTAAAATGTTTATTAAAATTCGAGAGATTTTCTATCAAGTAAAAAAAAGTTTTTGCAAATCCGTTGGAAAATATTAAAGATACAAGGTTTCAAAAGCGCAGCCTACGTAAAATTGTGACATTTTTTCCAGTTTGAACGTCGATATCTTTAAAACTGTCAAAGATATTGTAATTTTATGTGCAAAAATTGAAAGGTCTAATATTTCTTCATTGAAATTCGTCATCGTAATACAAATCGGTAAATCAGTGTAATAGATATAGCAAAATTATCAGAAAAAGAACTGATTTTCATGTTTTGCCTATAACTCAAAAACTCGAGCTCATGGAGAAAAACGGAGTCCATATTTGAAATCAGCAGCCAAAATGCATTCGGGATTAGCTATCGATAAATCTGCACCTTTTATCAAATGTCATTTTGTAACTCAGTGTAATTATTTATTCATATATATGTATGTATAATTATTAGGAAAATATTAAAAAATTTGAAGCTAATATTTTTTTTTTTAATTGTTGTAATAAACAGCGCACGCCCTCACGGCAAATATCAAAATAAAACTGCAAAATTTTCGCTCAACTTATTCACCACGCGAAAGTAAAAAAAACACAGAAAAACTACCGTTATCTTGAAAAATTCAACTTAAAACGTGTTGTCCGAATTCGATAGAATATATTCTATATAGTTTCTCTTCTCTCTTTACAATTTGATTTTTGACCTATGAAGTTGACTTTTTCGTGGAATTCGTGATATACAAACGAATTAAAAAAAAAGAATATTAAATTCGTAAAGTAGACGAGCAAAAAAAAATGGCCCTCCTTCTAATCATCTATTGAATTTAAGACGAAGTTTTTTCGCAAAAAAATGACTATTCGAAATAGAGGTAAATCTACCTCTAAGCTGTTTTTAAAAATATAATTTTCTAAACATAGTAAAAATTGAGAATTTCAAGTAAATCTGTTCATTAAAATTGGAAATCATTTGACAAACATGCATGCACTGATTGTGTGAAATGCAACTACAGAAGAATAGAAGTAAATGACATGACTTGAAAACATGGCAGATGTTATACAAGTTTTTTTGTTTTTTTTTTTTTTGTTATCCTAGCGCATGGTATAATTATACCAGGTAGCATTGACAACTGCTTATTTTCTCTTCAACAGGAAAACATAAATTGTCAAACACAGCTGTTTGCGAAACGAAGCGAAAATTAAAGCAAGTGACAAAAACAAACAAAAAACTAATAAGAATATTGTGCGTTTAAATAAACAAATCATAAAGAAATAAACATTTAAAATCATGAAAGTGATAAAAAGATCTTGTGTAATTTGTGCGAAAAGTTTTTCAGTCCGTGATGTTAAATTTTATTCAGTGCCTAATAACGAAACTCGTCGCCAGCGGTGGATTGATGCCTGTGGCTTGATGCTGGCAGAAAATTCGTTTGTTGTTTGTGTTTTCATTTATTAACAATGGCCGACCAGCGAACGCTCTCTTTTTGAGTATATTTTTTGACAGTATATGATTTCCCAAGCAACTGTCAATGCTACCATGTATTATTATACCATGATCCTAGCGCATCTCTTTCGTATATGGGTAGTTCTACACTCGAAGGAAGAAAATGGAGTTAATTCCGGCACGAATTTTTTTAAATATAAGTCTTGGCAAGTGGTTTTATTTGAAGTTTATGACATTTTCACACTATCTGAAACTGGCCAGTCAAAAACTTCAAAATTGCAAATTTGGGATAAACTGTGGCCCGGGGACTGAGACCTGAAGAATGAAAGTGATTTCTCTGTACGGCCGCCACCTCTCTGCAGACAATGCCAAACCTCAGAGAGTAATCAAAATGCCATGTAAAGCTTCTTGAGAATAAGAACATTCCGATCATCGCCGTTCGGAGTCGGCGTTAAACCTGTAGGTCCGGTTCTCGGTCAATTGTGTACAAAATTAATAACACGCACAACACAATTGATCACAAGAAGCTAGGTCAAAGTCCTTTCAAGGGCTGAAATGACCAGTTATTTCTTTTTTTGTCATTTATTTGTTGGTTTAAATCAGTGATCGGCGCCCATGAAGCAGATGCTTTGGGAGAGTCACACATATTCTTATGCTCTTTCGCTCATTTAACAAACAACCAATGGCGAAACAGCATCGTTTCTCTTGATACTCAATTATTTTGACCGTACACATAGAGATTTATTCGTGCAAATATGTCAGGCCATGCAACAAGCAAAAAATATTTTATGCTGCCAAACTCTTTTGATGGCATGCAGTGTTTATTGTGCTACTTGTCATTGAAAATAAAAACAGAACAAGCTATGAAAAGGCATTACCAATCTTTTCATAATGAATATGAGGAAATTGATGACTTTGACAGGGAAAAACTTTTTCTAGAGAAAAAAAAATATTTTTTTGATAGACTTAAGTTGTGGATGGATGATTCTTTAGAAGAAGAAAAAAAATATACTGAAGAACATCAGAATCAGCTTAAATTATCATTATCAACACTAATAAGTGTAGAACTATCAAAGCAGGGAAGACCATTTTCAGACGGGATATTCATTAAAAATCTTTTTATTCAAATTTTGCGAAGAATTAATTTTGAATCCAGTACAGTTATGGAGTCGATCCCCTGTTCACCTAGAACCATAGCTCGCCGTACTGAAGAAATAGGCTTATTTATTGAATATGCAATTAAGAAAAAACTAAACAAATGCCAATTTTTTTCAATATGTTTAGACGAAAGCACGGATATAAATGATGTTTGCCAATTAGTCGTTTGTATTCGATGTGTCTACTCGACCTGTGAAGTTTCTGAGTCTATGTTTACTATAGAGCCCTTACAAGCAAATGTAACAGGAAAAGCAATTTTCGATGTTCTAAATGAAAAGTTATTCTCAATTGTGGACATGAATAAGTTAACTGGGGTATGCACAGATGGAGCACTCGTTATGACTGGGAAAAAAAATGGATTTGTAGGACAGCTCGAAAGTAATGGAATTCGTGTTTTCAATTTCCATTGTGTTATTCACCAACTTGCTCTTGCGTCGAAATGCTTAAATTATCATTCAGCTATGAAAACTGCAGAGTACATAATAAATAAAATAAGAGGGGGCTATAACTCACTAACCCACAGAAAACTGGTTAATTTTTTAAAAATCAATAACGCTGATTATTCCGATCTTAAAATGTATACTGAAGTTCGATGGCTAAGCCGTGGTGATTCTCTTAAGAGATTATTTGACCTTCGTGTAGAAATTCTTCAGTTTTTAAATAATGAGAATTCAAAAGAATTTGCGTTTTTAGTGCAGGCCTTACAGGATAATGAATTTCTTTTAGATTTAGCCTTTCTAACAGATATAACCAAATATATCAATGACATTAACCTTGAACTTCAAGGAAAAAACCGAAATATTTATGATTCTTTTAATAAAATAATGAATTTTAAGACAACATTATTTCTACTCTCATACGAACTTCAATCCAACGATTTTTCAAATTTTGCAAATACTGCACTCATATATACAAATGATAAAGCTGCTAAAAAAGCTGAATATGCTAATATAACATTAACTTTATTAAATAATTTTGAAGACAGGTTTAAGGATTTTGAGAAAATTAAATCATTGATTGATGTCGTTGAAAATCCTTTTAAATGTAATGTGAGCTTGCATGAGTTTCACATTCAATCCGAATTAATAATACTTCGAAGCGAAGTAAACACTCAAGATAAAATTAACATTTCCGAGTTCTGGAAAAACTTAGACCAGTCATTTTATCCTGAATTAACAAAAATATATCAGAAATTGCTTTCGTTTTTCCCTTCTTCTTATTTATGTGAACAAATTTTTTCTGATTTAAATTTCATATGTTCTTCAAAGCGTAATAGAATAAACAAAAATCATTTGAAAAGTATTATGCTTATAAGAAAATGCTCCGAAATTTTCGATCTCGACGAATATATAGCAAACAGTGATCTTGAATAACAAAATCAGCTGAACTTTTGGTTTTTATAATAGTAAAAAAAACATCGCTCTCGTTCTTATTAAACAAGGAACAGCATATTTTTTTTCTTCTATTATTTTCTTCAGACGTAAACTAAAATTTCAAAAGACTACTTTTTTGATCGAATCTTAACGAGCAACAAATTGAGAGAAACGTTAATAACAATGCATGAAGTATCATACGAGCTTAAGTAAAGTCATACCTACAAAATACATTAATTTTTTTTATATTATTGCCAAATTATTAAATATTTATGTATTTAAATATTTATAATTTTTAATATTTATTATGAAATACTTTTCCATTTTCTGCTAGTTCTTTTCCGCAATCAGTTTTAAGTATACAAATTCTTTCAGTGCAACTTTTCTTCTCTCACTAATACAGTCTCACTTTTAATTTTGCCGACCACTGGTTTAAATACAGTTTTCCGGTTATATTGTTTCAAAAACCCAATGATCAATTTTGTTAGTTCAGCCAATTGTACGTCGGATATGATGAGCTTCAAATTTTATAAAATACACTAACTAAAAAGTGTTGGCAAAAACGAAACCTACACTTTGTAGCAATTGATGTATTTAGTCCCGGTTGATCATTGTATCGAATTGTCCATATGTACATATTCATGCCCAAATGAAGACCACCTAAGTATGAGGACAATGAACTTAAAAATTAAGAATCATCTTCTTAATGCTAATAGGTACCTTAATAATCTTCGATTTTGACACGTTTTTATCACAGTTTTAAGCTTTTTGAAGTTTAATATTTGTTTAAGCTAACTAACCATGATCATTAGAAATACATGCTTAAATGCTAAGAGAAAACTTTCAGATGCATTAAAAATTATTTATTCAATATATCGTTTGTAGTATATTGGATTGAAACAAATAATGATTCTCAGTTTAAGCAAATAGTTTACGTCAACTTTTGTTTCTTTTCATGTTAGTAGCGGATCTAGCAACTATCCTAATAAGCACTAATATGCAACAGCGAAAGTGTTAATTCTCGAGAAGAACTCGTAAGCTTATGACTAGAATTTCTGTTCGTTGGCAATGTCAAGTCGATGATCTTGACTTGTTTTAGTCAATGGTCTATGCAAACATCATAATATTTAGCTATGTATATTTTTTTTTCAGCTTGTTTCATCGATGTTTGAATTGTACCACAAGTGACCAAACAGAAGAGTCGTTAAACGTTGTTCAGAACAAAAGACGCATTGTTTGGAAATTCCCATTTTTTTCCGAGTGTCAAACTGGATATAAAAAGCAATTGTTGGTCAACGAAATTTAACAGTCAGTTTAACATCAAGAGTTGAATAACGTATTTTCGAACAGTATTGAAAATGAAATTGTACATTTGTGTTTTGGCTCTAATCTCGATCGTAGCTCCCAGCCAGGCTACTTTTGGTAAATTTGCGCTCTTGGCTGGAATTGGTGGCGGTACGGGCATCAATGGTGGTTATGGCAATGGCTACGGTGGAGGTGGCTATGGCGGAGGTTATGGTGGAGGTTATGGAGGATATGGTGGTGGATACGGTGGTTATGGAGGCTACGGTGGCGAGCAAGTTGTCAAAGTCATAAAAGTTTCTGTCTTGCCAGGTGGTGGCGGCTATGGTGGCGGCTATGGTAGCGGCTATGGTGGTGGCTATGGTGGTGGCTATGGCGGCGGCTATGGCGGCGGCTATGGTAGTGGCTACGGCAGCGGCTATGGTGGCGGCTATGGTGGCGGCTATGGTAGTGGCTATGTTGGTGGCTATGGCAGTTCCTACCCGGCTATTGGCGCTTCATCTGTAGCAGTTACGCCTGTTGTTACATCTGTAGCTGCACCTGTTGTGTCTACGCCTGTAGTGTCTAGTCCAATTGGCTATGGCGGCGTTTATGCAAGCGGTTATGGTGGTGGTTATGCGAGCGGTTATGGTGCTGCAATTCCTACTACTTACGGTGTTGGTCCAGGCTATGGCTATGGTGGCGGTCTTGGATTGGGATATGGCAATGCTGCAGCCTGGGGTCCTGGTGGCCCATGTTAAATGCTGTCGTCAACAATATTGTTGTTAAATATTGTAGTTGTGATTAAATCCGATCGAAATATATTATTCCTGCGATGTGATCTTTATGATGCCAATCAATAAATTATGGGTTGTTCTTAATTATCCGCAGATTTACTGTATTTAAAATTGTTTTTTTAAAAAATAAACAATTTATAAATAAATGTTTATGATATTCCCGATAAAACTAATTTCTTATTATTTATATTGAGTCCGTCGATTATTTTGAAAATGCCTAATCTGACAATTTCTACACTATGCCAACCCAAACTTAAATAAAGGAAATATTTAATTCAACACTTTTTTAAAATAAATTTTTTAGTAAAATTATTAACTTTAAAAACAAATTTAATAGTGCTTAAAAGTTGAAAGAATCGAAGAACATTAGTGATAATTTTTCTAAAAATAAAAATATAGCTTTAAAGAAAATGTATAGAAAATTCCTTACTCTTATCTTACTATTAAAGATCCATAAATATTTTAATTTTATTTCTAAAAAATTTCGGCGAAAGACGATTAATGTGAACGCGATTTTTAAAGCCTTACAATAATGTACATATTTATAAAGGCTATGAAGCGATTTTGCTATGAAAGGCTATGAATCTCTTAGCATACTTTCAGGCACAAGTTGATAAAGTGAATGCTTCGTACGATATGGCGAATGCAATAACCTCATCATAATGGACGGTCAAGGTTGCCAGTTATGTGGGAAAAATCCCATTCGTGGTAATTTTTAATTGTCCGTGGGAATTTTTTTTTTTGGGAATTCCCATGGTATTTTTTAATTAGCGTGGGAATTTCTATGGTATTTTTTAATAAGCGTGGGAATTCAGTGTGGTATTTTTTAATTGCCGTGGGAATTTTTTTCTTCAAAAGATTTTTTTCCGTTTATTAAGCAAAAACTTCATATGAAATCATTGCCATTATACGCATTTAACGCTCTGTTTACACAACGATTTTGTGTCGTAAGTTACGCATTGAAATTTAGCAGTTTGCGACCCTGTTTCGAAGTTCGTATGACCGCTTTTACATTGTTTCGGCTGGCACACGTCAATAGTTGACGGTCAACTTTTTCATATTCCCTTTTAAACTTGGCGCTTCAGTTTACACTCGTCAAGAGTTGACGTTCAATTATAAGTGTATCATATACTGCCGTTTCATATCATATTATAGAAATGAAATGAAACGACGCTAATGATGCGCAAAACGAATAGAAAAAGTAGAGGGACAACGAACGAACACAAAACCAATTGCCCATGGTAGAATTATAAGGTAGGGCCGGGTCGCTCAGTGCCCTCACGCGTCAACGAATAGTGGATAGTGAAAAGGTCGGGTAGTTGTCAAAATGACGAAGTTGGTGGAAATGTCAAATGAAAAAAGAAATATCATGTTTTCAATTTGTAAATAGTGCGGACACGTGTGTTAAGTTTGTGTTAATTTGAGTGGAAATATTGTAAAAACATTGTAAATAAATCTATAAAATGCCGCGGAAGTGTTAAATTTGAAAAAAAACTTGTAAAAAGTTTAACCTAAAATCAACTGCGAAACATGAACATAAAGAAACTCGATATGAACAGTTGATTTTGACCCTTTCGCTGCTTTCCACTCCATTCTTCTCCGAGTCGGCCCTACCTTATAATTCTACCATGCAATTGCCCAGAATTAACGGTACGGTAAATTTTTTCTTTCCCTTTTGTTACGATTCCCGCACCATCAAGCACCAGACTTGATCGTCAACTATTGACGTATGTAAACCGGGACATTGGTCAAGACTTGAATTCACGTCTGTGAGTTTGTTGGCAATTTGCCGCACATCGGAAGCGATGAAAGGGTAAGAGAACACTTGCGCTGAACCATGGAAGAATAAGAAGGTAGACGCATTTCGGACTATGCTCTCTTTCTCATAGCCGAAATTGTCAAAGTTTAATAATTTATATCCATGCAGTTCTGCATCCAGCAATTTAAATGAATATAACAATTGAAACAACTTCACATAACACTATTTTTCAATAAAAACCAAAAAACTTTCAGCAGTTTGCCTTGTTTACCTTTTTTTCAATTTGCTCTTTCTAATCGCTTTCTAATCTCTTTCAGATTGTCTAAGGGCTGTCAACTTCATTTTGACAGTTGCGGCAGTCTGCCTCTCTGAAATGCTTCTACCTTCTTTTCATTGTACCATGCGCTGTACCATGGTTGAATAAATAAGGTTGTCGCATGGGTGAGAGCGGGTTCCCATAAATGTCAAATCGAAGTACAAAATCTGAAAGCGAAAATCAATAACATGTAAAGCCGATGAAGTTGTTGTTACTTTGCATTGATTTTGACAATTATGGCTACCAAGAAGAGTGCGATCAGCCACGAGACCACCTTATTTATTCAATCATGCGCTGTACCGTTGAAAACTTGGAAGTACTTAAGCAAATGACCATTTTGGACCCCCAAAACTTTAATAAAAGTGACCATAAGACATCAATTATTCCTCTGGTGCGACTCTTACCAAATATAATAGCTAAAGATGACATAAATGTAATTCACTTGAAGTTTAAAAAAATAAAACAACTAGATGTGACACCAAGTTTATCCTTTACCGACTTTTGGTCGAATATTTTGAATTTAGAAAAAGAAAACATTAGTGAGTTTCAGTTCCCACAGATGAGGAAACTATTAGGATACATTTCTTGTCTTCCTCACTCATCCGCAAACGTGGAGCGTATTTTTTCCCAAATAAACTTAAATAAAAACCAAACCCGAAACCGAATTTCAACGGACATGCTTTCCGCCATATTGCATTCCAAACGCTTATCTCAACAAAAAAAAAGTTATGAAGTAGTTTTTGATAAAAATCATTATGATGTGTTTAATAATGAAATGTATGGATACAAGCAACAATAATAATAATGTTCTTACCAGTTCTTAATGAACAAAATGTATCTAAAATCTTTAAAAAAAAATTTTTAATATGTATATTGCACACCCTCTTCAAAAGTGACACAACTCGAAATTTTTCAAGTTTCACTTTTTAATATAAATCAATTCGTAATGCACATCTCCATCGACTGTCAAAATTTTGATTTAATCTGATTGCACATTAATTTTAAAAAAATTATTTTGTATCCTTCTTTTGTATGAAGTTGCTTGAAAACGAAATGGTTTTTTGACTCTCCTGAAAATTTCAAAATTTTGAGTTGTTGTTACTTTTGAAGACGGTGTGCGATATGTTTTCCTTAAAAATATGCATATGTTTTCCACTTTTTACCATTCTAAGATATATGTTAATATGTATGTACATAGTTCTCTTATTTTGTTTATTTTTTTTATTATTTTAACTTTTTGTGTATACCTATTTCGCTTAACAAACTATTTTGTTGTAGCAAAGAAATAATATTCACGATCTCATATAAATAAAACTAAAAAAGTGATATGTATTACAATGAACATAATGTAAAAGGTCTGTATAAGAATTTATATTTTATTTTCTGTTATATTTTTGAAAAAAGACAATAAACGAAAAATTTTTAATTATAGTCGTGTTCCATTTATTTGTACATATTTTAATGCAAAAATTTGTGGTATTTATACATTTATGGGATTCATTGTGGTATTTTTTAATACGTATGGGATTTTTGGTGGTATTTTTAATAAGCGTGGTATTTTTGTGGTAATTTTTAATGATCGTGGGATTTTTTGTGGTATTTTTTAATCGTGGTGGGAATTTTTTTTGTTTACCTTTGCCGTGGTAATTTTGGTGGTATTTAATTTATGCTTCTGTGGGAAAAAGGTAATTTACGTGGGAATTTTTCCAAATTTTAACTGGCAACCTTGTGGACGGTCGCATTTTGAATGGGAGAAAGTAGTGCAGATCGTCTATTTTTTGTCGTTCGTGCATTGTTTCGGGATACAGCATGGTAGGGTAACCGTAGAAAACATATCAGAACATCAAGAATGATAGAAAAATAGTTTGCGCAGATCGTAAAAATAATTTTCAACGATCTTCGCATCTACGTCATAGACTTACGATATGAACTTACGATATGGCTTTCTGAGAAGTCTTGTTCAGAATCTGAAAAAATATGAAACAAAATGGCATTAAATTGTGAATATAATAGAGTAAACAAGTTTTTCCTCCGTTTTATATTAAAATATGAACAAAGAATTATGTACGAATGTTGCGCATGCAAGTTTCCAACAGCACAAGTTTCCAATCCAACTTGCACTGGCAAAAGATTCAAGAAACAAACTTAGTCTAGCGTGATGTCATGATCGTAAAAAAAATTTTGTTCGTAGCTAGAAATGTCAAAATTAAAAGTAAACAACATAACGGAGCTGCGCAATGCGCAATCTATTTTTCTATAATTCTTGTCAGAAGATGAAAATAATCGATCGAGTTTTGTATTTTTCTGTAGTATAGAGTGATGGAAAAAGGTGGACGTTGTTGTGGACAAAGTTTATTTTTTTTTTTTAAGGAATACCTTTTTTCGAATCGCAACAAAAAATTTTAAAAAGGGAAGAGGACACAATTTTTTTATAGTATTTTTATTTCTTTCGCAAGAAAGAGCCACACTCTTTAACCCATGTCAAGTAAATGTTTCGGCGACAACATTTCTGTTTCGGCCTATTTTCACTTTTTAATCAAAGTCATCATTAACTTGCGACAACTGAATTGCTCCCTATTATTGAAAACGCGCTATCAAACTGCTTTATCGGTGTTGTGCATTCTCTGAAGCTTGTCAAGAATGCTTCAAAATAATTTTTTTTTAGACATCAAACCATGGTTGAATTAATTAGGTTGCCTCGGGGCTGATCGTACTCTCTTCTCAGTACCCACATTGTCAAAATCAATGAAAAGCAACAACAATAACTTCCTCGGCTTTATATGTTATCTATTTACGCTTTCAGGGCACTCACTCTCACCCTTGCGACAGCCTTATTTATTCAATCATGTATCAAACAAATTGCGAAAAGCCTTTCAAAGAAGACTCTCATGGGTATTGAAGAACATTCCAATTAGGTTTTGAAGGCACAGACCACCTTACTTCTTCAACTTGAAGAACGAGACTGAAACACTGCATCGGCGGCTGCCCTTTTTCCAAATTTGCTTAAAGATGTGATAACATGTACTAACACTCTGCCTGTATTAAAGGGATGGAGGCCTATCCAAGACCTCAAATCTTCTGCGGAATATGTTTACAGATTTATACATCATATACATCATATACATTTATACATATACATTGGCTATGTAATACCACAGTAGAAGTGCTGAGCATGCATTATCTATTTGGAACCTTTTACTTTCCCAATTTTGAAGTTAAAGCTTATTAAGTAGTGTTAATATTGTGACCATTAAACTTTAATGAAGATCTCATCAATAGAGAGTTCATGTTTATGTCTTTAAACTTTTTAAATGCAGACATATGTGTAGTTATTTTTCAGAGCAAATCTTAGTTCATACATAAGGTATGATCAATAATAGAGATTGTGCGCGGTTGTTTAGGTGCTAATTTTTCTCAAAGCCAAGTTGTTGACTGCGTCTAATGTCAAAAATGCTCTGATTGCGCTGACAACTTTTTAGTTACTCAATTAAACAACTATATTCAGGAGTTTCATAGATATCCAATACTACAATCGTATTATATCATTTCGTGCATTTAAAGGCTTAACTTATTAGTAGACAGCGGAAAATATGAAATTGCATATTTGTATTGAATGACCGTAGAACAATTTCGATGACACAGATATGTGTCCCGTCAAATTCTATCTTAAAAAACATAACATAAAATTTGCATATTTTGCATATTGCATAAAAAATGCATATGCAAATAAAAAATTGCATATTTGCATATAATATCCATATGCAAAATGTATGCAAGTCCATTTAACCGCAACTGCATGTCTGTATGCGTTTGTGAACCAACAACAACTTCTATCATAGGAATAGGCGTATGCAGGTGGTGCAGGGAAAGTACCCCCTTTCCCCTGCTTTGCATTTTTAGAAATCCTGCGGTCACCGATGATCATAGGTAAATTAAGTCAACCGAAGCTGAGTTCTTCAGAAGTAAAATCAACCGAAGGTCGAAGATGTTTGTTGTTGTTAGAATAATTCGGGTAAAAAGTTCAAGGCCCCTTTTAGAAAACTGAAATCCGGTGTTATTTTTTGGTCCATCTTGCATCTTTTTCAAGATATGGCGTTCTTTCTAATTTCTTAAGGCTATTAATTTGACCGATCCCTCTACCTGTGCATCTCGATTTCGAGACTCTCTTTAGATAACCCAAAACCACTGTTATTTTTGGTCTATCTTGCTTCGTTTTCGAGTTATGCTTTTTCTAATTATTTAAGTTTAAATTATATTATCAACTCTCTTTACTTGTGAGCCCCTCAGAAAACTAAAAACGACTGCTGAAAATTTTTCGATGCGGTGTGATGGTGCATTAGGTGTGCTCGCTATGATTTCCCGTTACTTTTACTTCAGTGTCGTTCTATGGTTTGATATTTTATTTCATATTAAAACCTTCAAAATACAACGACACTAACGAAAAGCTTTTAAAATGTGCCATTCTTGTTTTGTTGGCTTTGCTTCATACAAAACATTTTTGTTCGATGTCATGGCTACACTGAAAAACACCATAGTGTAAACCAACATAGTGTATACTATTCAAGTACTGTGAATAGAATGTTCTGAGCAGCTCTTTATTACCAACACATATAAATAGTATGTATTATACCACATGTGTATAAATTCATTATATGCGTTGCAGGTTGTACAATCATTAAATTTGAATGAAGCAGTGTTAGTAAAAACCGCACAAGAGTTATTGCAAAATTCACTTTTATATAGGAGTTTCATTTTTATCAAAACCCATTTCGGACAAATTTTTTAAGTTATTACCAGTTTGGAAGGAAAGGGTATCAGCTTAAAGAAATCTTACGAAATATTAGAGTAAGCTCAACGAATTATAAATGAAGTTCCTGAAAAGTTGGGTGACGACCTTCGCTTAAATTAAATCTCGTTATGGAAATAAACTCATATTTATATCTGTTTTAAAAACAAACGAAATTTTAAATAAAACTTCGGTGGATTGCTGGAGGAATATAAAAGTATTCTTTCTACACTGAAAAAAAAAAGTTAGCTTAAAATTAAACACAATGTGTTCACAAAATGTGTTGTTAATTTGACTTTTTTTTCATATGTTTTTCAAAATTTTTAAATACATTTGCTCTTACTTTGACGAAATTTGTTGCAAGCTATTTTTTAAACACAAATATCGTCAAAATAATAACAATTGTCGTCAATCTTAAAACATTTTTTTTCAGTGTAAAAAGCGACAAAATTTTGCCGACGACAACTTGGAAAGATTTAATAATTTATAGTAATATATATATGTTACCTTTAAAGCATGTTCCTACTTGATACGCTCAGTATTCGAGTGGAAATTTAAAATTGTTTTACAGGAAAACGGTAAAAGTTTTTATTCATTTTTAAAATTTTTTATGTATGGAACTTTAAGTTGAATTGACGTGTCGATATCGGAAATAACTGATTACCAAAACAACTTAAGTTTGGCAGCATTCATAAATAATATTTGTATGGTTATAGTGTGAACTAAAATTTCTAGGTTTGGTCAAAACGAAAAAACTCAAGTTTTTTGTCTGGATTTGTGCAAAAAAATTATAAAAATGTTTGTAATATTTTAGTTCACACGGAAACTACACATGTGGAAAGTATGCGGCTAAAATTTGGAGACAATCGGACAAAGTAATTTTGAGTAACGATGGTAACCAGGTATAAAATATATCATACATAAAAAATGTTAAAAATTAATAAAAATTTATTTTTTGTATTTATTCACCCCAACAAAAATTTTTAAATTATCTCTTACCGTTTTCCTGCAAAAATTTTTTAAATTTTCACTCGGATACCGAGCGCGCCAAGCAGGGATAATAAAACGTTAATAAAACGTTAATAAAATAATTTTTTTTCATTTTTAACATTCTTTTTTTCAAGAAACTTTTTAAATATATAAATTAATTTGGAAACTTTATAATATCAGAAAATTTTAATGACTCTTTAAGCAAAAATATGCAGCATATTTCTTGCATATGTAGAAAATATGCAGCATATTTCTTGCATATGCTTTTGCATATTTTTTGCATAAAATTTGCATATCATAGATATGGAGTAAAAAATGCATTCAAGAAGTCAAAATTAGTACAAATCCAAAATTTGACTGCAATCAGACTTCAAATAAATTTTCCATATAATTCCGCTGTCTACTTATTAGTGAATACCGAAACCATTTTCGATAACACGAATAAAAAACAAAAATCATATTTCCATACATCACATGGTAGAATAAACAATGTAGACTAGCGGCTTAAAATCCTACCTGGGTTGACACTGTCAAAATCAATACAAATCATTTTCCGTTTCTTTTGCGGCTGATCGTTGTTCGGTGTTGTTGTTTTTTATACATACAATATATATATATGTTTGGTACTCAGCACATTCTCAACATGAAACCCGCCACATTCTTAGTAGATGGATTCACTTTCATTTCAATTTTAAGAATTTCTGCTCTTGGTGCATTTAAAATTTTTTTCATTATCAAACACTTTCATTTTATTAAAGAATCAAAGAAAACTCGTCATTTGCAAAACTTTTATTAAAACATTACTAATTTTGAGAACACTTGTATGATCATTGAAATTTTTCACTGATCCAATTTCAATCCTTCGAATTGTTTTTAATATGGGATGGAATTTTTCAGTTAATATTGCATTTAAACGATCATAATTTTTCAAACTTTCACGATTTTCGAAACTCCTAAACCATTCGAGACCGATAAAATATTAAGCAATTTCTGTTAAACCGAAATATTACAATTCCAAGAGATAACACCTCCATCAAACACCCTGCAATGAAAATAAATAATATATTCATTCTTCCTGTATATTCAGATTTGAAGCGCGTATAAGTATGCTACAATTTTTGTTCCATCCTACGCTGCCGTCTTCGAGACCCAACAGCATGAAAAATTAGCACAGCTGACTTTGACATTTCTTAAATTATTTCTTCTCCAATATTTTATTATTTAACGCATTCGGCAGCACAAAAGTAAGTAAAATATTTAAGAAACAATCATTATTCGCTTCAATTAAAATCAAACTGATTCATGCTCACTTTGCAGTACTTAAAATATGTTTGTACGTTGCCTACAAAGATTACCGCGATTGGGTGCCCACTCGCCCAAACCAGCAGCCTTCAGCTTAGATGTTGATAACTTGGAGCTACAGCCTCGCATTAAAGTGCCAAAAGTTCCATCACACTACTTTCGCATCGATGAAGCCAACGTCGATGCGCACTCTGAGCAGCACCTGAGCAAGTTCTACACTATTCCTGCAGAACAAAAGAAACAAATATTTTTACATGGGGGCTTTCCCAAACAGTTCGAAAAGCAGGTTAAGACCTTTGCAGAGTCTTGCCTCATGGTGCGTGAGCCTGCACTTGAGCTCATAAACTACATACGCCATACAGATTTCAGTCGGCCTGTGGTGCGTTATGTGCTATATGGGGAAAACGGCACAGGTAAGACGCTGACCATGGCACATGTGCTGCACTATGGCCTGCAGAATGGCTTTCTGCTGCTGCACGTACCCTGGGCGCCCAACTGGATGAAGCGCCCCAAGGAAATAGCCAGTTCAGCCACACATGAAGGCTGCATCGATTTACCCTTCGATGCAGCTGCTTGGCTGGTGCACTTTAAAAACCAAAACGCTCATTTGCTTACCAACGAAGAGTTAAAAACGAGTCAAGATTATGTTTGGAGTAAACGTGAAAACACGCCAGCTGGTGCAACGCTTCTGGAACTTATCGAGCATGGAATAACACGTGTAAAATTCGCTACCGACACTATTTCAGCCTTGATTGCTGAGATAAAAATACTCGCCACTGCCGATAAATGCAAAGTAATGGTTGCCATTGATGGCTTTAATGCATTCTTTCATCCAGTGACTCGGATTTTTGGTGAGCACAAGGTTAGAATAACGCCTGACAAGATATCACTAACAGCACCTTTTCTGAACATTACCAACTATGACTGGACTCATGGTGTGTGCATTTTGTCCGTGGATAAAATCGCTATGACCGAAGGTTACATGGAGTCGTATATGCCACGCTATTTACTTGGCAAAGAGGGTTTCGAGCATTTGGACCCTTTTGTACCGATGCACGTGCAGAACTTCAACGACAAAGAATTCAGAAATTGCATCCACTACTATTTGGATCGTAGATGGATACAGAAGACCATAGAAGGCTTTGACGAACAGCTTAAATACTTGAGCGCACTAAATCCTTACACGCTAATGCGCTTAACACGGTCACTTTAAATGTTATGTTATGTTATAAAAGATACCGCAATCTGTTTAAGAAGCTTTGGAAAAGTTAAATAAAAAAGTAAAAATAACTTTTTTTTTTTAATTAAAAGTAAATAACTGGCGTTGAATTAAATGGATATTCAATTTAAATTTTTTATTGTAAACGCTTGCATTGCATTGGAACTATGTTTATTTATAGCTAAATATTTAAATGCCTGAATCAACATGGTTAACTTAAGCATTGTTTAACTTTTAAAAAAAATTTTCTATAATTTATAGTTTATGTGAATAAAAATAAAAGCTTTGCATTGTAATAGAATTTATTCTATTGTTATAAAACATATATTTTTGTTGGAAGAGCTGAGAAGAGCAACCGAAGAAGTTCAAACAAAAAATAACAGTATTTTATATAGAACTTGAGCGGCTTCTCTATTTGACTCTTCATTGTAAATAGCTTTTGGGCGGCTATTGCACAGTTAAACAAATAAAAACGTGTTCTTCACTCTTTCTCTAAATAAGCTTAAGTGCCAAATTTAACTTCTTATTTTAAAACTTAAATAAATATTTTGTTGACATCTACAAAAAATTGCACGCTATAAAATCGAAGTCATGCTACGCTTAGGTGCGTGCAAGGCGATGATGATGCTACCAATGTTAGGCTTCAAATTTAATGAGTGGAAAAAGACGTGGCCAGTCAACAAACTCGGTGCCATAATGGAGAATACCGCTGGTGGTGGCACCAATCATTGCGCCCCAGAAAAGCAGAAACAGCAAATTTTCTGTATTCGGCTCTGATGGATAAACTGCAGAAACAAAGAACATGGCGACCGCAAAGACAAGCACCGATGGGAACTGTTGGAATTTTAAAAAGCACGAGTTTAGCAACATAATTGAATTATTTACCAATATTATTTATTTACCGTATTATAACGCCAACCTCTGTTCGTTACCAACGGTGAAGGCAGCAAATTCCCTTCTCCATCCTTAACTATATAATTGCCAAGCATCAAATCGATGCCATCCTTTGGTAAATGTTTTAAATAAGGTTAATATAAATTTTATCGTTTTTCCCCAATTAGTTACCTGTCTGAAACCATCTGCGAAATTATTTAGATAGTAGCGTGTTAAAGAGTTGACGCCATCTTGCACCAGACCAGCTTTAGTGCGTTTGCCTGTGCGTGTGAAATCAGTTTTCAACGCCCCAGTGCCGGAGTATTGTAACGAGATCAAATCTGCATGATCAGCCCAAACCTGTTAGGAATAAAACCAACACAAGGAAATAAGAAAATACTGACTTGGTTTTAAAATCCAGGGTATTTTTAGATTTATACACAAATAATTTCAAAATAAATATCAAATATAATAAAAAACCTAGTTGTATCTTATAAACATTTACTCAGAAGGGAAAGGTTTGAAACAATTTACCAAAAGGCAAAGTTACTACCGGGCAAATGTTGTCTTGATGAGAGTGCTTTATATATTTGAAATATTCAGAGCAACAACCCTATCATCTTATTGATGAAGTAAATATAATTATAAAATTTTTCGACATACTTACACCCTTAAAAACTATTTCGAATTTCGGTGAAGCTGTCTCCACACGCTGACCAATTTGTAGAATACCCAATTTTTGTAGAACACTGGCCAAAGAACGTTTTGCCAACATGCTCTGAACGACATTTGTACGATCAAGGCAATCGATGCAATTTGTACGGAATACACCATTTTGCGCAGATATAAGTGCGCCATCATCACGCAAATGGAATACAGAAAATTCATCCTGTTCGTGTGACAAACGATCGATGAGGATATTAAGGCGATCCCAACGCATTTTCTTACATTCCGTATGAAAGTCGAAGGCTTCGTAGCGTATTATAGGATTACTTAATTGTTGTACAAAAGTACGGAATGCCTGCTCCAATTTGCCCTCGCCACCTTTTTGGTCAATCTAATGGGAATCAAAGAGAGAGTAATTTTGCAATGTGAGTAATGTGTTCGCTGCAACTTCAAGTTGGCTACTTACTAGATTGACTAGCACCTGCTTGCCATAGAGTGGCACTTGAGCGTCGAAGTGTTTCATGCATGCCAGGATGTGATCCTTGCCAGGCACCAACTCAAAAGCTGGTTTGTAGCGCAGATTTGGATTTTGGCGCCAGTAAAAAGGCATGCTGCCGCGTGTCTGCAATTAAAGAAATTGTTTAACCTTTTGACGATATGTCAATTTTTATTTATTGTACCTGCACAAAAGATACGCGCTGCCCGTTAAATTCCACAATTTGCTCAGTTTCCACGTAGTTCGAAACATTGCCGGTATCATCTACGCCACGACTGAAAAAGCGCGTGCCAGCACGCTGTATGGAACGCCGTGAGATAATGGACCAGAAGAAGGTTTGTCCATTTATTTGCACCTGATTAATGGACACAACTAAGCGAAAATATAAATGTTGATTAAATTGATTACTAAGTAATGAATTGAGCTTTCACTCACAGCCCAGTATTAGTGGCAACTGAAATTTACGCATTTCTGTACAGTTGAAATTCTTAAGCAAGCTGGAATTCCACACAAAACGCGCATCAGCGCGCTCAAACAGACCCTTCTGAAAAGTGTACAATTAAAATATTTAATATTTAAAAATGTTCGCTTTTGTTACAGAAACGGCCAAAACAAACCTGTATAAAATCTGGCGACATGACGTGTAATCGCTGCTGTGTGTGTGTCAAATCGTACCAGTAGGAAAAATAAAAATAATGCGTATCCAGCGTTTTTTGCAACATCTGCAAATAAATTTCATTCTGCTCGCGCTGCTTTTGTGTCAGGTGAGTAATGGATGGAATGTAGGGAATGATGTCGTAGCCTGCCAAGCGCCAAATTATGGCATTATTTACAATGCCTATGTAGAGGCGATGAGTTGCCACTATCAAATAGTGACCGCCTAGCAGGTGAATAGTGCCCAGTATTCCACAAATACGACGTGTAGGCACCTGGTTATTGAGCTGATCGCTTTTGGCTGGAAGAAAAACGAAACAAATTTAAACGAAACTTTTGCATGAATTTTCTATTAAGTAGCCATGCTATATATCAGCTAATGTTGTATTTCTTTAACCCATCATCCACTTCAACTACTGCACTTACATTGCACTCGCACTGTGCTCAATATTCGATCAATCACCAAAAGTTCATCTTTGCCATTTGGCTCTACCATAAAGCGTTCCGGCGTAATGTATCTATGGAATTGGAAAAAAAAGTTCAAGAGTATGAGTTAAACCAATGAGTTAAACCAATGAGTGTGTCAAGTAGTCGCCACAATGAGGCCAACGAGAACTATCTCGCCGGCAAGGTTGTTGAGCGTATGCAAAACATCAAGTGAACATTCGGCTTGTGTAACTAGCAACCACCATAGCTGAACCTACCCTCCAGCTACAGCCACCTACGACCCAACAACATTAAATACTTACAAGTTCATGTCATCGTGTACGTCCCAAGCTGTGGCCATCTTTTATGATTCGTTGTATTGCGATTTCAACTTGATCACGATAAGGTTATCAATTGTTGTCGTTTAACTCGTTTGTAGCATGAGTTATCATGCCACAAATAGCTAGCAAACCAAAAATGTTCTAGTTGGAATTTGGAACCTTGATCAGAGTTTCTTGTTGTCAGCGTTTTTATGATTTCGCACAGATGGTTACTTTTCAAAACGCTGTAGATTAATTTATTTTCTATTATTTTTGCAGTGAAGCACAAAAAATGGTTTAAAACTGCAAAATTAGTAGAAAATTTTTTCCAATTGATTTGTTACTGGAAATTTTGACGTTTATGTTACGCTGACGTTTACATAGAACTGCACTCACCTCGATCAGGGCTGCCAACTTATATTACGTATTACATATTGGCGATAAAAAGTGCCAAGTAAAAGAATAATAGTGCTAAAAAATTTAAGAACTTTTAAAAATTAAGATGAGATAATTTGCTCTAATTATTTTATAAAACAAACAAAACATAATATGCAAGTATAAAAAAATATTCACAGAAATAATTAAAGAAAAAACATTAAAAACTATATCTCTAAATTATTGTTTTGCACCAACTGTATTTTTTAAAGACTTTAGGCACTGTATAGTTCGAACAACTCTTATTTAGAGTACTTAGGGTTAATTTTACACAAAGTATAGCATTAAGAACATCGAAACTTATAGAATTTCTCAACTTTTTTTATGAAATTCATGTGACTGAAACCTTTGCCAAGCTCTTTAAATGTAAATACATATTTCAAAAACACGTGAAAGAAATTGTTCCAAATTTAAAAATAATGTGACATTTGAAGCAACATAGGCCTAAATCTGGCACGTTTAAGAGCCGCCGCACATTACAGACTTTTAATCGGCCGATAGTTTGATGCTTGATTGGCCGCAACTGACAAGCCAACTATTTAGTTGGTTGTAGGTGCGCACACTGTGCCCGGATAGTTTGCCAACTGCGGGGTTGCATTTGAGAAATATTCCCATGGGGAGTTTTAAAATTATTTGGCTGTTTTGAGTTTTATAAAATTTTTCGTTACTGACATTTTTTACTGATTTTGGTGCGCATATGAATATTAAACATTTGTTTTTATTAAATTATTATGTAATAAGCAGCATTCAACATTTTGCTGGCACTTACGCTATCTTTTATAACAATAATTAAAACTTGTTTATTCCTATTTGCAAAAGGCAACACTTATCCCCATTCATACTGCAAAAAGCAGGACTTTTCAACGAAAAATAAAATTACAACAAAAACAATCAAAATGTCCACCAGTTGGCAAACTATTTGATCGGCTAGTGTGCGGACTTCCATAGCACGCCATACCCACTTGGCAGTCTGCAGATAGTTGGCAGACTTTAAAATCAAGTGGAAATCTGACCTCCCATTTGATTTTTTAGTTGGGTTTGACTCAATCGTTAGGTGTGCGCACTTCCATAAGACACCATGACCACATGAAAACAAATCAAACTATCTGCCGACTAAAAGTCTCTAGTGTGCGACGGCTCTAATACAATAATGGCAGCCCTGAGCTTGATACTGCGCGCCATCTGGCGTGGCATAGAAAGAACTCTTTTAACTGACGTTTAGTTTAGTAGTAGCTGTTATAGAGATGGTAGATTAATATATAAATTGACTTCAATTTAGATAAGTCATTAGTGGCATCAAAGAACTTAAAATAATAGGAAAATTTTGTTTAAGGGGGATTGTATACCCATAGGCCGAAAAAAAGGTCATATTTGTGAATTTTTTCAAGGAAAGCTAAGGGATATTTATAATTAGGGTTTTTATACCTTAAAATACACACATTCAAAAGTATGTTTAGTTTTTTTTTATTAAAAATTAATATTACGAGTAAGGTGGATACAGCATTTTTTAGCGATCGCTGTCAAAAAAAGGTGAAATGCGGTAACCAAGTTTGCTCCTCAAAAACTCATCCTAAAAAAAACACGAAAAATATTATTAAACTAGATACTTAAGCCTCGTACCTGTCATAGCCGATTTTGAAAATATTGATTTTTAACAAAATAACGGACTTCCGAATGTAAAGTAACTATTTTCGACCAAAAATTCGCTATTATTTCGCCTATAATTATATATTTTATTATATTATTTCGCCATGCGCACAGCAAACAAAAACATCAAAAGTTAGAGAGTTGAAACATTGTACGATCAGTACTTTAGGCACACCAAAGGCTCAAAGTGTGACCTTAAGACGCTATCAACCGCCGCCTGATCACTATCACTATCAACCGCCCTACTAACCTCCGAGAATGACGTATTCTACGTCAAAACTTTCTGTGTCAGATAGAATCGAGCCAGGGTTCTCTGGCGTATGGTTCACGCATTCTAACCACTGCGCCACGGCCTCAGTATTTTATTTTGATGATTTTTTTTTTAATTTAATTTAATTTTATTTTTTTCGTTAAAAACCTATGAACCACATAAAACAATGACTATTTTGATTTTTCAGATTCTTTTCAATAAAACTTTCACTCAAAATAAAGAAATACTTTAAATTAAAAACAATGTTTGAATCAAATACTTAAAATAATTTCAAAACGACAATTTATATATTAAATGCAACTGCTTATTATGTAAAAATTTCTACATAAATATTGATTATCTCTCTGTCTACCTAATCTATCAGTAAAACAACTTATTAATTTCTATTCTTTAATTATATTGTTCTTCTGACCTTAATTTGTTTTTCAAGTCTAACAACTCTGGTCTCTATGCTTTCTTGTTTCCTTAATTACAACAATCTTTTAATTAAATAAATTATTCTTATTGTTACTAGTTTGCATTGATCAATAGACAATTTCTTTCATTTTTTTAAAAATTGTAGCTAAGAAATTAAACTTATTGTGTGCAAACTATTTATGAATTCTCCAAGACTTGTCTTATAAATATACTAATGACTGTTAATCGAAAAGTAAAAAAATCGCTTAGAATATCAAAAGATCTCTTTTGCATTACTCCTCTGTGGCCTGCATTACGCCACACAGTGCTTTGGACTCATACAAATTTTGGAAATAAGAGATGAACAGTAATTAAAATACTGTTAATTTTCAGTATATATTAACAATTTTGCAAATTAAATTCTTTCCTACCACCTAAGGCCTAAGGCCGTGTGCTATTCGGAAACTTTTCACTCAGATGATGAAATTTTCAGTCTGAAAGAGAATATTCGGCACATGTGAGGTGAATACGAGGAAAGATAATTTTTGACACAAGATAAAAGGAAAAAAAAAACACTTGTGAGCTTGTGAGTCGTAAAGAAGTTAAAAATTTTGTGTTTCCGACAGCATAGTAACCAGAATTGCTAATTTTCAATATATATTAACAATTTCGCAAATTAAATTAAATTCTTGTGCTAATGCACTACCAAAATCTAAAACGTCAAAATTTCTAGTTGTCAAAATTTCATCGTCCTTTTGGCACAGGAAAAATTAGAAATTGTATTCAACTCAGTAAATTCTCTCCTACCACGAGTGAAAAGTTTTCGAATAGCACACGGCCTTAGAAGAATTTTTTCTCTGAGCATCAAAAACACATCGAACGCCACCTTGCAAATTATTACCAAGAAAGACAACTTTTATATGATGCCGTGCCTACATTTGTAATTTTTAAACAAAAATATTTTGATTTAACCTTAATATGAGTATTATCTGTCGAATGATACCAAATTTTTACAATCCCGAAAGCAATTTTTTTATATTTTTTTAATATGCACCACGAAAAACTCGGTGCGCCGTCACTTTTTGATGTGAGGCAGCTGTCAAATGTTTACACTCACCATTTGCATCCCTTTGAATCTGATTAACACAATGGTATAATAAGCATGGTAGTCTCGCGGCTGAAAATACTCTGCGCTCTGAGTCAAAACTTATACGAATATTTTTCCGTTACTTTTTACTGCTGTTTGTTGTTGTTCGGTGTTGTTTTGACAATTGACTCTTGCCTCTTAGCCATACAGCTACTTTGTTTATTATATTTACTATTATTTACACGAGCCTGTTATTAATGAGCCTTGTTTCAAGTTCTAGAATCAAGTATTTTATTCTTATTTCCACCAATCAATTATTTTACTGAATTTTAGAAATAAATACTCATTATAAAATTTGTTTTTCTTTATTTAAGTTTTTATATTTCAGTTTTTATTGCTTGATTTGAGCAAATGAGGCTTAATATTAAATTTTCAAAGATCAAGCAAAATATTTACTTAATATAAAAATATTATTTCTCTCCGTGTACAATGTTGTTGAAAGTTGGAAAGATTAAATTAAAACCACGCCTATCCTCGTATGTGGCAGCCGTGGCTGAGTGCGTTAAACAGATGCCAATTCGAGACCAAGTTCGAACCCCAACTGGCACAGAACATTTTTTCAAATTAATTTTTTCTCAGTAGACAATGGCAAATTTTCAAAGAGTACATACTTATGGCATTTTCTTTTCTTAAAAAACAATTCTGCATTGTATTCTGCCCTCTTTGAGAATTCTGTCCCTCATACGTTCTTTTCTCGAAAAAAATTCTGACCTGTAAATTAAATCGTGTTCTTTTCTCGAAAATGTTGACCTCATCAGTAGAAAAATATGCAGAATTTTTGCATTCTCAAGGTCGAAGGTTTTAAATTCTGCACTCAAATGCTACCAACTGAATGAACAAAGAAAGTAACATGTTAGGAAAATATTAAACGTTATCATTGACATTTCATTAAAGTTTGAGCTTTTTCACGGATGAAAAAATAAATATTATAAAAATTTTTCTCTAAAGTAATTTTTTTTAAGTTCAGGTCAAAATGTTAAATATTCCGCACTCTCAAAGGGTAGAAGACCTCTATGAAAGTCTTCTTTCAATATAACTCGACAAAAAATAATAAAAACTTCATAACTTCGGCCAAGCCTTTACTAGTTTATTATTTCTTATAATATTGAAACTTTTACCTAAAACCTTTGCCTGAAGCCTTCACACTCATTGATTTCCACCTACAAATTAAATTGTCGTCTTGTCGAATTTATACTAATGCAAAAATTGCAAAAATTAACTCAGAGTTGTATACCAAAACCGGTAAAAGCCTTGATAAAACTCAGTGACGATAAAAGCCTTGATCTTGTTAACTTAAATTATTAATTTTTTTATTTTGTTTTGATTATGCTAACAAATTTTTGAAAAATTTAATAGACTAAAAAATTAAACTGTTCTGCATGAAAACTGTGCAAGACATCCCCCACATATATTTCATTATGTGGTAATATATGATGACTTTCTGCATTTACATAATTTTTGTATCACTTCGAATTTTTTGTCAAGGATCTCATAAATGAATCAGTAAAAATATTCGTACCTTGCCTCACTTGTCTGTATGTCATAACATTGCTTCTGCTCAACTGATTTTAAAAACCTAAAAATTATAACAAATTAAGACTTGAAGTTTTGTACTATAATTTAAATAATAGAAATATACCAATCCATTTCAAAATAGCAGACGAATAAAACAATCAATGCACATTTTTTTAATTTTTATATTTTCCATGAAATTAGAAATCAGAAGTTATGAAATCAAAAGAAGACATAATTTTGTTTTTATTTTTCTTCAAAATACAAGGGTTTTTATTTTCGAACTAATTACAAAAAATTAGATCGGTTATTAAATAATAAAGTTATTCACGAAAGTAAGTTTATCACACATTCTAACAAAGTTTTTATTAAAATTTCTTAAAAGTATTTCACCGTGGCATTGTGGTAAAATAAACTGTAATAAAACCATAGATAAAGAGATATGAAACACTTTGACAGCTGTATTGTGCAAAAATTGACAAAAATTTCGATTGGCATTCTTAAAGTGAGTTTCACCACACAGTGAAGCTTCTGACTTATTCCAAACAGCTGAAATAGCCGACAAGCAGCAACAACATTGCACTCTTTTCCTGCAATGTATCAATGAAGTTTTTAGAATTAAGATTCTTGCTTGTCGCTGAAAACTCCCGATTTGTTATAGTTCTCTGAGAGATTTTCTGAGAATCTGAATGGAGCTTGGTCGCCCAGGTACTGATACATAAAGTTAGACAAGGTACGAAAATCGAAGTGAATTATTAAAAAGGTCCTTGACGAAAAAATTGAAGTGATGAAAACATTCTGGAAACGCAGAAAGTCAGAGGTATCATTATAAATTAAAAAAAAAATTCAATATTTTTGTGAAAAGAGATGATTATTTTATTTCAATCAAAAATACTAACTCTCAGATAAGTAATGATATATCTGCCAAATATCCACTGCGACTCTTCTTGCATATGGCCATTTTTTATGAAATTTTCATCACATTTTCACATAACACATGGTCAAATAAGTCCAGAGACTAACTACTAGGTGGCATCTCCAACGAAATATCGATATAATATTTCGATAGTTCCAACCTTCAAACAATACGTGTAAAAATTTCATGACAATCTACCGTTTTAGTAGTTCAGAAGTTGCAGTGATTTAAGTGACGCTACTGTTGATATTTTCAAAATAGATAATGGATTCAAAGCAATTCCGTGTTTTGATCTATCACTGTTTTTTGTTTTTATGGGAAAAAATACCGTCCAAGCTGAGCAATGGCTTCGAAGTGTTATTCGTACTCTGCTCCGTCAAAAGCAACCCTTTGCTTTCATGGTATGCTAAGTTTAAACTTGGTCGTACAGACACAAATGATGCTGAACGTTCAGGACGCCCAAATGAGGCAGTTGATCCACAAAACATAAAAAAGTACACAAAATGGTATTTTCCGTCCGTAAAGTAAAGGTGCGCTAGCTAGCTGAGGCTCTGAAGATATCGAAAGGCAGTGTGGAAACATTATTACAGGAACATTTGTCGATGAGAAAGCTGCTTTTCAAATGGTTGCAGCGTTTTCTCACACCGGACCAAAAACAACAACGTGTCGATGATTCGGAGAGCTGTTTGGTACTGTTTACAAAGAATAAACATGAATTTTTGCGTCGGTATGTGACAATGGATAAAACATGGACCCACCATTATACACTGTAATCAAAACGGTCGTCAATTGAGTGGAGAGCAACCCATGAAAGCAGGCCAAAGCGACCAAAAACACAACAGTCGGCTTGAAAGGTTATGGCGTCTGTATTTTGGAATGGGTATGGAATTTTGTTCATCGACTATCTCAAAAAGGAAAAAAAAATCAATAGTGATTATTATATAGCGTTGTTGAAGCGTTGGAAGGATGAAATCGCGAAAAATTGGCCCCATTTGAAGAAGAACAAAATTCTTTTTCACCAAGACAATGCACCGTGTCACAAATCGATGAAAACGATGGCGAAAATCCATGAATTGGTCTTCGAATTGCTTCCTCATTCACCGTATTCGCCAGATTTGGTCCCCAGCGAATACTGGCTCTTTGCTGACCTCAAAAAAATGCTTGCCGGCAAGAGATTTGGCTCCAATGAAGAGGTGAGATGGCTGAAACTGAAACGTATTTTGAGGCGAAGCACAAATCGTTCTACAAAACCGGTATTGAAAAGTTAGAAAAGCGGTGAATGTATTGCTCCTGAAGGAATCTATGTATGTTGATGAATAAAGAAGAATATTTGCAAAAACAAAGTTTTTTTATTACTTAGTCTCGGGACTTATTGGACCATGTGTTAAGTACGGCTGTATTTCGCTTATAACTGCTCTAATATTGACTTTGAGTGATTAAATTTTGCTGGAGCACTAGCGTAGATTTTATCTTTAACGTAGCCTCAAAGAAACAGTCTAATGGTGTTAAGTCGCACGATCTCGGCGTGTAAACAAAATCTCCATTTCGAGAAATCACACGTGCTGGAAATTTTTTTACGCAATAGAGCTATTGTTTCACCATCTGTATTGCATATGGCACCGTCCTTTTGAAAATAAATATCGTCAAAGTTAATAGCATCATCGTTCGGTGACGCAGTCCATTCACTGAAACAGTCACACCAGTGTCATTTTCGAAATAAAAAGGCCTAATGACACCACCACTCCAAAAACTGCACCAAACTGTGACTCGTTGTGTATGGAGAGGTTGTTGGACTATTTCTCTTTCGATTTTCAGAGGCCCCATATGCAATAGTTTTGCTTATGCACGTACCCAGGCAGATGAAAATGAGCCTAATCACTCAGAATAATTTTGTTTGAGAAATCATGATCTTGTTCATGCTTTTCCAGCATCCAATCAGCGAATGAACGAAGTTTTCCATGGTCTAAAAGCTTCAATTCTTGTATCAACTGCACCTTTTAAGCAAGTAGGTTAAGATCTTTATACAAAATACGGTACAAAGTGGCTGTGGATAGGCCCAAATCTTGTGATCGTTTCGAAATGGACAATTACTACAGCTCCAATATTTTCAGTTGACCAAGTCGAACGAACACGAGTTGGGGTCTTTACATCACTAACTTTTCTGAAACATTCGAATTTATATAATTTAACTATTTTAATTCCACTGTAGTTGTGTGATAAAGGCGCTTGATGATTGCCAAAAATAGAAGGAACTTTACAAATCCAGTTCGCGATGGTTTTAGCACTTTTTTAGAGAATTTGCACTATTTTAAAGCGTTGTGCGAGTGTCTTTCGATCGATATCTTAAAATCTCCTAGTTTTTCTTTGTCAAACGAATGACAGTTGTATGTTACTACCTGAAAAATTGTGGCAAATTTTAAATGACACCTCTTGTTGAAATACCGTATAGTATTACGTAGCATAGTTCCTTCCCACTTCCCCTCCTGTAGATGTCAAGATAGGTAGGTAGGTTCATATTAGAGAAAAAGGTGAGCAAATGTCAAATATGTGAAAATAAGATAAGCAGTTCAACCAGAGTTTTTCCACTTTGACGTTTTGAAAACATGACAACTTCTTTTATTCCTACACAAAAATTTATTCATTCATTTAGACTAAATGCATGCAGTGATATACATTTTTTAAAAAACATTTGATGTTTATTTTAACTTTGTCATTTTGACAGCTGTGGCATTTATATGCTGTGCTTTGTTTTAATGAGTGAGCAAGCTGAAAAAATATAAGCCTACCTTGTAATTGTATCATGGGCCAGCAAAAATAATATATAAAAGATTTTGCCATGCGCATGTCTGCCTACGTCATGATCGACTCATTGTCAAAATCAGCTGTTTCAGCGCACAGAACTATTTCGCACTATATTTCGCCTCTTCTTGTACGAACAAAAAATCAGTAGAAAAAACAGAGAAAGTTTATTTTCCTATTTTCATCGATATTTTTTGATTTATTTTATATTTTTTTATAAGCACAACTTAATATCTTAATAAACTTTTTTCAATATTTCTCTCTAAAAAGCTTAAACAATAAGAGATTTGTAATACTTTTGATGATATTGTATTTTTCTTCAATGTCATTGCCATAGAGTTAATTATGATTAATCTGTCAATATTTAGCACTTGAGAGAAATATTTACAAGCATGACGAAGCGAAACAAATAAAGTGAGAATTGACAGAATTTGTAGTTGAAAATAAGTTTTTGTTTAAGAAAAAACATCAGCATCGTATCCAATTCTTTGTTTTTTTTTACTATTCTTCAAACGACCTTGACTAAATAAACAAGAAATGTCAGATTTAATTTAATGCTTAAAAAATTAACATAACAATTGCTTAAAATTCGTGTTTTTTATTTCAATTCTAGAAATATTGCTTAACATTTATGCATAACCGATAAGTGGTGAGGTGAATAAGGTAAAAGATATTTCAACAAAATCGATTTTGCTTTAATTCGCCATTTATTATAATAGTTAAATAAAGATGATCGCACAAGAACAAGAATTACCGGTGTAGAGCAAAATTAATGGCAATAACTGCAACATGTGCGCACAACTTAAGATGAGACAATTATGTGTCTGTATGTGTGATTGTATGAAAATGGATTTTGTTTTTGTTTTTTTGTTGTTTATAAAAAATGAAAACTACAACTCATGTCTAACTTCTTGCTTACAAGAAGTTGCATGTATTTATATTAAAAAAAATTGCTAGGTATGTTTATTGATATGTAAGTGTATAAATGTATAAACTACGAAAATTTATAACTCATCTAAAACAATTTCTGTTGCAACAACAATTTGCTCTAACATATCAATTGTGTAGCTAGCAGCCAGTAAAGCACTCGAACAAGTTTGTCGCTTAAGTCTTTTGTTTTCTGCTGCTGCTTCAAGACCGCGCACTCGCAGTTTTACAACTTTTTATACAAAATTTGTGCTACACAATTGTACAACTTTCGACAACTCAAACAACAACAACAACAAAAAGTTGATTCAATAAAATAATTTTATAAAAACTTTTTTGCACAATAATTTTATGACTAATAAATAAATAATTGTTAGCTGCTGCTGTTGGTTGATATTGATGCAAAAACTTATTCAATAGCATATTTCTGAAATTATTTTGTTTTTTTCTTTGTTGTGTTTTGCAAAAATGAAAGCTATAACGTATAATTTCACTACATAATCTTCACACTTCACTGTAAATTATGAAATTTAGGCAAATAAAATAAAAAATTGGATTAGCCTAATTTTTAAGCTCAACTAAATTATATCTAAGAGCCATACAATTTTTTAGTTTAACATGTCGAATTTCGTTTTTTTTTTTTTTTGTTTTTTTTTTTTTGGTTTTATCTTTAGCACACGAAAAGCTTGGCTAGAGATTTTTCATAGATTTCATATATTAAGTATATGTTTTGTTTTAACCAACTTACCCAACCGCACCTTATTTCTTGGTTGGTTTCGTGCTGATTTTAATAATCGTATTTTAGCTGCTGCATTCGTTGTGGCTGCCTGCGGCTCACTGCGGCGCATCTTTAACTGATGATGAGGCTTCATGTTGCTGCGATTAAAATCTTAAGTTATTGGCTATGCTTTTTTTTTCATGCCCTCTTCATGCCATATAATTGTGGCTGGGCGTGTAAATTGTTATTATATAATATTATTAAACCCAAAGCATGGGTTTTTTTTTGTGCCATCAGTTGCTTCAGTAATTTTTGCAGCTATTTAACCTTGGATGTTAAGCAAAGACAAATATGTAGGACAGCAACAATTCGATGTTTATTCAATTGCACTGCGTTGCATTTAGCGCATAAGTGAACCACGCGCAGGTGTCTTATTTAATTAAACATGTTCTTGTAACGATATTGCAGCCCGAGAATAGCTGAATCGCACTTGAAATGCCAGTTAAACGCTTCAATGGCCGTTAATCAAAAGTAATACAGCAACAGCTAGCAAGCCACAAACATGCCATGCCGTCAAAAACATGTGTTGTAACACGATCATATGAGCACAGTCATATCTCACGAAAGTTTTTGACTAAGTCTTCAAAAATTTTGAAATATTTTGACGTGACAGCGTTACCTTTTAATTTACAGGTTTCCAAAAAAGTTATAAAAAGCATTTTTCCAAAATGCATCGGCGTTGCCTGAAAATGTTACTCAATGAGTATAGGTGTAATGATAAAAGTAATGACACGACAGTAAAGTTTAATTCTTTGACTTTATGACAAAAAAAAAAAAATAAAAAAGTTCAATTAAAGACGTCATCGGGAAGCAGAGGGACCTAAATATGCAAAGAAACTTCAAATTTGTTACTAGTGTAAAATATATTACACACCAGTAAAGGCTTGTTCTTAGCTTGTTCATTACAAATAAAGACAAAAATTTCAAACTTCATGAGTATGCGCAGAGAGCCGCTATAAGATCCGTCATGCAACGGCGCACAATGGTTCCAAATCGAAAAAAGACGGCTAAAACCTCATTTTTAAAGAAATTTGAAAAAATTTATTACTTCAGATATATATTTGAGTTGGACAAAGGAAAAAACCAGCGTTCTCAATTTTTTTTTTTAAATTTTTTTAAGGATTTTTGAGGTCTTCAAGTCTGACAAAAATTCTACCAAAAAGAAAATAGTAATATTTTAAGCCAATTTCTAACTCTTGTTGTTTTACTTGTATTAGTTATTTATAATGTTTTATATTTTCATGTATTGGAGAAAAACTTAAGTAATCAGAAAAAAGTAAAACTTTAAAAAATATGCATATACTTATTTTATAAAAATACAAAGAAAATGTTCATTTTTTTAAATATTTGACTCAGTTAAAATGGAAAAAACGAAAGTGTTTTCCCCTTTTTTCCCCTTTAGAAAGGTATTAATTAGTTCCTATGTGGGATATCTTATTATACTAATAAAAAAAAAGTTTTTGCCACAAAGTGCCACTGTAGAAAAATTTTAAGAAAAAATAAAATGATGTCGGAAACTAAAAAAACATTTTTTTAAAGCATTATTTTTATCTCTCCTTTTTTTTATTGGTATTAAACATACTTAGTTAATGAGTTTAACTTTGTGTTTATATTATTATTAAAACATTGAAATTTACATGCCTACCTTACTTTTCACATTATCGAAGCTACACTAAGGGAAATAACGCATATTAGCATTATCCACGCCTGAGTATAAATTTTATTCAAATATTTACGTGGATAAATCAAATGTTTTCCTTACAACTCGTTTTTTTCCCGTATTTGAATTTTATTTATACCACACACGTACACACATATTTCATACAAGCAAGCAGCAACAGCATCGCACACTTACACACATACTCCGACAAGCAGCAACAGCATCGCACTCTGTTCCTGAGTTTATTTCTTGCATTTGCAGTTCTTATAGTTCTCATTTAGTTATTGTTACAAGAGTAATATATTATGCCTGTTTGGCAAAGAAATTAAATTATGTAGGGTGGAGTGACAACTCGGTATTTTCAAGAATATCTTGGACCAGTTGTCATTTACCTGCATAATTTGCTTCTGCCTAAACATATTTTGTACATTACTTTTTAAGTTGCACTAATATTGCACCAACTGTCAAACATAGTATAAATTAGAGAACGAAAAAAGTGAAGCGATAATAAATTATACAGGCAATGGCATTTGATAAACGCAATATGAAGAAAATAATACCATAAAACTATTAATAACATATTCAATTTAAATATGTTTTTTATAATTTCAATATTTTTATTGAAATTTTCTTTAAATGCGATAGTTTATTTTCAAATAGTAAATATTTGAAAGATATTTTAAAAAAATTGTGCAAATTGTGAAAGTGCATAATTTTAATATATTTTTTATTAATTCTGTTTAAATATTTAAATATATAATTTAATTAAAAAAGTATTCAAATAAATTTTAAATATTTACGTAGTCGATTTATTCAAATGCGTTATTGTTGCAAAAATGACTCGCTTTTTGGATAAATTAAAAAAGTTTTTGGATAAATTTAATATTTTTTCCCTTAGTGTAGCTGAGTAGGCATTTGTTTTCACTTTAATTTCTGTGCAAATGATGTGTGCAGATATTGATAATATACATAACAAATCTATAAAACCGAAAATCGTTCATTTTGTGGCAGAAAAATTAGAATGTGCAACAAACTGTGACATGAAAATAACATTCTTATTGATTTATATAAAAAATTATTTAATAAATATTTTGAGAGGTGCAACAAAAGCAAAAGAGCAAACATCCGTTCTGTGGAACAGAATAAATTAGGCCGCCATTTTGAATTTTAAATTTTTGACTTCAGATTCGTATTCAGTGACCACGAAAACTTTCGGGGCAGCAAAATGGTACTGCATAATATAGTTATTATAAAAATTAGCATATTCATGGCCGCCATTTTTTAGCCACCATTTTGAATTTCAAATTTTTGACTTCAGATTCATGATCAGCGACCCCGAAAACTTTGTGGGCACCAAATTTGAAATGCATAATATAGTTATTGTAAAACTTGGCGTGTTCATGGCCGCCATTTTTAAGCCGCCATTTTGAATTTAACATTTCTGACTTCAGATTCGTGATCAGCGATCCCGAAAACTTTTGGGACAGCAAAATTGTACTGCATAATATAGTTATTATAAAAATTAGCATGTTCATGGCCGCCATTTTTAAGCCACATTTTGAATTTCATATTTTTGACTTCAGATTCATGATCAGCGACTCCGAAAACTTTGTGGGCACCAAATTTGAAATGCATAATATAGTTATTGTAAAACTTGGCGTGTTCATGGCCGCCATTTTTAAGCCGCATTTTGAATTTCGAATTTTTGACTTCAGATTCGTGATCAGCGACCCCAAAAACCTAATCATCATCATTTTCATACAGATTAGACAACTCCTTGAGGTTTTGGCCGTCTTTTTTCGATTTGAAACCATTGTGCGGCATTGCAAGGACTATATGCGGCACGGTTAATGTTATGAAACAGAAATGAAGGATTTAAACTTGGCCTAATGATATAAATAAATGATGAATGGTCATCAGGTCACGTTCGTAGCAGCTTGTGCAACAAAAATGCAATATCGTTGCATGGAATTATTAATCGCTCGATATATTTATCGAGTATTCGAGTTGCGAATACCGATACGTCATATTTATACGAGTAGTGATATGCCAACTCTTATTTTATGAGAGAACTTGACCTCATAACGAAAGTAAAGAAATAATTTTTGCACTATATCACCATGAAGGCAACCGCTTAATGCAATAAAAATGCAACAACAATTATAACTCCCTGACTATTGGCGCTACGGAAAAGTTTATGAAACGACAATAAGACTGAAGTTCTCGCTCACATGTTATAAAAAAAAATAAATTAATGGCGATACAAGGCCTCTCGAGGAGCCCCTTAAAGTTGCTTTAGTGCATACGCAATAGCAAAAGTAAATATAAAAATAAAAAATTTTGAAAAGGTTTAGAAAAAGTATGAGGGCAATTATTTGAAGAAAGACAGGGACTAGGAATAAGTTAAGGAGCAGCACAAAGATTAAAGCATAGAATAGTACAAGGATTAGGACAAGAATTTACACATGGAATGGGAGAAGAACTACGACAAGAATTGGGAAAAGAATAAGAACAAAGATTTGGACACACCCAAAAACAATATTAAACTCACCATTGGGAAAAGGATATGGCATTTAGTAAAATCAAATTTTTAGCTATTCCCATATTTCCTACTGGGTTCCCTTGCAAAAATATGCACTTACAAATGGCGCTGCCGTCAACCTCATAAATCTCTTAAGTTATAAAAACAAAGCTAAGTAGATGTCGACAACCTACTCAAACTTTATTGCTTTCGTTTTTATTATTTATTGTTACGGTTTTTATTTAATTTTATTTATTACGTCCCATAAGTTTTACAGCTTGACTAAAAGTGAAAAACTCTGAATTGTTTCTTATTGTGTTCACTTCATTTCTAAAACTCCATTAATCATCCTTTAAGTGGTCAGCTTCGACGATTTAACTAGCACTAGAAGAAGTGGTAGTAATAGTAGTAGCAGTAGTAGTTGTAGACATAATTTAGCTCCTTAACCATGAAATTATGATGACTAATGATTTAAACATCAATGTTTTAATTTTTATTGAAGTCAAGTGTTGAATGTTATGGAGCATTGTTCATCTTTTGATCATCGATCATGAATTTCAAATGGTACAATAATCAAACTGTTTGATATGGAATATGAGCTAGGAGAAGTTAAATATCTTAATCCGTGAACCATATTTGGCTAATATTTTTAAGAAGCTGCATATTTTCTTTAAATTTAGAAACAATATTCGAGTTAAAATTTCTTTTATTTTATTTTAATTATAACTTTCACAAACTATCACAAATCAGGCAGTGATTCCGACACAATCCGCAAATAGCTTAAAAGTTGAAAAGTGGAATGTCATATTCGAGGGGAGTACTTGCCCCCCCTCCCCCTGGACTGGAAAAATTGTATGTATTTTTATTTCCTATGTGTATATTTTGACATTTTCATATCATCTTTTTCATATAAGTGCACACCTGCTCCCCACGAGAAATTCCTGGGGACGCCTATGGCCATAGTTATAAGTTTTTATCTGAGTTTTTTATTTTTATATTGATTTGATTTTGATTTTGATTTTGATTTTGATTTTGATTTTGTTTTGATTTTGATTTTGATGTTGATTTTGATTTTGATTTTGATTTTGATTTTGATTTTGATTTTGATTTTGATTTTGATTTTGATTTTGATTTTGATTTTGATTTTGATTTTGATTTTGATTTTGATTTTGATTTTGATTTTGATTTTGATTTTGATTTTGATTTTGATTTTGATTTTGATTTTGATTTTGATTTTGATTTTGATTTTGATTTTGATTTTGATTTTGATTTTGATTTTGATTTTGATTTTGATTTTGATTTTGATTTTGATTTTGATTTTGATTTTGATTTTGATTTTGATTTTGATTTTGATTTTGATTTTGATTTTGATTTTGATTTTGATTTTGATTTTGATTTTGATTTTGATTTTGATTTTGATTTTGATTTTGATTTTGAGTTGGATTTTGATTTTGATTTTGATTTTGATTTAGATTTTGATTTTGATTTTGATTTTGATTTTGATTTTGAATTTGATTTTGATTTTGATTTTGATTTTGATTTTGATTTTGATTTTGATTTTGATTTTGATTTTGATTTTGATTTTGATTTTGATTTTGATTTTGATTTTGATTTTGATTTTGATTTTGATTTTGATTTTGATTTTGATTTTGATTTTGATTTTGATTTTGATTTTGATTTTGACTTTGATTTTGTCCGCTACGAACACTGAATGAAGTCTTGAGATGACTCGTCGTTAGAAAAATCAGCATAAATTGAAAGAAAACAAAACATTTTGGTTTATTTAATAAATTTAAGATAACTATTTATTGAACAAAATTTTACATTTTTATGTCGAGCTTACTTAAAACATTCTATTCGCAATAATTTATAGCGTATTTGACAACAAAAAGTTAATTCAAAGCAATTCTTTTTCGGACTCATTACAAATGCTTCCTTAAAATCTTAGTGTTATTATAACAACAATTTATGGCTAAATTTCAATAGAATACAAAATATTTTATTTAATTTATTTCCGTGCAATAACACAAATTTTTGCAATAATATTTTTACAATTGATTTTCCATAAAATATTTTTTACCAATTTGATTGATGTGTAGCATAGTGTAATGTACATTGGAAAAAAGTGTAGACTTAAGGCACATTGTTTAGGACTTACACAAACATTTCAGTGTATATACATAACATACATACAATAATAAATATAAATAATGGTTTATTATTAGGCGTTATTTAAGGATAAACGCCAGGCGTTTTATTTTTTTTTTTTTTTTTTTTTGTTTGTGGAGTTGGATATTTTTTATATGGTTTTGTTTTGAATATTTTAAAAAATTTGTGCACATTTCTATTATTACTTGTAAATTTTTAAGACTTTCCGTTGTTTGCTTTTTACTTATCACAACCGCCGCTTATTCACGCTTGTAAGCATTATAACTGTTTTCATATAAATCGTTTTATTATTTAACTTAATTTTTAAGCGACCTTAAATTATTGCTAATTTTTAAAAATAATTTTACATGTATTACTTAGATTTTTCCCTTAGAGTATTTTTTATTTTAATGCTTTTTATTCTTTTGAAGTATTGCACTTTGCAAATATTACAAAAATATAAAAAAAAAATTAATATCGTAAAAATCTTATACATAATTACACTGAAGCAAGAACTAATTATTACTTACTTAATAATTATTTTTACTTCTCAATTTGACTTGTATTCCCACTGCTGCTTGGCTACCTCTCTTTCTCTTCCTTCCTCTCTCTCTCTCACTACTGTGCACTCTACGCGCTTAACAATTGTGGCACTTGACCAGCCCCACTTCGTCGCAATTCATGCATTTGAGTGCCACAAACTCAGCAGTAAAGTGATTTCGATGCACAGACTTTTTGGAGCCATTGCATGAGGGACACGGTAGCAGGCGATAACCACCACATGTCTGACAGGTGTAGGTTGTAGCAATTGACTGCGGAGTATAAAACAATATGAAAAAAAAATTAAGTTTATTAAAACATATGATATGACATTGAGTACAAGAAGTTTTTCATTCGAGTATTGAGCACAGTCTGTGGCACTTGCTGCGTGGTGTTGTTTTTTTTCTTGTCTTACCTTGTATGGTTTGAGTAATTGACGCAGTTCTCCGGATTCATTGAGGCGTTCTACTGTTTCGGCATCCTGCAATTAGATGAAGAAAAAAAAACAATTAAGAACTAAACGCATTATTATTTAGTATATTTATGTTTGGGAATACAAAAGACTTAAGAAGCAAACTTATTTGTTTGGTTTCAAATAATTTGTTGAAATTTTATTTCAAATGTGTCTCTTAATAAGAGCTATAAATATTGACCAACATTTATTAGAGACAGGTTGCACACATACACATCTCGGATATCATTAGGAGCGTTTATGTGATAAATTTGATATATGTTGGAATTTTTGATTTCACAAAACAAATAAGCAAAACAAAAAAAACGAATTTTATGCAACATGGTTATTTATTTCAAAATTCAGAAAATGTTTATGCCATTAAAACTAGTTTTTGATTAGATAAATATTTGCTATTTTATAGCATGGAACATTGGAAAATTGATTATCTGGTGATGTGCATTATCCGTTTCTTGAAGCGAAGCTTTTTACGCCTCATTTTGTGATTTGCTTGAGTGAAATCTTAAAAACGACACTTTTTTCCAACACTTTTTTCTTGGAATTGTGTTGCTGTTTTACTTGCGTCTATTACAACACGAAAATGTTAAATTAAAAATATTTCTTTCTTTACCATGGGGATTGAACTCATATCCCCTTGATTGACGGTTATAAACGCTAACCACCAAACCATAAGCCTTTGTTGTGAAACTTCGCTGATTCAATATTAAGTATTAACTTAAGTCATGTTGCAGCATATCACAATAATCTATTAAAAGGATTGTGTATTGGCTATGCTTCATATTGCAAAATTTCTATTAAAAGGATTGTGTATTGGCTATATTTTTTAACGTAAAATATCTACTAAAAGGAGTGTGTATTGGCTATCCTTTATGTCGTAAAATATCTATTTAAAGGATTGTGTATTGGCTATACAAAAAACAAAAATAGCAAAAAAAAAAACCCATTATATTATCAAATCTATGACACTAAGAAAAAGCTTCACTTCTTCTTCGCGTGTGTCAAACGACGCACCTGTTTTTTTTTTTTTTTTTTTGCCTGATTCAAGATATGGATCTGGACGATTCAACAAGATGGGACCATAAGCCACACAACAGCACCAATTAGGGCTCTGTGGCAACAGAATTTTCCAAAACCACTTATTTCGAGATTTGGCGATGTCAATTGCGCTCCGAGATCGTGCGATTTAACGCCTCTGGACTATTTTGTGAGGCTTCGCAGAAGATCGTGTTTAGGGTGCGGTGGGGTGCGGCGTTTCGGTGGGTGAAGCGTTTCACCTATGAAATTTTGACAGCGCGCTCACATATAACCAAGTGTCATACCGTCACCTGCTGCTTTCATTGCCGCACAGTTTTTCATGATACAGCGAAGCATTCAGACGTACATTGTGTTGCTCTCCCAAAAGAGTGGTAAACATTTTTTCCAAAAGTTTTTTTGATCGAGTGAATTTATCGTGTTTTATGCCAACTACTCAACACAAAATCAAGGTAAATATACCAGTCGTATTGGTTTTGTTGTTCTTAAAAAAATATGAAGTGTTTGTGAAAATCTATAAGTGGATGTGTAATGCCAGCCGTGTTTTCAAAATGAAACGTTTTACCCCACAAACTCCGTTTGAATGTGTATTTAGTGTTTTTGTGTGTGTTTATTGTGTTTTTATTGGTTTTTTGACATTTTTCCATTCATTGCAACAAATGCGACCGGGCATATGACTTGAAATGCGTCGACATGGGTGGCTACTATACCTGTCGAAACTGCGACTCTGACCTCGATATAAGTGATGAATAATTAACTTGGATTCGATGGCTTTTATTCAGTACTTTAGTTTCTTGCTGACTAAAGAGCCTGCCCGAGACCATTAAACCGATTTATGTTGATGTTTATACATGAAAATGGAAAGATTCGTTTGGTGAAACGCTTCACCACACACCATTTTTCAAAAATAATTCGAACATTTTTGAAGTATTCCGATAATTTTGCCGAAATCGAAAATGTTCAAATCCGAACGCATAGAAATTTAGAAAAAAATCCATTCTTGCGATTTAAGCCAAAAACCATTCAAAAATTATAATTTTTGGGGATGCTGTGAACCTCAAAAAAAAGGGAAACGCTTTACCCCACCCCACCGTACTTAAATAAACTTTAAACTCTTGAGCAATCAACAAAAAAAAAAAAATTAAGTAAAGGCAGTCGTAATTTATCAATTAGCTAAGGTTGTTGCACATAAACACAAAAAATTAATCAAACTATACAGAAGGTTTGCGTTTAGAATAGAGTTCAGAGTTTTGACGTGACAATGTCACAATTTATCGCACAGATTTCTAATAAAACTTAAAAATACTTTTTTTCTAAATGTATCGGCGTTGCATGGAATTGTTACTCGCTAAATATCAAAAATATCAAAATATAAAATATTTTTTGTGAATATCTCTATTAATGTAAGAAATATTCAGTTGACGGTTTTCGAAGGTAAAAAATTAATTTTTAAGTTAATATAAAGCCAAAACCCAGTTGTTGACAAAAATCAATAGGGGTATTCTCTATGCCTAGGATATGCCGTTGCACGGTGCAAGAATAGGAAATGTATAATATCTGCAATTGAGAAACAACAATGGCGGATTGTATATTTCCTATTCTTGCACCGTACAATGGCAGATCCTAGGCATAGAGAATACCCCTAATGACTATGAACATAGTTTTAAATACAAAGCCGTATCAAATATACAACGAATAACTATTGCATTTAAAGTTATGATTGTTGTACGAAGGCTACTTGTAATATTTCGTGAAATGGCAATGCTAATCTTATTCCAGTGAAACTGACGTTTCCATTGGAAAGTTTGACATTTTTTAGCTAATACGTACTCGCGACACTCTGGTGTACGTGTGCTTATTGTGTTGTTTACAACAGAGAACGAAAATAAATGAAACGATATCCGAACCGAATTCTCAGAGGGTGATACAAAACCGTTACTTTTCATTCGTTTCGTTCGTGAGGGCGAAACACGAAACTTTTCAGTGGAAGAGAGAACTAACGTAATTTTTGCTAACGTGTCAATATAGAAAACGAAACCAAAGCAAACGTTGCATTAATGGTCACTGGTATGCAAAAGGCATTGAACTCAAACTCCCCTAAGCCCCCCTAAGGACTGGTCAGAGAGAATAGGTGTCAAAAGCAAAAATGTTCCTTTTGCAAAAGTAATGGGGTCGGTCATACATAGTAAACTTCTCCGGTACTTCCTTAAAGGCCATCTGTTCAGGTGTATGGAAAAAATATACAAAAATCATAAAATTTGTATGGGAGCCCCCCTAAGGAGTGGTCGGAGAGAATACGTGTCAAAGCCAAAAATGTTCCTTTTGCAAAAGTAATGGCTCAATAATTTTGTTTTGTTTATGGTTTCACTAGTAACAGAAAACAAAAAACAAAACAGACGCCCAATCGTTCTTTTCTTGTTTGAATCCTTTTTGTTTCGTTCGCTTGAAAGTTCGGAACGTAACAAAATGGAACGATTCGTTTTTGTTTATTTTCGTTTTCTGGTTTACTTTTAAAATTGAAATTTCAGCAAAAAAAATTGAATTAACACGTGAACATTTTCGTGCTGTTATTTTTTATAACTTTCAAAGTGAATTATCTCAACAAAAGTGCTTCGATGAGTTCAGTTTGACTTTTGGCGATAAAGCACCATCAAAAACCTTTATTTGTGAAAACAAACAAGCGTCGAAGAATTATTCTTCATCATGACAATGCGAGCTCCCACACATTACCTCAAACAAAGGCATTTCTGAGAACTAAAAACATAGTTGTTCTGTGATTTTGCCTTAAAATATTCACTCCTGTGACTATAAATTCGACTTTTATAGGTTGTTATATAGTATTCATTAATTTTTTCGACCGCATTACTCTTAGTAATTATGTCCGATAGTTCAAAGTTGTAAGTATAAAGACTGAGGCATCTTCTATGAGTGACTTTTAGTGTAGTTTTAAATTTGAGAATTGTCCGAAGGCGATGATGTATAGCCATAAACAAAGCTGGCATAAAACTATATACTAAATTGTATGATGGTGAGAACCGGATCAAAATCCATTCGAAACTTTTCGGATTCGGAGAAAAATTGCTACAAATAATACTTGAATATTATATATACATATATAAATAATATATTATACTCGTATATACATAAAATGTAAATAAATAATAACATAAATAATTTATATATATATAGATATGTTTTTTTTTTTTTTTTGTTATTGTTATTGTTATTGAACACGATCAGACAGTCATGTTGTATGCTGCCATAACATATTCAGAAAATTTCTTTCTGGTGCTGCCTGGCTAAATATTTCCAATAACATGCACACAAGTTCGTGTCTTAAGTCTTTTGTTTGGCGCTCTCGAAACATGGAAATTGTGTTCAAAAATGAAATTTCCTGATATTTTAAACACAAAATAAAGTAACTCAAAGATACGCACAATACATAAAAAAATGCTAATTCTTGCTTTTAAACAAGAGGCTACAAGTGAAAATAGCTACAACAATATAATTGCATATAATAACAGAAGAGAAGCAAAACAAAACAAAAAACAGTAAAAAAATTAAAATTAAATAAATTCAACATGCAAGCAGCTAAATAATTTTCACTTTCTTCATGTGATTTACGCCAAATGAATGTATATCAATTGCTTAGAGCGTAGCGCACAGCTAACATGTTCATTAACTCAATTTAGTCAATGGCCGATATAAAGGCCACGCTCGGTGGGTAAAAGGTAGGGGAGGAGTATTTATTTGAATCTTCACAGCGTTAGTTAGTAAAGAAAAGAAACAAAATTTTTTTTGAAGTGCAGTTATAAGCAATACAATAGATAGTGTACAAATTAATTTTTTTTTCTATTCATACCACTGCCAACATATAATTGTTACGCTTTGGCGGCTTTGGCCGCAACATAAATAAGTTTCAAAAAATTTTGGTAAAGTTTTATTAAAAAAAAAAGCTGTCAGCTTTTATAAATTTATAAATAATATTTTAAAGACAACAGTCAGCAGAAAGCAAACAAAAAAACTAAAATTAATGGTGCAAACGTAGATATCAATCAGCCACGCGTACCTTTGAGCAGTTGGCATGGGAACCCGAAAACGCTAACTTAGGCTTTCTCAGCATGGTCGCTGGTCTTTGTTTTTGTTTTTGTTGCTTTTAATTCAGCTGAACTCTTAGCTGGCGCGCAGTTTAATTGAATTCAGCTCGCACGTGATCACAGAAGAGGTCATTTGTTTCAGTTAAAATGTTGTTGTTGTGATTGTCGCTGTTGTTGCTTTAACTGTAGTTTTTATTTGTTTTTTTTTTTCAACAATGTTTTCAGTTTCACTTTCTAAACAACTTAACAACAAAGTTCAGCCACTTTTTTTGTTAACACTCCGATACTGAATGTTACTGCATCGCATGCATTTTTGTTGATTGGCATGCTTGTGGGTAATCTCCGTTTGAATCTCGGTTTAAATCTCTGTTTAAATCTCTGTTTATGATTTTCTGTTTATGCAGTTCAAAATCAAATCTGGTGGACATGTTATTCGAAAAATCGTCTACAAATGGACTTAAACGCATTTTGGTGCTTTTTTATGTTAATTGAACGAGTTTGATTAAAACGCGTTAATGATTCATAAAATTTTTCCCATCAAATTTCTGATTTTTATGTTATTTTAACAACCTGCTTGTTTCATAAAATATTCCTCAGACGATTCCTCAGTTTTTATGAAAACAAGTTCGTTTCCTAAGTCTTTCGTTTTTTTCTGATTTAGACAACAGCAAAGAGGGAAGTTTTGACAAATGTCAAAAAGCAGTTAAATTAAACGCATCAATTTCGATTTAGAGGCAAAAATTATATATTTTTAGATTTTTCGTATATTTCTAAGCTTTTCTTAAGCAACATCAACTTAAATACCGCAAAACTCATCAAGTTTTATGCATGCAAATTAACCTTAAGTCATCAAAAACATGTTGAGTAAGTTTTTAATTTAATTATATTGGCATAAAAAGAACCTTAAAAAAATCGCTTGCTTAGCAGAATTGGCCAAAAACAAACGAAAAAACTTAATATTCTCTATAACTCGAAAAAACAATCAGTCAAGCAGATTTTCTTTACAACTTGGCCGTTTATCTTTTTAGCAACAAAAATCACAAAGAAAAAGAATAAAAATAAAACCAAAGCAATCAAGCACGTATTTCGTCATAAACAAGGCTACAAGGTCAACTATCTTCAGTACTAAACGACTTTTTTTTAGTCAGAACTGTTTGCACTTGACTGAAGATTGTCAAGTTGCGATAATTTAAAATGTCAAAATTAAATAATTCTATACTCTGGGCAGGGCCGGATTAGTCATGTAGCATAGTAGCTGTGGGCCCAGCGCTTTATAGAGGTATTTTAATGCGAAATAAAATAAAATTAAACATAAAACGCAGTATTGTTGCATGAAATTATTACTAGCTGAGTAGAACTAAGTACTAAAAAAATTTTATTTTATAACAGCAAAAATGGGTACAACGAAAATGAAAAAAAAAAATGTTGGAGTGACAACACGAAGGAGTAATGCATGATGGAGTAAAAATCCAACAACAATTAAAAAGCGTTGCATGGAATTATATATCCGTGACTGTTGGCGCAACGGCAAATTTTATGGAACAAAAGTAAAACTGAGGTTTTTTGGTCACATGATAAAAAATAAAAAAATTAATAATTGCGTCATGAGGCCTCTAAGGGAACCCCTAAAATAACTTCAAGGCACAAAATGCAATAGCAAAAGCAAATAAAAAAAAACTTTTTAAAATTTGATTAGATATTAGGACAGAGATTAGAAAAAGGACAAGGGTAAGGATTACGACAAAGAATCGAACCAGGATTATGATAAGGAGTAGGACAAAGATACGGATAAAGATTTGAGCATGGAATTAGACTAGATTTAAACACGCCTAAAACTGGATTTAGGACAAAGATTGAGAAAAGATGTGAGACAAGGATTAAAAATGAGATTCAAACAAGTTTAAAGTCAGGAACTATGGTATGGATTAAATTTATAGTTTGTACAAGAAGTAGGACAATCATTAGGATGAATAAAAGAAAAGGACTAAGGATGAGGACAAGTATGGAAACAAAGACAAGGATAGAGACTAGAATAAGGACAAGAAAAAGGATACGCTTTCGCGGTAAAACCATGAGTGTATCCTCGATACAGAGAACTTTTTTTTTCTCAACCAAATTCTGATAAAGGCATGACAATTTTTGAAAATTTTAAGTGGGTAAAGGCAGAAATAAAGTTTTGAAAAACATGTTGTATAACTTGTGGTATAGAACTGTCTTCAATACTAGCATACAAATTTAGAAACACAAAATGGTGGTACTATGTTAAGGCCACCTTTTATTTTTGAAAATTTTTTTGCAGAATTTTTTTTTTTTTTATATCAGTTAAAATAGTATTGGTTATATACTATATAGTTATATCCAACGTCATGTGATTTGTTAATGAATGACGTGAGGGTGAAGAGTTCGCGTAAAAACGATACACACATGCAATGACTCAAAGAGCTCTTGGCAGCGAGGAGAATCTGTTTAAGAAATTCTCTTGGGTTGCTGTCACAAACGACTGAATGGGTTTTAAGTTAAGGGTAGTTTCGACTGGATCTTTGGACTTAGGCCAGAGTTCCTTTTAATTTTTGAGCCAATTTGGACCATGCCACCAAAGATGATGTTCTCTTAGTTCTATGGCAGAACATCCTGGACTGGTAACATGTACCGGGTTGTCGTGAGAGTCAGTTTTCGGCACCAACTTTTTCAATAATGGTTGAAATTCGATTGGCTACAAATGTGTTCCAGGCACAAGGTTACTTCTTAAGTCAGGCCAGTACGATGGTAAAGTTCGTCCAAAGATACAATTCGTATTGTTTCAGATTGACATAGGGTACAATGGCATCGCTTGACACCGCTGCAAATAATTTTCGGATAAATATCAAAACGAATTTGATATCTACGGGTCGAGCTTCATAAAATCGTGTACCTGCCATTTGGGGGCCAGCCAGGCTTTCCGAAATATTATTGTCGATCGATTGTGTGGGTAAGTCGTTTGTGATTATTTTAAGAACAAGATCTTGGGTTTCTATTCTGAATAAAAGAACGCATTATCAAATTGCAGGCTTTTGTTGGGTTTGCTGATATTCTTTGGTTAAGACCAGTGACTTGAGCACCTACAGTCATAGTCGGTAAACCACTGAAGAATATTTATTGACAAAACATACTTTCCAGAATCCTAAAATTGTTTGCATATTTGTTTTGAAGAATATTTAATTGCTATCTCGTTCTCGCCTAATACAAAAAAAAAAGTCCCCAGTTACAGTTTTTGATGAAAAACGTGAAAAAAAGTTGAAAACAATGCAAAAATATAACAAATAATAATTGTTTTGTAATGATAGCATTTATTTCTTATGTTTTATTTTGTTGTTTTTATCAAAACATTGTCATCGCGAGTTTGGCTTTCGATTTACATTAAGCCCCGTGCATTGTATTGAACGTCACTTTTTTTACGCTTCGTTAGTTTTAATTTAGTAGAGGTATAGATGACAAGTAAGTTATATTAAGGAAGTGCAGAGATTAGTTCTCACGAAATTCTAAAAATTAAGACGATTAAATAATATTAAAGTAAATTTTTTTGTGTTTTCTCAGTTTATCATGATAAGTATGTGTTAAAATGTATTGAACGTCACGCGGAGCTTTATTAAAGCAAAAATAGTAAATCAAAAAAATGCAAGTTTAAAATTATTGTTTCATGGGTTTCGATTAATTTCCTTGTTTTAGTATATTTGCAAAATAAGATTCCTAAGAAAAAAAAACTAAAAAGTGGTAAATGTAAGATATGTCACACCACCGGCTGAAGTATTCATTTTGTATTTCGTTTTTGTATATTTAAGAGTAAAAAATTGTTAGAATAATATTTTGCGGCCAAAATAGGGTCTATTTTGAGACAACGTAGCGTAATCAACTTAAGACCGATTATCGGTAATATAGTATCATTGGAAAAGTTATTTTATGTATTTTGAGGAAAAGTACAAAATTATTGAAAATATTGCTCATTCTTAATTTGTTTAAGTTTAATACCATGCCAACAACACGTGCTATAATTTTTTTCTTTTTTATAATTTTCATTTTTTAACGTTTTTACGTTAGGTTATACCTTTCCAATGATATAAAATGAAGATGTGGTTTTAAAGGGTTCAGAAGTTATATTGTTAAACGTGAAGTCTTAATAAAGTTTCAATACAAATTCAGCTAGCTATTGACTTTTTTAATTTTTTGTAAAAAATAAAAAAAAAAAAAATTGGATGAATATTTTATGTATAGCTGAAATATATACTTTATATTTACTTTTTGTTTTTTTTTTCTTTTTGTAAAAGAATAAAACTGTTTTTGATAAACTCCCAATTTTATTTACTTTAATTATTTAAGCGAAACAAAATGTATTGAACGTCACAAAATGTATTGAACGTCACCCTGTTATTTTTTCTGAAATTGCTTATAATTTAACAATTATTTAATAGTTTTTGCTGCAAGTCTACTACTTTGAAAATAACCTCTATGTTGGTGTCTTTTTGGAGAAAAATTTTAATTTTTTCCCGTTAAAATTGTAAAATATGTAGGTATTATTGGTAAAAAATTATTATTTCTATATTGAAATGGCGATTTTTGCAAAAGCTGATTTAACTTATTAAATAACTTAACAAGCATCACAGTAAGCTTTAACTTACAACATTTTGCAAATTTTAAGTGATTTTTCCCGTATATCTGCTGTGTGACGTTCAATAAAAAAATCGTGTAAAAACCATAGAAAAAATTATTTTTTGCAGGGCCTAAAAACAACTTCGAATTCTCCATTATTTTTCACTTAATTTGACTACTTTATCGGGAAAATTTAAAAAACTTTAAAAACAAAACATAAAAACCTCTTTGTGTACGTTTTTTTTTTTTGCAATTGTCCCATATATATTTTGGACAAAGATTATTGGCTATAACTTTTGATTGGTAAGAGATACTATGATAATTTTTTCTAATAAATTAATTTTTTAACTTTTATATTTTTTCAAAAATATAAAACACAATATTGGAAACAAAATTTTGTTCAAAAAAAAAATGAGGGGTAGGCCTTGCTTTTTGAATCACAAAAATGGTTTTTAATTTTTGCGTAAAATTGAAACAATTTTTGCCTATAAATGTTGTAGTTTTTAAATAGAGTTAAAAATTGGCGAATTTGAATTTAAATTATTCTTACAACAAAAAATTTTTGAGCCTTTTTTGAGGAAAACACCAATATTTCACCCCTTTTTTGAAAAACATATTTAAAATATATATACTCAACTAACGATATTCTTGCAATAAGGTTTTCATAGTACTTTGATGAAGCTTTAAAATAAAAAAAAAAATGTAACAAAATGTATTAAAAAACAGCGGAGATATTTGAATCGAAAGTCACAAAATTAAATTTCTGATTGCTTTTTTCTCATTTTTGAGCAACGATGTTGCATTAAATATATCGTTGTAGTAAAATTTTTCATAGTTTTCGAGATATGTTCATGTTTTTTATGTCAAATGTTTTTGATGGTGGTTTTTATATTTTGTAAATATTTGCACATGTAACCTAAGAAAACAACTAAAAATAAACGATTTTGTAAAAAATTTGTACTACAGCACCATCTGGTGTCCAAGGTTAATCAAAGAAGATAGTGTTAAAAGATTCATTGTAGCTGAAAACAACTATATACCAATCTTGATTCTAATCGCATGAGCGGTTTGGGAGTTTTAGGTGGTTTTGCAAAAAAAGTGTACTACAGCGCCATCTGGTGTTCAAGTAGAATCAAAGAAAATAGCGCCAAAACCAAGGTTGCCAATTAAAATTCGGAAAAATTCCCACGGAAATTACCTTTTTCCCACAATACCATATATTAAATACCACCAAAACTACCACGGCAAAAATAAACAAAAAAATTCCCACCACAGCTAAAAAATACCACAAAAAATCCCACAATCATTAAAAATTATCACAAAAATACCACTCTTTTAAAAATGCCATCTAAAATCCCATATGCATTTAAAAATCCCAAACAAAATCACATACGCATTAAAAAATACCACAATAAATCCCATATGCAACAAAAATTTAAGGGATTTTACATATGTAACTTACGACATAAAATCGTTGCGTAAACAGAGCGTTTTATGCGTATAATGACAATGATTTCATATGAAGTTTTCGCTTAATAAATGTGAAAAAAAAATTATTTTAAGAAAAAATTCCCAAACCCCACGGCAATAAAAAAATACCACACTGAATTCCCACGCTAATTAAAAAGTACCTCGCTGAATTAAAAAATACCATGGGAATTCCCAACAAAAAAAATTCCTAAGGGCAATTAAAAACTACCACGAATGGAATTTTCCCCACATAAGTGGCAACCTTGGTCAAAACACTGGTTGTACTTGAAAACCCCTATGTACCAATTTTCATTCTAATCACATAAGAGGTTTGTAAGTTTTGGGCGGTTTTGTAAAAAATTTGTACTACAGCGCCATCTGGTGTCCAAGGTGGTTCAAAGAAGATAGTGCTAAAAAACTCATCGTACCTGAAAACTACTATATACCAATTTTTATTCTAATCGCATGAGCGGTTTGGGAGTTTTAGGCGGTTTTGTAAAAAATTTGTACTACAGCGCCATCTGGTGTTCAAATAGAATCAAAGAAAATAGCGGCAAAACATTCGTTGTACCTGAAAACCACTATATACTGATTTTCTTTCTAATCGCATGAATGGTTTGTGAGTTTTAGGCGGTTTTGTAAAAAATGTGTACTACAGCGCCCTCTGGTGTTCAATATGGATCAAAATTGATAGCCCTATGATTTGCCTGTACCAAAAAACTTCTATACACAAAGTTTCATCACGATCGGATAAACGATGTAGAAATGCATTCAGGACACACAAACGCACATTCATTTTTATTTATAAGATGAAACATTTATACAACAACAACAACAACAACAACAACAGCAACAACAAAAATACTTTTTCAACAAATTTTTATATTTTATCTACTCAATAATGCAAGAAAAAAAACGGTTTATCGATAACTTCTATTATTTTTGTGAAATTAAATTTTTAGCGAGGCATTAAATTTTGGGTCGCCAAGGTAAAGGATGCCCTTAAGACCAAAGAACTAGAAATGCTATTGGATTGAACTGAAATTTTTTAACTAAACGATGGTTGTGCCCTATTAAATAGTTTTGAGAGAAAAATTATAAGTGCTCTAGTTTATTTTAGCTACTTACACCAATGTGCTGCCCTTCGACGAAGAGTTGAGGTACTTTAATCGCTTCCGAATGCATGCGTTCCTTAATCTCCTGTTGATATTCGACGCTCATGAACACGTCACGTTCCTCGAATTTCACCAAAAGTGTACGCAAAATCTGTTTGACATTCGAACATTTGGCGTAGGTTTCACGTATGATGCCCATGCTGGTTGTGTACAGGACAACCTTGCCCAAGTCTTTCTCCTTGAAATTCTGTAAGTAAGAAATAAATGCGAAAAAGTTACTAAAACCGTCTTAGTAATTAAGACAGTAAGAAATAATTATCAGATAAACATATCAATTAAAGCTTGTCTAAATATAAAAAAAAAAACAATTTTTTTTATCTCCAAACTAGAACAGCAATAAATTAACTTAACATGGTGTATCATCAAATTCACCAATTTCCGATTACACACATTTTTCTTCTTAAACTCGTTAATCTACTTTATCCATTCTAATGAGCTCAAGAAATACCAACAAGAAAACATCTTCAAAAATTCAATGTTCTCGAAAATTACAGTTCAAACAAGTTTTAGTTTCCAACCGAAACAAGTTAATTTTGGAGCATAATTAATAATGTATGAAAGTTATTGCAACTCTACATTAGCTACATTTTTTATCTATTTTTATGACAATTCAAAATAACTAAGTAGCATGGAAATGAAAAAGTAGCTTAGTGTGTCAAGCTCTATAGTGGTTGTAGCAACTTTGCTGCAACATGCTATGTACATAAGTAAGACCACAACGCAACGAACGTTACAGTTAGTCTTCTCGGCTTATGGCACATTAACCCAATACAACAAAAGTGCAGATATTTTCAGTTCGAAAAGCATTCCAAAGTAAGAGATAGAAAAAAAAAATAGCAAAATAAAGAAAAACAACATCAACACCTAACCTTAGATCAGCTAATGACGTCCGAAAGACGTAGATCAACTTCACATTCAAATCGCAGCGTTGAGGCGGTGTACATTAAAGTTTTAATGGCCGTTCAAAACTATCAAAATAAAATCAAGAAAACAAAACTCAGAAAAGTGAATGCATTATTATGCATTAACATAGACGGAGGAAATGTAGTTGGTTGAAAAAGATCAAAAAGACTTTAATCGAAAAGTAATTAAGTCAAGTTTTATAGAAAATTTGCAAAATTTTTCTAGTCTATTCTTATCTCTTAATTATTGAGTTATAAACATTTGTTGTGGGCAAATAAACAAAAACAGTCAATATATAAAACTAATTACTTTATAAGATAAAAAAGAACAACATTTTTTAATACGCCAGTTAAGCAATTGAACTCCTTTCGTTTAAATTAGACTTTAAAGTTCTTCACCTTGAGACAATCGAATGACTTAGGTTTTCATGTTCGTGTTCTCCAGTAATGGTTCGCTACAAATTCAAAGGCAGATAGTGAGCTAAGATAGAAAACAAAGTTTTCTACTCTCAATTTTGATTTATTTTTAACATAGCCTTCTTATTACTCTAGAGACTTAGTCCAAAGTTTTGCAAGCGCTGTCAGGATTTGGTCCTTCTAACGGAGATTAGGACGTCCTCGTCTACAGCCAAAAAGTACTAAATTAAATACTTTTTTGCTGCAGCGTCTTTTTGCTTTCGCCCAACAGGACCTTGTCAACGAAGCCACTTGATTTTTATGTACGTTACCATGTCAGTGTCGCACAATGCATCGAAATGGTACGAAAATAAGAAAAAAAAATTGTTGTTTTTTTTAAAAAAAAAGTATGCATTTTAGATCTAAATTATTTGGTTCTATAAAATTTAAAAGATTTTGTAAAATATCTTTAATAATAAACAAATGCGATCAATTTATACCACACCCTGTTCACAAGAAAATCAAGTAATTTAAAATTGGGTTAATGTTTTAAAAATTACATCATGTTTTTTCTAAAAAGCAGTAAAGAGGATTATTTTAAAATGTATTTTGCTTCTGAAAGTAATTTTGTTTAGTATATATTTTGTGTAAAAAAAATTTTCTTTACCTTAAAAGAAAAACACCTAAAAACTCGAAAATTTGCGAGTTTTGATAAGCTATAACAAAAAAAAAGAATGGTTTGATTTTAGCGAAACTTTTTTGAAATTTTTTTTTTGAGTATAAACTTTTGATGTCTAAAATATTATCTGCCCCTTTTTATAAACAAGAAAGTTATGCAGATTTAAAAAAGTGACTTTTTGCGAATAATGCTCAATTTTGTATGAAAAATTATTCAAAATTTAGCTAAATTCAAAAGGGAATTGCGAAAAAAAGAATTCTTTGATTTTAGCGCAACTTTTTTGTAATTTTATTTGAAGTATTGGCTTCCTATTTCCAAAATATTATCCGCCTCTTTTCATAAACAAGAAAGTTATGCAGATTTCAAAAAGTGACTTTTTTGCGAAAAATGCTCAATTTTATATGGAAAAATATTCAAAATTTAGAAAAATTAAAAAGGGACTTACAAAAAGGGTTTTTTGGTTTTGACGAAACTTTTTGCAATTTTATTTGAAGTATTAACTTTTGATTTCCAAAATATTATCCACACCTTATAAAAAGAAAGTTATAGTAGATAACAAAATAATTTTAGTAACACAGGGTATTTCAGCTAGTTTATATATAAAAGTGCGATTAAAAGAAAATGAAGAATTGGTAGAGCAAAATAAAAAAGAATTCAAGCTGAGTTTAAGAGCAAAATGGGTCTCTTGGTCGACAAACCAAAGCCAGGATATGGGTCTACTAACGATGGAAACACAGCTAACTGGCAGACTAACTAACTAACTAACTAACTAACAGATAACTGGCATAGACAAAAGTTTGATAGAACAATTTTTTTATATATATTGAGAGTTCTGACAAGTGGCTACCCCATACATCTGAATAACTTCAAATTGTTATTAGATAAATTAGAGTATATAAATTTGTATGGCCGGTATTATATGCCGAGCAGTGTTCATAAAGTTCTCATACATGGATGTGAAGTCATTTCAGCATTTTCCTTACCAATCGGAACATTGTCTGAAGAGGCATTGGAAGCAAAGCACAAAGAATTTAGAAAAAACCGACCTAACCATACCCGTAAATGCTCAAGGATTAAGACTAATACAGATTTAATGAAAATATTGTTGCTGACATCTGAGCCTCTCTTAGCATCCAAAAGAACTATTAAATCAATATCAAATGTAATTATTGATGAATAAGTTGAGAAGTTTATTCAATTAGTTGATGACCCCTATATTGTTTGTAGTGATTCTAACGAAAAGTCAATAGCGATGAAAGTCAATAGCGAGATGAGTTCTTGGTTGTTTGTACATATGCACACAATAATTTTTTTACTTTTTTATTTCACATTTCGTTAATAAAAATAAGTTACCAATTTTATTTTTCTATTGTAAATAAAATAAAATTTGCCTAAAAAATTCTTTTTTTAATTAACACAAATGGGAATATTTATGAGTAACAGATGTACCTCCCATACAAAATCATGTAAAAAATTAACATAGGTCCAAGAGAGGTACCCCTAGGAACCGACCGATTTCAACCATTTCTAGAACACATGTATTGTTTTATTTTACTATCATTTTCACCGAGTTTTGTAAGGATCGACCAACTTTTGTATGTACCTCCCATACAAAATAATGTAAAAAATCAATACAGGTCCACGGGAGGTACCCCTAGGAACCCACGGATTTCAATAATTTTTAGTACACTTCGTTTTCTTTAATTGCCTAGCCTTTTGACTAAATTTTGTTAAAATCGCTTAATTTTTGTATGTACCTTCCATACAAAATAATGTAAAAAATAAATATAGGTCCAAGGGAGGTACCCCTAGGAACTGACCAATTTCAACCATTTTTGTAGTTTTTCTTAATTAGCTTAAACTAATCCAACACACAAAATATCATTATCATAGGAGCACTCTTTCTATTTATGTTCCAATTTTGTATGGATTCAATGTACTGTGTGCCGGCGTAAAGCTCATACAGCTCGTGGCTTCACCGTATTCAGTACTCGTCATTGATTTAGATTGGACCATGTGGCTTTGAGACGGAGTATTTTTAATTTAGCCACACCTTTATTTTTCTTTATAGATGTACGATGTAGACAAATATTGTCCAACGTGACTTATGGTGAAATCATACGAAATATTTTTCTATGGATTATTTAAGCCCCTACGGCTACCATTGAGATCCATAAAAAGGACGCTACGGAGTTAAAATATTTAACAAAAATATTTCTTACAATATTTTACAATAGGAAAGTAAGTCAGTAAAATCAAAAAGTACCCCGAATTTTCCATTCAAGCAAACCGCCCTTGAGATATTGTCAAAATCTTTTCTTATCTAGGTTGGTACATCTGTCATCTCGTTTGAGTGAAAATGTTCGTCGCAAGAGGCTTGAATTATAGAGAAACAGCTCGTGGTTTATTCACTACGACTACACACCGGCTCATACAGCTCATCTTTTACCCAACTTTTTGACCATAGACAACGTTTATACCATGGTTGAATTAATAAGGTTGTCGTGGGGCTGAACGTACTCTCTTCTCAGTACCCACAATTGTCAAAATTAATTAAATGCAACCACAACAACTTCATCGCCTTTACATGTTATCAATTTTCGCTTTCAGATTTTGTATGAGCTGTCAACTTCGATTTGTCATTTATGGACATTCGCTCTCACTCTTGTGACAACCATAGGTCTGTTTCCGTACGCACTTCAAGTTACTTGAAGTTGCTTGAAGGCGTTTCTTTACACATTTTTCGAGCTCGAGAGAGAAGAAGAACAAGCAAAATGCCACTCTCTCGAGCCTCGAAACTAGCTTGAACTTTGCTTGAACAATTTCTTCGAGCACGATAAGAACAAGCATCAAGAAGAAAAAGAAAATGTCAAATTGGTGTAAATAAATTTGGCGCTGCTTACGTTTATAGGCAATCAGCTGTTTTTATGCTTGAAACTCGCTAGAAGTCGTTTCCGTACTTTTTTGCAAATTCTCTCATTTTGACAGATAATTTAATAACTCTCACATATTGAACTTTACTCGAACTTTTCTTGAACTTTGTACGGAAACAGACCTTAATATAATTATTAAGATTAAGGATATTAATTCAACCATGGTTCATTACGTTTCGCAAGCTCCGTATTTACCCGACATGACTCCATATGACTTTTTCCTATTCCTACGACTCAAGTTACCACTTCTCGGAAAGCGTTTTGAGACTATTGCCGCGATTAAGAAGAATTCGCGAAGAGAACTAAAGGCGATTCTAAAAGCAGCCTATGAAAAGTGTTTTCAAGATAAGCAGAAGCGTTGGAATCATGATACAATTATACAGGTAGCATTGACAAGTATAGATTTTCTCAGCAACAAGGAAACCACCATCTGTCAAAAACAGTTGTTCGTGCAACAAAAATTAAACGAATGTAAAAATAAATAAATTCCGCAAAATAAACAATTATAATAATGAAAGTTGTGAAAAAATTATGTGCGATATGTGTTTTTCCAGCCGTGGTGTTTTAATTTTAATTGAAAACTTCTTCAATTTCGTCCACATGCATCTGCAGCTGCTGAGGTTGCTGCACTTAAACGTTTTCAACCTTTTTTTTATGTTTGCACTTAATAACATTAATTTTACAAATTATCTTCGTTCTAGTAATAATAACTCACTATTAATGAAATAAAATATGCAATATTTTGTTATCAAATGTGTGGTTATTTGCAAGCTCTGAAATATAAACAATGGCGAAAACATAAGCATAATTGAACGCTCTCTTTCTTGACTTTTTTTTGACAGATGCTGGTTTTCCAAGCAACTGTCAACACTACCTTGTATTATTATACCATGCGTTGGAATATGTAGGGTTTTCCCAATAAGAGGTGTTATTTTGGTATTCAAACGTTGTTGGTGATCGGCCGGCTTGAGTTCTTGTGTTAACTAAACTTTATAAGCCTTAAGACCCAAGTTTTTATGCAAAATACGGTGTAATGACGTATGTGGAATGCCCAATTCCAAAGAACGACGAGGAATGGACAAACCTGGGTTTTCTTCAACACTTTGGGCTACAGCATAAATATTCTCAGTTGTTCTTGAGCGACGTGCACGGGTTTTATTCTTCACATCACTAACTTGTCCCAACAGCTCAAATTTTTTCAACAATTTCTGTATTGCGGTCCGACAAGGTGCTTCACGACGACCAAAAAATGCTTTAGTTTTGCAAACTGTGACTGCAAGATTTTCACCATTTTTGTAGTGAATTTTTTGTAGTATATCGTTCCATTTTTAGTAATGACGTAGTTTCTACTTTTCAAATGTCAAAGAATAAAAGCTTTAAAAGTGAGCGATTCACAATAGCGGGCGATTCACAATAACACCTCTTATTAGAAAACCCTTACTTTGCTTGCAATGGATATTGCTTTGAAGCAGTGTTGCCAGATAGGTTGAGCTTCTTTCGCCTAAATCTGAAAAAATTTTCTGAATTTTCCCCTAAAAATAAAAACAAAACCCTAAAATTTTTTTGAGGTCATTTATTGAATACTTCGTTTAATTGATGTAAATAAATACAATATCAATATAAATTTTTGGACTAAAAAAAGAATCACATTATTTTTTTTGTACATAGTAATTCATTGAGGAACTTAAAAACACAAACTCAAGTAAAACAGAAATAACATATTTGGAATTTCATTAAGATCGCTTCAATATAAGAGCTATAACCGCCATAACAGACGGACAGACAGACATCGGACAGACGGGAACATGGCAATACGCGAGAGACAACAAAAATATATCTTACTAATTTTAAGTACGTTGTTAATTAACACAAACACATCCTTCACAAACATCTTTTAGTTCAATAACAGAATTTGTCCTGAAAATTAGTGCGTTTTGATGAAAACTTGTTTTTAAAGCGTTTTTTTCAATGAAGTGTTTTATCTTATGCGCAACTTTGCGCAGCCAATTTTTTAAGAAACATAAGGCAAATATACTATATTTTATGAAAATATAATTCTTCGATTATAATTTGGTGGAACAATTTAGATTTTTTCTACTAATTTTTAGTAAAATAAAAACTGCTTAATAAATTTAAAGACATACTTCCACGTTTTTTCTAATTTTTGATTTTTAACATTTTTTTTTGCTTGTTACAAATTCAATGATATTTAAGTCATTAAAAAATAAAAAAAAAACAAATTTATATATATGCTTTCTCGTCGTCAGAATTCAAAACAGCCTCACGTTTCACACATATTCTGGTGCTATTTCGCTCATTCGACAAACAATCAGCAATTGTTTTGACTCACTTTGACAAAATCAAAGAACTAAAATATAAGGAAGTGGTGTTGTCTACACATAATAGCCCGAACACAATACGCGCGACGAACGGCGAGCAACACGTCTCCAATGTGTCGTTGTAGAGAAATGTTGAGCGACTTGATTATAATACACGCGACACCAGCAAACTTCAGCAGCATGTATAGTACACAAAAAACAATGGCTGTTTTCAGCCGACTCAACAGTTGCCGTTTAGAATAACAACACAATCAGAGCTGAAAAAGATCCATTAAATTTCATTTTATTTTCAAAAAGTTGAATGAGTGAATAACGAAATAAGAATCTGTTCAATTAATGCAAAATTCATTTATAAATAAAAATGTTATTTCACATTCAAATTTAAAAAATTTATTAATTATTCGTTAAATTTATGAATAAAAAATCAATAATAACTAAGAAATTAGTAATGAATAACAAATGAATAATGAATAACAAATGAACAATGAATAAAAAAATTAATAAAGATTAAAATATAATTATATTAAGAAACAATTGCAAATTCTAAAATTCTTTGTGAATTGCATTCTTTGTGTATAGTTTTCATATGAATAAAAAATTTAAAAATTGATAACAAAAATGATTTATTGAAATAAATAATTAATCAAGTTTTTAAAATTAAATGTGAATTGAAATTTTATTTATAAATCAATTTTGCATTAATTTATGGAATTTTATGTCGATATTCAGTTGTACTTATTCTGAATATGAATGCAGACTTAACAACTCTGAATAAAGTTCAAACAAAACATCCCTCACTACCATCGCTACCATAAATTTCACAACAGTTTAGTTTGCTGCATGTGACCAGTAATAACCAATGTAAACAATGGCGGAAACTTGCTTTTGCTGCCTGTCAAATTAAAATTAAATTTAAGCCGACGGCAATGTCGCGCGACAATGTTGAGCTACAAGTCTCCAAAATACGTCCCATAAGAAATACATGTAAAAAAAAAGTGACAATTGGCGCTTGCCGGTCGTCGCGCGTATTGTGTTCGGGCTATAAGGCCAAAGCACATAGGAAGCATGCATGCTTCAAGCATCTGACATTTGTGATTGAATATACATATTCTTATGAAGTAGCCCACATTAAAAGCATGCACGCATGCATGATGCTTGAAGCATGCCTGAAGTTGGCGAACTTTTAACTTTTTGCAGGCATCAAAGCATTGACAATAGACATGTGTGAAATAAAAGCAATATCAACACAACCAATAAGCATAAAATATCCTCCAATTCCATTTTTAGTTGTTTTTGATTAAATTCAATGTATTTTCACTACGTTTTCTTTAAAATTTTTATTCAGTTTAACATATTTGAAATTTATCACATAAGCGATGCATGCTTTCTATGTGCTTTAACCAAGCATGCTTCACAGGCATGATGCATGCTTGAGGCATGCATGCTTTCTATGTGTTTTGGCCTATACAGTGTACGTGAAGTGTGGCCGATTTCGTAGATGGAGTGAGCGAGACAGAGTGTGTTTTTTGACATTTCTGAGCGGTCGTCAGCTGTTCACATGTCTTCTCAGTAAAAAAAATACTCGCGTCAATATGATGCGACCACAGTTGTCAAAACGCAATCACTGCTTCAGGGGCGCATTATTTTTTCAATCTTTAACACACTTTTGGGGCGCTTTTGTCTTGAGCAAAGTTTATGATATATAATTGTTATTTTTAATTTTTTTTTCAGATTTCCGCATATTTTGGATCTCAAAATATATTATATTATATTATTATATTATTATTACCTAATGAAATATCCAAAAAAAAAAAAAAGAAAAAAAAAATATACAGTAGTTTCGACTATGTCGTAACACAAGACGTAGAATTATTCAATTCGCTTTTGATGACATATTTTTAAAAAATATTTAGCAAAATATTTATTCCATACACCTGAGCATATGACCTTTAAAACAGTGCCGGAAAGGGTAAATGTGTATTACCGACCCCCATTACTTTTGCAAAAGGAACAGTTTTGCCTTTGACACCTATTCCCTCCGACCACTCCTTAGGGGGCTCCTATACAAATTTTATGGTTTTTGTATATTTATGCCATACACCTGAGCATATGACCTTTAAGAGAGTGCCGGAGAGGGTTAATATGTATGACCGACCTCCATTATTTTTGCAAAAGGAACATTTTTTGCCTTTGACACCTATTCTCTCCGACCACTCCTTAGGGGGCTCCCATACAAATTTTATGGTTTTTGTATATTTATTCCATACATCTGAGCATATGACCTTTAAGAGAGTGCCGAAGAGGGTTAACATGCATGACCGACCTCCATTATTTTTGCAAAAGGAACATTTTTGCCTTTGACACCTATTCTCTCCGACCACTCCTTATGGGGGCTCCGATATAAATTTTATGGTTTTGTCGATAAAACTGGAAACTGTCGATAAATAGATAGCAAGTTTAAGCAAACAAAACCATCAAATGTTGGCTTTATATTTCATGTAATTGTGTAAAATTTATATACGTTAGAGAGTTCTAACATGAATTTTTGTCGCATTGAGGATCAAGCAGACCAACAAGTGCTAACATCAACATTGTACGATCAGTACTTTAGGCCCACCAAAGGTTCAAAAAGTGATATAAATACCGACACCTGATCACTATCAACCACCCTACTTACCTCCGAGAATGACGAATTCTACGTCAAAATAGGTGGTGTGGAAATATAATAACAACAAAACTATATTTTCATATTTTTAAAAAGCCTTCTTTTATAATAATTTAATTATTTTTATATTATATAATTAAATTAACTCCAAAATCAGTAAATTTTATTCACAATCTATTGTATATGTGATTCCAATTAGAAACCATTTTGACCTTCTTTAACGATCTTACCGAATACGGCCCTGAGTACAATATTTCTCTATTACAATACAATTTTCTTTTAATATATGAGGTCTTTAATTATCAAACGTTTTATTAATACCGTAAAAATCTAAAAAAATATTTTATGTTATTCTAATCAGAAACAATTTGAGCCTTCTTTTTCGATGCAACTGAATACGGCCCTTTGTGAATGTTTATGTATTTGTGTCAACCAACACGAATAAGTAAAATACCACACTTTTGTGCAATAACATCACTTCCTTATATCTTAGTTCTTTGGACACAATAAACCTTGTAAGAGCTAAAACCAAATGAAAAATAGAACACAAAAGGGTGCATCAAATGCAAAAAAAATACAATTCATAGTCAATGGTGCCGATTCTTTTAGAAACCACTTAAAATTCTCAAAAAACACCAACAGAAAATTAAAATCCCCTAAAGTTTTCCCCTAAAGATTTTTGACCCCTAAATTTTCTACTAAGCCGAAAAAAAACCCCTAAATCTAGGGGAAAATCCCCTAATCTGGGAACACTGCTTTGAAGCAACTAAAATTAGTATCGATGAATAATTGAACCGTTTTCCTTTTCTTGAAGAATTCCCGGATATTTTTTTAACAGAAGATATATACAAAAGCGTAATTTCCTCACCTTAATTTAAATAAATTGCAATATATAATGTTAACTTAAAACCCGTTTTTAACCGCAGTATTATTGGAAACCTTCAAGAGCATAAAATGCATTTTAAAGTTAAAAAGGAAACATGCAACTTCATCTTGAAAATTTTTCATAATAAAACTTTTACTATTGAAGGTTTTCTTTAATATCATTCAAGCCATAAATGCTGTTCATGTTGAAAACTTATTACTTGGGTTTTTTGATTTTTTTTTTTTTTTTTTTTATTATGAAGGCAACTCGTGGCCAATGTCAGAAACAGGCTTTCCTGCAGTTAAAATAGACTCGAGACATCCAGTGGCTAGTTTTTATAGCCGCCAGTTGTAACCGTGATCTTGATTCGTGACTCTGTCGGTTCATTGCCTGTTCGGTAGCCCACCATTTAAGCAGCCTGCACATGCTGCGTGCTTTGTTTTTTGGCGCTGTGCTCATTAATTTCGTTGTCGGTTTTTTTTTTTCTTGATTTTTGTGGAGTTCATTCGTTTTAACGCTAGACTAACAGACAGACAAAATACTATACAACATGACACATTCGAAAAATAATTTATTTTTTGCAAATTAAAAAACTAAGTTTAAAAAGTGCTAACAAACTGTAGTGCTGCACATTTTGGGACAGCGGTCATTGGTTTCTCGAGAGTAGCAATTTTTGCCGCGTGTCAATGTTGCCGCGAGCGAAAGCGCACGACCAAAAAAAAAAGTTAAATTGTTCAAATTGATTGGTGCCGTTGTAGATGGCAGACTGGTAGTGTTGAATTTAAACTTATTTAATTAAATTAGTTCGTGTCTTAAAAACGCAAACAAAAAATAAAAATTATTAAATAAATTTTCGAAAAATTAACATTTCAGCAATCAACTTCACAAGTGCATTCATTGCATTATTTTTCGAAATTTCTGCGAGCATAAAATTCAATAAAATTCTCCTAGTTCACATGTACAACCTCTTTTCGTACTAACGTCAAAATGCCTTGAAACCCTAGATAAAAGCTTCTAAAAGCATGAACTCCCAACAAGTCATGCCATTAAAATGCTTGACTGTGCAAAAGTAAGTCAAGATTTTTTTTCTTGACATGCTCTATTATATAATACATTTAATTTTGTTTTTTTTTTAACGCGGTTGTTTATTTTTAGCTCTTTTCTGCTGTCTTTTGATGGTTTATTTTTTGACATAAATGCTGAGTCAGTGCATAAAAAGCAAAACCGCCTTTGGCGTAGTTTATATTTTAACACCAATTTGTTGTACGCGCTGCGAAAACGCTTTGAAAGCCATTTGTAGTGTTTGTAAAAGCTTTGTTGTTTGCTAGAGGACCTGTACGTAGACAAATTATTACGGTTTAAATTACCATGTATGCTGGTTTTTTTTTTTTTTTCTTATATTGTTCGATTATTCATGAAGGTCATCAGAAATGGAATGTGTGTCTTATTATCAGCTCATTTAGTTCAGAAGTTAGCAAATTAAGTAACTGTAGAATGATTTTATGCGGCATCACTTACGATGTGTTTAATTAACTTTGGCCAATATAATTTCAAGGTTAGGATTTTTTTATTATTACCTATTTTTTTTCATTTCTGAAGAAGTGTGTTTTTAATTGAAAATAAATTCAACTTTTGAGCATACTGTAAGAAGTTCTTTCAAGTTCAAATTTTGACATATCTTGATGTGATCAAGAAGCTGAAATTACTACATTTGTCGAAAGGCAGCGTCGTCTCTTTGTTGACGATCAAATAGACATAAGAAATAAGAATACACACATAGAGTGTATGGGTATGTTTTTTGTCAGTTCGAGTCTCTTTAGTAAACAGTGCAAAGTGGTCTTCAGAAAAATAAAAAAATATTAGTTAAAAAGTGATTGCTATCGCTTAAAATAATTAAATAATACAAACTTACGGCTGTATTCATAAAAAACAAATAAACGCACAGACAAACATATTAGATGATATTGTGTTGTCATCCAGTTTTGAGCTACATTTTAAGTTTCAAATCTCTAGCTCATCGGGAAGTTGGTCAAAAATTGATTCCAAGATTTATACGGGACAGACAAATGAATTGAAGCTAATAAAAACGTTTTAAAATAACCTTTTATAAAGCATTCATAAGAAAAAAATCAAAAAAACTCATGTAGTTAAGTATATAAATACATAGATTTGGAGGGATACATAATTCAGCTATCACTACACTAAGGGAAAAAATATTAAATTTATCCAAAAACTTTTTTAATTTATCCAAAAAGCGAGTCATTTTTGCACCAATAACGCATTTGCATAAATCGATTACGTAAATATTTAAAATTCATTTAAAAACTTTTTTAATTAAATAAAATATTAAAATATTTAAACAGAAATAACAAAAAAATATATTAAAATTATGCACGAATTTTTTAAATATCTTTTAAAAATTTACTATTTGAAAATAAAACTATCACATCTAAAGGAAATTTATATAAAAAATATTGAAATTAAAAAACACTATATTCAAATATTTCTCACAAGCTGCGTCCATTAATGCCATTAGCATGGTTACTTTATTTTCTTTTTTCGTTCCTTAATATTATATTATTTTTGACAGTCGGTGCAATATTATGACACCGACAAAAATAGTCAAAAATAGTCAACATTATATGTCAAAAATAGTATAAAACTAAAGAACGAAAAAATAAAATAAAGTAACCATGCTAATGGCAATAATAAAGCAAAATATGCAGGCAAATGACAATCGGTGCGACACATTCGTGGGAAAATGTCGAGTTGTCACTACACCCTACATATAATTGCATTATTTCAGCACGCAATCGCTCATACGTTTGGCCAAATATCACTGTTATACTACCCTTGCAACAAAAACGAAATGAGAATTATAAGAACTAAGGTTGCAACTGCAAGAGAACAGAGTGCGATGCTGTTGCTGCTTGTCGGAATATGTGTGTACGTGTGCGATGCTGTTGCTGCTTGCTTGTATGGAATATGTGTGTACGTGTGTGGTATAAATAAAATTCAAATACGGGAAAAAAACGAGTTGTAGGGAAAATATTTGATTTATCCACGTAAATATTTAAATAAAATTGATACTCAGGCGTGGATAATGTTAATATGCATTATTTCCCTTAGTGTAGTAAATTTTAAATCGAGGAGTATTAAAAAGTCCCTCAAAATCAGTTGAAGCCAGTGTTGCCAGATGGTCCGATATATCGGATTTGTTACGATTTTTAGCATTGGATACGATGATCCGATATCTGGCCAAAATTCCTCAAAATGTTACGATTTTAGGAAAAATAGATCCGACGTCCGATTTCACACATATATGTGTCACATATATTTCTTTATGTATATGAAATGAAAAAAATTTCAAATAAAAAACATGGTGCCAACTTTGAAGCATTATTTTTAATTAAAAATCATTGATAGAACTTCTGATCACGAATCTCAACATAAAGAATGACAATTACATTCGCTGCATTGCTTTCAAAACTTTTCTTTGTGTTTGAATTATTTACTGTTATATTTGTGCTAAACTGTGTCGTGGATGAAAATAAATCTCTTATTTGGATATGAATAAATTTCTGATTAAAACGGTAAAAAAACTAGTTAATTATTGTTGCAAAATAAATGCACGAGTTTAATAGTAATTTCTACTATTCTGTTAAGGTGTAAGTAGTTTGTACCTCAAATTCTGCAGCGCAAATTCTCTAATTTTGTATGTTTGTAGTATTAAAAGTTACGATGCGAAATTTTTTTTCCTGGCAACACTGGTTGAAGCTGTTTCCATGATTGTTGAAAAGGAACTTCGTTTACAAACGAAACGAAGGTACGAACTCGTTTGCAAACGAAACGAACTTCCTAGAAACGAAAAGTTCTTGTTAAACTGAAACCAAAATATCTTTGCTACAAGGAAAATATCGTTGCACTAATGATCTATACCTCGACTAAGCAAGGGCTGCATCTTCAAAACAAAAGACATCTTCAAAGTTCTTTGAAGCTTAATAAAATAAAAAATCTTTGCCGTAAAGGTAAAATATTTACTATAAGGATTTAATTCTTTGTTACAAGGGATTGAAACAAAAATGCAAAATCAAAAACTTTTCTTTGTTTTTTTTTTGAAAAAAGCTGCATTCTTCCAAAGACAAAGTCTGTAACTTTAAAGATTTTTTTTACTAAATCTTATTTTCCTTAAAAAACACACTCTTATAATTCGCAGTTACTTTGTGGGCAATACACCAACACGGGCTTGGTTGAAAAGAATTTGTATGGAACTTAAAAACTTATGATTATTCATCAAAGTAATTTGGTGAGTTTTATACATTTTTTTGTTTGAAACAATATATTACTTTGGCGTTTAACATTATATATTATTGTTAGAAAAATGATCTCAAATCGTTTAATGTGGTTCTTAACATAATCTAAACTCTTGATCCCAAACCAATTTGGATTTAAAGCAGGTTTGAGTACAACAGATTTACTATTATATATAGAACACAAAATTTCCAAAAACTTATCAACTAAAAACCACTTATCGATTCTGTCCATCGACTTTGAGAGAGCCTTCGACAGAGTCGGTGTTCATATTGTTCTTAAGAAATTACAAAAATGGAAGATAGGACCAAAAATGTTTAATTACATAAAATCATTTTTAACAAATAGAAAAGTTCGCTGTAGAACTAACAACGCTACTTCACAGATCTATCCTCTCTTTAACGGTCTCCCACAAGGATCTCCCCTTTCCGCTACCCTATTCTTAATAGCATTCGAAGACTTCAGCCAACTGTTCCTGCGAAATAAAAATATTGAACATATCCTATATGCTGACGATTTCTACATTCTATGCAATAAAAAGGATACCAATCATATTTCTGCAGAGTACAACGAAGCCATAAGAACGATCAATTACTGGACACAGCAATCTGGAGCTAAAATTTCGGATACAAAATGCAAACACCTACATATATGCCGAAAACACATTTGCAACTCTATTGTTATTCATCAAAACTTAAACGTTATAGAAAATGTTAATTATTTAAATATACTAGGATTGATTTTTGATAAAAGAAATACTTTTAAGGAACACTGTATTAATTTAAGAAAAATCCTAGCGACCAGGTTAAATGAAATCAAATATCTTTCATCCCAAAAAAGTCATGTGCACACCCTTCCTTATATGTGCACACCCTTCCTAGTCCCTTCTTACCGCTACCAAATTAGCCATCCTTTCTAAGATTGACTATGGATTAAGCATTTATGGGAAATCTGCTAAAACTAACATGCAAAAAATCAAATTGCCATATGATGCAGCTATAAGAAGCAGACTAAGAGCATTTCGAACCACACCGATAGCAAATTTATTAGTTAGCAGAAGGAGGTTTCACTACAATAGAAGATCGTATTGAACTAAGTAGATGCTGATCTCCAAAGATCTTCTTTTGTAACAATTCAATTCTTCAAAATGAAATTCATACATTGAAAATTAGGAAACGGAAGCTTAAAGAAGAATCTGGCCTTTACCATATACTAAGTGTAGCAAGACAGCCCCTTCAAGATTTGAATCCAATACACCCAACTCAAATCAAATATCCACCATAGTCTATTTCAAACTGCTCCTTTGTAAGCGACCTAACAACCTACAAGAAGGAACAAACCTCACCAGAAATGTATCGAAAATTATATGCAGAGTACATCAATCCATTTTTAACGCAGAACTGGATTCAGCTTTTTACAGATGGATTAAAGTATGTTAATGAAGCTGCATTTGCAGTAGTTGACATTAATGGGTCCATACAAGTGCACCGACAAATTCCATCAATTGCAAGTTCCTTTGACTTTCTTGTCTTATCATTGCAAAAACTGCAAAAGGCAAATTCGTCATATGTACCGAGAGTCTATCGGTCTTTAATGCTGCAAGAAATCAAACCAACATCTCTGATCCAATCAATGCAATAAGATAATTACTTATAGAAATGCAACAAAAAGTCAAAGTTATGTGGATTCCTACACGCAAAGAAATTTTTCGTTTACCGCAACTGAAAAATTCACCAACTATACTTCTTTTGCGAGTTGTATTTGCCGCAAACGAATATTCAGTTGTCATCAACTTAAAAATATATCTTATATATGTACCGCAAGCTATTTCGGCCATTATTATTTATTATATTAATTATCTTTCTTCTTAGTCCGTCCGTTTTCTTATGGATTGCACTCATAGCACCTCTGTTGCTATCTCCGTCCGCGTATTAAGCAAATTACTAATTTACTTATATAGTAACAATTTGTCCAAAAAGTAACTTTGAACTGTAAGCGTTGTGTTTATACAACGAAGGGAAAAAAAAAACGAAGTTTTCGTTTGGAAAAAACAAATTTTTCAATTGCTGTAATTTAAAAATCACTTGCGTTTATGACAAACGAAATTAATTACCTGCAATTAAATGATGCGTTTCTCGCAACTGATTATTATTATAACAACTGTTGAAACGTTTGCAAATAACGATTTCAAGCACGACAAACGAAGTTCGTTTGCGGCAAACTGGCGATAAACGTTTTTTTTCTTTGCGTGTAGTCACGTTGGGATAACTGTAAATGCAAACTCGCAGATCTTGCTGCCAAATGTAATGTGAAATTAACCCTATTCACTTTTTAACTAGTGAATAATTTAAAAAAATTATTTATAACTGACAGAATTACACCCACAACTATAAGATGGTAAGTCCTCATAGACAAGCCAACAATCTTCCACCCTCTACAACAACTATAATGAACAAATGCTATACAAAACTTCGACTCGGCCACACAAGATTAACTCGCGATTATATTCTGAGAATAGAAACACAGCCCGTATGTGATTTTTGTCATTCGTTTCCCCTCACAATCCCTCACATCCTTACAGAATGCCCACTCCTCAACTCTAAAAGACAAAATTTCTTTGAAAATTCAAATCCCATAGATCTCAAATAAATAAATAATTTCCATGAGTTTTTTTTTTCACCCAAGCCGACTTAGGTGATTTTACTATTGTTTTTTTTTCCTCGGTGTAAATTAAATGATAAGGGGTGGGGAAGGAGGAACGGGAAGACGGGGATGGGACATGGAAATATAGTTATAAGGAAATCAAATTTTTAATCTGCGTTTTTGCTATAAGAACTTAAGTCTTTGATTTAAAGTAGATTTTTCATGGATTTCATGAATTTAACAACCTTTGCCTTAACAATCCTTGCGCACAATCTAACCAATAAAAGTCTTTGTGGCAAAACATATTTTGTTTGGTTTTACGATTTTTTCGTTCGGTGTATATAAAAAAAAAATCTATTTTACACAAAAAAATTTATAATAGAATTTTATTAAATATGCTACACTATTGGAGAAAATATATTTGAAGGTCTTCCTATATATAAAGTCTTCCGGCCACTATAATATTGTAGTCAAATGTTTAAGGTATAATATACGTGTAAACTTTTCGAAAAAAAAAATTTATTTTTTTGTTTAATGTGTTCTTTATAGTCTTAAGAATATACATACACATTTTTAAATCGATATTTAAAAAAAAACAGAAGTTATAACGGTTTTCGTTAACCTATGTCTAAGCTCCATACAACAAACAAAAAACTACAGACGCGATTTCCTCGAAACTAGTTTTTTTAAAACGGTTCGATAGACAACTCGAAACCTATTGCTTCAATTTCAATGATTTTTTTTGCATTTTATTCGTTATTTTGTCCGTAAAGCATCCCCCCTAAATTCAAGCATCTATTTTGTTTTTTTTTATATAAACAAAAAAGCGCGCGTAAATGTATATATTTTTCGAACTTTTTACTTCAACTTCCGCCATAATTAAAAAAAAAACCCCCGGGGGTCTTGCGTAGGGGGGATACTAATATAAGGTCTATGCTTTAAAATGTCATTTGATTTTTTTGTTTCAAATTCATGGGAACGGCCATATCCATCGAACCGTTTTGGATGTTTTTTTTTCAATGACATTTTCAGCGCCCTCTATATAAGAGCCAGAACTGTATTTAAAAAGAAAACACATTTTTATAAAGTATTTTTTATGTGCAATAACCTGTATAAATTTAAAAAAAAAATAAAAACTTCGTATATCTAAAAAATTTTTTGAAAACAGCTCCTGTTTTTGGTTGTTACACGTATATTATACCTTAATTGACATTTTTTTAAATCAGATATTTTTAAATAACGAAAACAAGAAACTAAAAGCCTTCAATTAGACAAAAGCTTCATAAAAAGATTAATTTAAAAGCAGTTTAGTAGCTTAACTATTTATTAATTTTTTAATTTACCTTTTTATATTTATTTTTTATTTTGTTTTTTTTTTTTTGTTTTTATATTATTTAATTTTTTTTGTTTTTATATTTTAATATTTTATTAATTGAAATTTATTTACTATAATTTTATACTTTTTTAATTTATCTTCTTTTTTATGGGTGGCATGGGGGTGACATCAGGGAAAATGATATCAGCCATCTTACATCTTTCGTGTCAGGAAATCTATTGGATAGAAAAGGGTAGCGAGTGTTTCCTTTGATTAAATCTGCCTATATTTTAAACGATTATGCTATAAATGGAAATGAAAGAGATGATAATCTTTTGCGGAAGACAAAGACCTTAGTATGAACAAACAGTTTCAAGCTTGACTCAAACATTATGAGATTGAATTAAACAGTATTAGGTTTGAATCAAACAATATAATAGTTAATTTCAACTTATTTTCTTTTAAAACAAAACAAATGTAATTATGCCATAAAAATTTGTTAGCATGGAAATAGTCATCCATATTAGTTTTTAGTGCTTGATTTGAGCAAATGAGGCTTTTAATTTTAAATTTTCTTAGATCAAGCAAAATATTCGCCTGATATAAGAATATTATTTTTCTCCGTGTATGACTTTTGCTGCTAAGACTTAGCCTGTAATAAATGGCAATATTCTATTAAATATTTATAAGGGATGGACTCAGTATTGTAATCCATATAATAAGGTGGTTGTCCCACCTGGAATCAAGGAAGTGACATTCAGGAAATTGTTTGATAATACATATTAAGCTCACATGGCAGGTGATCAAGGTAAAAACCAAAGGATATCTGTAGAATTCTAATTAACTTACCCTATTTGTGTCAATAGCACTTCTAAGTATAACTTTCTTAAATAAAGTTTTAAGAAATATGTAAGTGTTTTCCGACTAAAGAATTTCAGAAATTTTCTATACTTTACAACTGACTGGGTACTTTCCTTTAGCTGATTTTTAAAATTCAATAGCAAACATATATTTTTTTATTAACATTTGAAATGTAATTCAATCAATAAAAATAAAAAGCCTTAAATTGAAATTTATTGCATGCAAAACTGTTAAAGTACAAATTTATTTGGGACAATCCTAATATGTACTTGACCAAAAAAAAATAAGTGAAAATGAAATCGTTAAGCAATGCCAAATTCTCCCTTTAAATTTTCGTACAAGTCAATTGATCGTCAATGTGATGGCCTGAATATTTTGTACAAAATAAGGCTCACACACACGGTACGGAAATAGATGTCGTTTCCCGCTGCGTGCCAAGAGCGGTGACACCAACTGCTACTAGTTTATTCTTAAGCATTCGAGAAAAGTTTAACTTTCTAAACGAGACTGTTTAAATGCGGCCGTTGTTGTTGGTGTTGTTGTTCTTGTTATTACTTTAGCACACTTCCACAACCGTAACAGATGTGGAAAGTTAGGCTTAATTTAGACGTAAGTGTGCTCGTAGCCAATTTTAGCAGCGCGACTAGAAATGAGTTTCAACGTTATTTTCATTTGTACGCAAGAGTTTAAGTTCGCACTTTTGTTTGGTTATTCTAAGCTCTTGGCGTGTTCTACCTATTTGTTTTTCCCATTATACGAGTATTTTATATTCAATATGATTTTTATGTTGCAAGCGTGCTTGGCCCATGCTCACTGGGTGACGAACGAAGTGGCAGATAAAAAGACTGGGTGAATGTGTTGTTATATTTTTTTATCAACAAAACGGGACAAAATCGAAAGTCTTATGGAAAAATTGGATTTGGAAAAATATAACGCCACAATCGACAAAAAGTTATTTAAAACTAATTTTTTTTTTTAGTAAGAACTATTTGACAGGTCTGAATTTATTTTGAGTTATTAATTCATTATAAGTTAATTTTTTATTCAAGTTCTAGTTCTAGTAGGTAGGAGTGACAGTTCTTCCGTTTTGCACCAACTGTCAAAAATAGCATAAATTAAAGAACAAAAACAGTAAAAAAGAAAATACAAAGTTAAATATACAGGCAAATGACATTTGATGGGCGCAGCTCGTGAGAAAATAGCCAGCTGTCAATCCTACCTTGTATAATTGTATCATGCTCAATAGCAGTAAATTTTTTTAATCTCTAATTACTCAAATAGTTCTTTGTCCTTAAAGTTCTTCAAGTTGAAAGTTATTACATTTAGAGAAATTTGATAAGTCAGCGAATTTTTTTCGGGAATAAAAACGTTTTTATTTCAAAACATACCCCTTCATTCTGTATCACAAAAAAGCACACTAAAGACAAACAAGACGCGAGAAACAACAGATATTTGTATGGAAGAAAGAAGTGCTTTCGTTTCTTTTTTATCGTTCGTGCCTCGTTTCGTGATACAGAATGATAGGGTAAGTCTCCTTTTAGATTAATGCACTTAGCCTAGCATTTTTCCAATTTTTTTATACTTTCCAGTTAATAGGTTTTATCAAGGTCCTTAAAATAGATATTTGTTTCAGTGAAGATCTGTTCATTCTATCCAAATCTCTAACCGGCGAACCATTTTTTTAGGTTTGGGAATAGAAAGTAGTCGCAAGGGGCCAAATCTGGGGAATATAATGGATTGCGGGTACGAGTTCCTAGCCCAATTTATGGATTTTTACCATGGCGACTATAGACGTGTGCTATGTTTAGGCTTGCCATACGTCAGGATTTAGTCCGGATTGTCCGGACTTTTCAACCATGTGCGGACTTTGTCTGGACTTGTGATTTTGTCCGGACTTGGAACCAACAAATTGAAAAAATAATTATATCTCTTTCCTAGAAAAAAGTTCTCGTGTGAACACAAAGTGATCTTTAAGAAAGTAACTGAAACATCCTATGTAAGAAACTAATAAAATAATTTAATGAACTGTTAAGCATATCGTTGTTATTTTTTTTTTTTTTTTTTTTTAAACTAAACCAACGCTCAGGGGATGCCCCCTATAAATGCGAAAGCATTGTGTTGATTCGGAAGAAGGGTGATAGTTAGTTGGAGGGTGGAAAGATGGAGTAGTGTCGGCGAAGATTTGTTTCGGCAAATCTCCATCTCCGATCTGTGAAAGATGGAGTAGTGTCGGCGAAGAAATTGACACAGCGCAAAACTGCCGGGGAACACGTCCGCAGGGAGATTGTTCCACAATTTAACTGTAAGACTGAAGAAAGAATTATCTCGGTAATGCGAGGTTCTATTGGACATCAAGGCAATGGTATAGGGATGGGCTTGGTGAGCTGCCCGAGTGGACCTGGGAAACACACGAGCTGATGGCGTCAGGTCATGAATCTCCCTTGAACACTTCCCATGGTAGTACCTGTACAAAAGGCTTAGGCAACCAACATTACGTCGATGCCCAAGAGAGTAGAGAGAAGATGAAATGTTTTCATCCCCTATCAAATATATCGCACGTCGTTGAATTCGGTCCAGAAGCTCCAAATAAGCTCTTGAAGCTCCTGCCCAAATGTGCGAATTGTATTCCATTTTCGGCCTAATATATGAGGTATAGATCACACGTAGGTCAGTTGGAGTGAAGTATTTCTTACACCGTTTTAAAAAACCTAGGCACTTGGCCGCTTCTTAATAAAAAATTAATAAAAAATTAAATTAAAATCAAATTCTTTACAGTCAATTTTACGTCATCAGTATAATGAAAAAGGACATTATTTTTGTTTTTTACAAATATTTTTCATATATAAAGATGGCGTGAAGTTTGTGTGTCAAAAAAAAGATGAAAATCAGGCCACATCATAGCTCGGCTCCGGATTGTCTAAAAAAGAAAAATAAGATTTCATTCGAAAAAATATCCATGCATGTACATCTTTTACCAAAATGGAAAGTACACATGAAATGTTAAGATGATGGAGCGTTAATTTTTTTCGTTAATTTTACTAAAAGTTAATTTTTTCATAAATATATATGACAAAAAAAAAAAAAATTAAATTAGTCAATTATAATCCGTACAATTTTTTTTTTTTTTAAAGCGGGATTGATTTAGAAACATGTAATTAAAATAAAAATGCTTCTCTTTTAAATGTCATGTCATAAATAAGATATATTCTCGTGCTCACTACAAATAGAAAAGTAGGTTCACTTGGTATGGCAGGTAGGCGTGTCTGTTAACTCGTCCTGTCCATTTTTGGTATTTTTGCAAACTTCGAATAGCTGTTAATGAATAGGCAAAAATTCATTAAAAAGGAGCACTCCTACCGTATCTTCCCAACAAATGTATGAAGTGTAACCAATGTGTCTCGTTATATACATAACATCTGGCAATAATACTGGGTGGGTAAGTGCTAAAGCAGAAAAAGAGATATATTTCTCATGTTCACATGTCAGCTTTGAGCAGTTAACAATACTTGTTTTTTTTATTTTTTTTTTAATCGCTTAATTTTTCAATTAATTTTCGCTATTCTTTTTTGCTCTTTTAAATATAATTTATGGTCATTTTATTAGTTAATTTTATTATGTAGATAATTGATTTATTTATTCATAGCGAATTTTTAATACATAGAAACAGCTAAAATAAATCAAAAATCGCTGAGTGCCTGACATTTTTGTTTTTGACACTATGTTTTTTTTTAACTCAGAAGATTTCCTTCTTTTTCCTACTATTACATGACTTCGAATAAAACACCTGATCATTGCAACATGTTTGCTTTCAGTCTGTTAAAATAAACTGTTAAATGGAATCAATTTCACCCGTTATACGTTCGACTAAGCTAACGCTTAAACTCGCTTAGCTGGCTTAGTCAGCGAATTCTGTGCACAGAACAAGTTTTCCGTTGTTGGCTAAGACAAAGCTTACTCGTAAGACTAATAGCAAGAAGCTGGAATTAAACCCCCCATGCTAGCATATCTAAGCTGCTGCTGCTGCTGCTAGTTAGCTCGTGCTCATAAATGCAATAAATCTTGTTGCCGTTCAGGATCATTTAAAATTTCCTCAACTACTCAGATCTGGCTGGTAGTCTTAGTTTGTCTTCAGTTTGTTGAGTAAATGTATGCGCGGCAGCGTATTTTTTAAGTGTTACAATAATTTTGTTAACATTAAATAAAAACAGGATTTATTCATTCCATCATGAAAAATTAATTTAAAAATTGAGGATACATTTAAATGACATAAAATAATTTCGCTTTCTTAACATGTTTCCGGCATAATTTGAAAGTTGCAAAACTTTTAAGCTTTTTACTGTCCGCTGGTAAGTGAGTTTAGACTGAAAAGTGAGTTTGGACCGCCTCGGTAGTCGAGGTAGGTAGCAAGCTTTACTGCCAACCCAGAGGTTACGGCCACGGCGAGTCCATTGTACTATGCTTCAAACCTTTCTGCATTTCAACAGAAATTAAAATTTCATCAATATTTACTTAAATAAGTTGTGTTCGGTCGTGAAGTTTGTACCTTATGACTGGAATTGACTGAGTTAAAGGCATAAAACTTATCTCAGATTCAAATTCACATGCATTTGCCATGCTTAGAACATTCTACACATGTTTCACTTGATTAATCTGTCACCCCATTTTAAGCCAAGGCAGACTTCATGTAAACTTTGATTCAAATCTTAAAAAAACAAACCTTAAAGCTTAGATTCAACTCCCCATAACTTAAATGTGGTGAACATATGCTTCTAGAAACGCATATAACGTATGGTGAATAAAATTGAGACATGTGTTGCACAATTCAAATAAATATTCCTCTAAAATTACAACAACAACAACTTATAATGCATAAATGTAATAGTACCCACATATCATTAATTATGTGACTAAAAAGGATTCGCATAATATTTACTTTTAGTTGTGAAAATGTCATTGAACGAGTTGGAGCGTCGAAAGATCATTTGTAATTTTTGTGAAAAAAAAATTCAAATAAGCAAAAATTAAATTTTCTACCATTTTATAGACATGGGATTTAAAATAATCGACAATTTGTAAGACAGTTGAACTACTTGAAATAAAAAATATATAAAAAAATATAAAGTTTTTTAGAAAAAAATTTGTTATGATCACATTTGTAACATCCCTGCTCTTCTCATAATTTTACCATCCCTGGAATAAAGTATAAATTGAAACGATGTGTATTCACGATCCGGAGCTTTTTGTAGAGCTCTTGCGCAAAAGCCCAAAAATGCAACAAAAAAGAGTTCGTGCTTTCAAAATTGCGCTTTTTTGCACAAGCGCATTGGCCAGAGTATCGCCAGTATCAGTTATCATAACATCAGTATCAGTGGCGGATCTACATACGGGCTGAAAGGGCTTTAGCCCCCCTTGGAGAATTTTTTGTATGGGGAAAAAAGCAAAAAAGCCCAAAAAGCCCATGCAGCCCCCCTTGGGATACAAAGCTGTAGTTTCACCCCCCTCTGGCGAATCCTAGATCCCCCACTGATCAGTATCAGTTGTTTTGTTGTGAGTACATTTTGTGAATTTTAGATAGCAAATAAATAGTGATGGTATCACTTCTCAGTACCAACTTCTTTAATATACTATTAATTTCACATCACTAACTTTGACGGTATCACTTCTCAGTTTCTCATATTAAAGAAGGTGGTTTAATATACTATTAAATTCACATCACTAACTTTCTAAGCGCTTTTATTTTCTTATTTTTATCATAAAAGGCGGCAAAAAAATTGCAATGAAAATAAAAAATTGAAGAAAAAAAAATCGTGAGAAGCCGCAATTAAATGGGAGGATTCCGAATTTTGTGCTATTTTGGACTACTGCCATCAGGTTGGAAATTTTAAGGTATTAAGCATATTTTTCAATTTTGAATTGAATAAACAAAACACAGCTGACTGAACTCAACTTCAATTGCTAAGCCTATGTATTAAGGTATTTTCAGAGTTTGTTGCGCTTTTTTACTCTTTTACACAAGAGCTCTACAAAGAGCTCCGGATCGTGAATACCCCTATAATGTACACATGGCTAGCAATAACAAACGTAAAATTCCAAAGAAACCATTTTGTGCTTTTATGAAGATCTATGTACGATCATTAAGACAAATAATATCTAAAATTATTAATTTTTTTAAATGTATTTAGTATCCAAACATATTTGTTACGTTTTTATATTATATTTATAACAACTGAAGACTCAGAAATCTATTTAAGTTATATTGTTTTTGTTATTCACGTTCTTAGAACTAATAAGTGTTCAAAATTATAATTTTAGTTGAATTCACCAGACCCAATTCATGAAATTGAAAACTGCTGTTGGACTCTTGTCATTTTGACATTTAATATTAATATTTGTATACGACCTCTTATTATTTATATTGAAAACAAATTTTGCGAGCTTTAGGCCAAGCATGTTGACAACAAGACAACATGAAGAACAAAGACAACAACCAACAACAACAACCACTACGTAGTTAACTTTTTTTTTTTTTTGTAAATTTACTTTTTACAATTTATTTATTACTAATAATTTCTTGAAAGCTTTTTAAATATTTATTTTCTATAGCGACACATTTGTGCAGATTTCATTCACCACGCGTTATTTGGCCAGTAGTCGGTAGTGTTGGCTCTGTAATAAGTGTTACAAACTTAAAAATTATACTAAATTCCTTACGTTCAGCATAAGCCAAAGTTTATTGTATATCTCTTCAAAATGATTCATAATAGATCCAAAACATTTTTTCAATACTCTCCATTTCATTGTTTTAACGGTTTAGCTCCGCGCAAACAATACGATTGTTGTCCGTATCATAAGTCATTAAATACAGCGAACAACCAGCTGTTTCCAATGCCAATCACTGGGTCAATATTTGATTGACAATAGTCTAAGAAATAACCGTTTCATATTTTATCACCGCATTCTTATAACTATTATTTAATGAAAAAAAAAAAAAAATAAAAATAATAAAAACAATTTGGATCATCCTCGATCAATGTTTTAGACTTCTAACGAACCAGAAAAAACCCCGCATACTCAGAAAACAAAGTAAATATCCTCACAATGAAGCTTATGCAAAATAATGAGAGAAGAATATTTTATTATATTTTAGAATATAAAATAAAAAATCTTTTAACAATGCATGATTTAATCTATAGTCCCAAAGCTACCGACCTCCAAAGTTGAGCTTCTCTCTAAAATTTTTTATGCAGCTTTATTCAGCCTTAAGTATTTAATAGCTGATGGTTTTTTCATAAATGATCGTTTTAAGAAAGTTATAGTCCACTTAAAATATTGAAATTTATTAATATTAGCAAAAATCAAATGATTCAGACTTCATTGCACTATAACTTTTTCAGACCAGTTTGTTTTAGTGTCATGAGTTGACTCACATAGAAACACTATGACTCACATAGAAATTGAGTTACCGCTGTTTTTCCTTTGATTAAAATCATTGAAATAAAGTTTTTGAATTGTCAGAAACTTATGGTACAAATTTTATTAAATATTAAATTTAATACTTCATTTTTAATATTTGTTTTTTTACTTATCTTATAACTTTATGTGCTATCTTTTACCTACCATTTTAAGAATTTTGGAATATTGATTGACATTTATAACAGAATTTGCAGTGAAAACATACTATTGCTTGGAATTGTTTTAATAAAATCCGACAAACTCAAATAAAAAATGCAGAGCCCTTCCATTCATGGGTCAAAAAATAAGCATCTAAAAGTACCCAGTGAATGAAAAGTATTTTTATACCGCCACACTTACTATAACTTTTTCACTCCGTTTGTAATATCCACTCCTATAAGAAAGCCTTCTCTTGTGTTTAACTGAGGCCTTTTCTTGAGTTTAGCATAGACACTTGCCTTATACGCTTAATTCTACTGTGCCCCTTGGCAAGGAGTCGAGATTCATAGAATTTACACCCAACACATAAATCTTCCGAACGTTAACACTCCCACCAATGTCCATCCAACCATCTCCTGGGCCATCCAACCATCTCCAACGCCATTTCATAGGAGTTTCAACACCGGTTATATACCATATGTTACTTAAGTTGTATATTAAATTAAATAAATATACTGTATGGATAGTAACCAAATATGGAACTCACCAGTACAATTTATGAACGATTAGTTGGATTACTATCCACATTTATTTGTAGATCGAGACCCATCTAAAATCTCTGACAATATTTGGACATTGCCACCCGACCAATGCTGTTCTGCTCGCGCCATTGAGCTATCACAGCCATCACGATACTCCCCGAAGAGCCAGCCCTGCGATAGTCTCCAGGACAAAAGGGATTTACCTCGGCATAACACTCACACGCATTGTTCATTCAACAGCCACTCTCTGATACTCCGAGATTACTAAGGTAAACTTTTCGCCCCTTCGTATCCTAAATTTGACACCTCAGATAATATCTCAAATAGCTGACCCTCCAAAACTACTATGAATTTCATCGCGTCCCCTAGACACTCCAAAAGTACTCTAGCCAGCTTTTCGCCCCAGAGTACCCTTAACATACTCTAAAACTACTAATTCAAGCTATTTTGTCTCTTCGCATCAACTCATCTTCTCCCTCGACGCTCCAAAAGTACTCTAGCGACTATTTCGTTCCATCGTGTTGTGGCCTCTACACTCCGAAAGTACTTTAGATCGCTATTTCGTTCTGTCATATCCAGCTATGGGCAAAGAGCGCTCTGGAAGCGTTGAGAGTAAGAATTAAGAGCAAAGGCATATGTAGCAACACAAAACGAAACAACAAATCAAAGACATACACAAAAACAACACAGAAGCTTTGAATGTAGTGGTGCCCATACCCGGTCATATCCATCCGGCCTTGTGAGAGTCATCAAACATCAATCGGTAGCTCTTAATTTTTTGCACTCCAGCAAAATTTCAATTTTGCAGCAAAACTCGCAGCCTTTTTTTAACTAATCCCGTAAACATGCAAAAATGTCAGTGGAATTGTATGTGTGCTTCTACCAAGACAAAAATTATTCTATTCTCGTGCTAACAAATTTATTTATTCCCACGTTTGCATATTCCCACGTATGCATAACGCTACCGTTATATGTATGTCAACGGTTCAACCTACTCCCCAGATTGGCGACCAATTCAAGGGACTACCCCTTCTACATTTACACAGGAAAAGGCGAACCCGTTACTTGCAACCATCCTCCTTTATCCTGGCTTTGGACAGGCTGCTCGTGAGAACAGGCGGAGGTGCCCATAGGAAGCCTATTAGGTATAGAAAGACTCTCTCCCTGAGTCGATTTAGCTATGTCCATCTGTTTGTCCGCCTGGCTGTCTGTCCGTTGACGCAATTACAGCCTTGATTTTCAAGCTAACGTTATGAAATTCGATATATAAGCTAATTTTTAAAAAAGTAAGATCAAGCTCGTCCGTCCGTGGCGTAGTTGATTAAATTGCGTGGCCACTATGTCAACGAACCTGAAGACCCGGGTTCGAATCCCAGCAGCGACAGAAAATTATTTGAATTAAAATAATTTTTCTGTACGGCCGCCACCTCTCTGCAGACAATGGCAAACCTCAGAGAGTAATCAAAATGCCATGTAAAGCTTTTTGAGAACAAGTGGCCACCGCCTGAACTAGGATAATTTTTATCCGCCGAAGAAAAACAAAATGGCGACCGATTTGTAACCTCGATTTTTTTTCAAATGGCCGCCATTTTGTTTTTCTTCGGCGGATAAAAATTATCCTAGTTCAGGCGGTGGCCACTTAAACAAGGATTAATTTTTTTTTTTATTTTTTCCTCAGATGTTCCAGACTGGTGATATCCTACACACCGTCAATTTTTTGACATTTTTTTAAAAAAAATCAAATAACGTCAAAAACCACTTTAAAAATTCTGAAAAAATTTTTTTGTATTCTTTAAATGTTAATAAATATATGTGCAAAATTTGAAAACGATATCTTTTTTTCTTCTATGAAAAAAATTCACGAAAAAAATATTTTTTTTTAAAAGTTCGTAACCTATATGTCCCCTTAAGTTCAGCAATGAGCCATATCGAACGAAAATCACCTCCCATACAAAGTGACTATATCACAAGGGTAAAACTTTAAAACATTCCACAAAATTACACTGAACAACAAAATCAATTTTTTTTTCCAAAATAACAATGGTCCGACAATGGATTCTGGTAGAGGGGACAAAACAAAATATACGTGTATCAGCGTTTTGAAAGTTTATGTATGAGTCTTTTTTTAGAGGAGATTTAAGTTTCCCCCTTTTTGATTATTCTTACATTGAATCGGCATAGGAAATCATGTTATTCTTACATTTTAGATATAGAATATGTTCTGAGGATTTATGTAAAATACTACGAAGAATATTTTTGTGCAACATCTTAACCCCTAACTTTTCAATCTATGGGTCTTTTTTTACCCTTTTGTAATAAAAGGCAAAAAAAACCCATAAAACAAGGGTATAACGGGTTAAAATGTTCAACAAAAAAATTTCTCATAATATTTTATTGTAAGTCTCTGAATTCACCAGAACTGAAAATTCAACTTAAATGTCAAAAATGAGTCAAAACTTAAAATGTGTTTAAGGGTTAATTTCATACTTATTCAGAATTGATGCTAAAATGTCGCACAAGACTTGGTTTTAGGGGATTAGTTTCTATGAAAAAAGTGTTTTACTCATTTGGCGCATCATACTTAGCAATAGCAACGAACCTTATTAGCTGCACTTTGGCTGATACGATCCATTAGGTTCGAACAAAAAACTATGATAAGCAAAATCAAAATAAAAGTTTTGAATGAAATTCATTTAAAAACACGATTCATAGTTTAAACTAAGCTTAAACTACGAGCAAAGTTAAACCAGCACTGAAAAACTGGCTTTAAAAAGAAGCTTTTTGAGAATATCTCTGCTTCAAAGTCAGTAAACTTTCGGCGGTGTTCATAAACACACACGCAAACACGCAATTTAGTCGAAAAACTCGGACCAACTATTAAATGCACTAATTAATAATGAATTTATTAACACTTAGTGATAAATGCGAAAAAAGTGACAAGCGCCATGGTAAAAAAGTTGAAAACTGGCTACAATGATGCAAACAGCAGCTACACCATAAAAAGCGGCAAAAAACTGTCAGTTTTTCTTTATTAGTAAACTTTAGGAAAGAGACAGTTTCTTTTTATTTTTGTTTTTTTGTTTTTTTTTTTTTTTTTTTTGTATTATCAGAAAAAGCATAAAAAAACACAAACACTGCAAAGTTCAAAGCCATGCATGTGCAAAACTGGCTTGTCTACTTATGTACTATAATGTACTTGTGTAAACTTTTTGTGAGTTAGCCTAAAATGTGGTTAAGACGCATTGACGTGTTTAACTATGCTGCTAAAACGTGCCTAATGGATGGTTCAAATAACCGTTTTGAGCAATGTGCAGCGGTTAAGTAGTTAGTAGCAACAATTGCTGCTGCTATTTTCGACACTGCATCGACAACTTGCTTTACATTGGCTAGCAGAGAAGTCAAACTTGTTTTTTCATTTGATGGCCTTTTTTTACAGCAACGCGTTTAACAGTTTGTGTTGCACTGGTTGGAAGATTTTATTTTTCTATTTTTATTTGTTAATTCATTGCGAAATAAAAATAGTTTTGGCCAAAAACTGTTCACAGCTAGCTAATGGTAGTAATGCACTGCATTTTTGGCACAAGCTACATAATGAACTTAATATTTTCCTTTTTTTTTTTAATTAACACCTTAATGCGTAATGAACTGGATTTTAGAGTATTTTTATTTTAAGTATAATGAGCGTTCATGAGCGTTTTTGAATTTTTTTTTTTACTAAATTAATTAACGGCTTTTGCGATAATTAAAAAAAAAACACAACAAAAAAAAAGATTGGCAATGCATAAACTTTATTTTAATGAGCAAAATGGCTATTTTGTAAATGCTTAAAAAAGCTCTGAGTGTTTCATGCTTTATGAGCCAAAAATGTTCCTTTCTCTTAGATGAAGTTACTTGCTTGCATGATCAAAATCACTAACGCGAGATAACTACTGTGAACTATAAGAATTAAAGAGTTAAAGCTGCAAGGTAAAAGTTTCTTTTAAATAGCATCACATAGAGAGCAATAATGTTGCAGAACAATCCTGTTTAACGCATTTTATACAGTTACAAAAAAAAAAAAGTAATTGTTTTTGAAACAAAGAAAATAACGTAAGAGGCGCATTAAAGCCAAACAATAGGAAATGGCATAAAAACAATAAGAAAATCAAAGATAAAACAAGCAAAAGAGAATCGAAATACTTTTATTGCAATACTTTCGACCATCGAGAGCTTTGGAAATATTCTCAGCTGCTAGTTTTTATTTTTATTAAAATAAAACCTCTCACAGCTACAATAAAAAGCACACATATCCAGATTTTATAGCAAATTACATGAAATGCTGTTGTTTTGTTTTTTTTTTATTGAATGCAGATCGTCTGCGATTGCATGCTGGACAAACACTCTGGACTGTTCGATGCAACTCAAAACCGTTGGCCATGTTTTCATCATCCATAGCATTGGCTAAATGACCAAGCGCACTAACAAGCAACAAAAACAACAAGAAATGACAGCAAGAAAAAAAGAGAAAGCAGGTCACTTGTGTGACGACCAAGCAAGTCTTCGTCGTCGAAAAGCAGCCAGCCTAGCGAGGAACAAGTGGCGGTCATAAAAATATTGAATAAATAAAAAAAACTTATTGAAATCTTCAAGAAATAGACGTGAATCATCGGAGACAACGTTAAATAATATTTGCATTTATAATAAACTAGCCGAATAACCGAAGCTTAAGATTAAGTTTTAAAGCCTTAAACGTTAAAAATTTTTACGTTTATTATTGGTTCATCTATAATATTTTGATCATAACTTTGCCTAAAATGGTTATTTTAGAATATGAGTTTGCTATTTATAATTCTGGCGTAGTAATGAAAAAACAAATATTTATGATCGAAATTGATTTCATAGTTTTTCAAAATATTCTCCATGAAGATCAATACACTTCTGTTTGCGTTTGAAACAATTTTGGGAGCACTTTTTCCACTCCGATTGAGTCAACGCTGTAATTTTTGGCAATAAAAAAAGTCATTGGGTACCAAATTAGGGTTGTACGGCGAATGACCCATTCATTTGATTTTTTGGCTGGCGAAAAAGGTATTTGTATGAGTAGAGTAGTAAAGTAGTGTAAGAGCTCCCATTATCATGATGCAGAATAATTCGCCTCTTCTTCAAGATTTTATGAATTTTTCCAATGACTTGTGGCAAACAAATGGTCTTGTACCATTCAGAATTGACCGTCCTATATTGCTATTATACCACTGTCTTGAAAGGCTGGTAATGCCGAAGAAACAGACATCCATTTGCTTCGATGTGCTTCATCCGCGAACAAGTCTTCTTTTTCTGGATGCTATCATAATTATAGTTAATAACATCCTCCCCAATTCAATTGTGAAGGTTTTTTAAAATCCCACCTCTTTCAGAAATTTTTTCAATTACATTCAACTAAAAATATTTATATTATTTAATTAAATTAATAAAACAAATTATTATTTAATAAGCGGTCCGCGTCCACGCACTTTCATAAAGCGAATGATGCCTAAGCTTAATTTCATTTAAGTGACGCAATTTATGTTATTTTGAACACGTGTTCATTTGTTTACAGTTATTCCAAGCACAAAGCAACAAAATTGTGCGGCCCTTATCTTTCGTATTCTTTCTTTCATTTGAGATGGAGTGTGAGAAGCGGTTTGAAAGAAGTTATAATAAGACCAGTAAAGACTTTGCTAAGAAGCAGTTTTGGCAGAGCTTCTATTGAAGGCCTTGACGATTCTTCTACTGGGGTGAACTATCAAAGGAGAGGATCCATGATTCATATTTTTTTTTCTAAACAAATTCCCCAGTCTTTATAAAAAAAAATAATAGACCCTGAAATAAAGTACTAATATACAATTCAAAGCCATTCGCCTCTTTTGCGCCACTTGGGTCACAAGCTTCTATACAGCCGAGTTTTTACAATTTTTCGTAATTTTCTTTTTTAGATCCTTTAATTCAATTCAATTTTCATTCCTACATTGCTTTTATATCCCTTCGTAGGGTCAGGCAAGAACATCAATAAAAAAATATGTTTTTGTAATTTTCGGTTACTTGAACCTTGAACGGGCCTACCGTTTGTATTTATTGATGTGTAACCAAGCCCATACAACACATGGTCCAATAAGTCCAAAGACTTAGTAATAAAAAAACTTTTTTTTGCAAATATTCTTCTTTGTTCTTCAACATAGGCTCCTTTAAGAGCAATCCACCGCTTTTCTAACATTATATCGGTAACAATACCGGTTTTGTAGAACGATTTGTGCTTTGCCTCAAAATACGCTTCAGTTTCAGCCATCACCTCTTCATTGGAGCCAAATCTCTTGCCGGCAAGCATTTTTTGAAGTCAGCAAAGAGCCAGTACACGGTCAAAAATATTGGTTTAAATTTAAAACCTTGAGGGTTTCTATATTTATCCAAACCCAAAAAGGTTTTAAATTAAAAACCCTTGGGTTTCAAATTTAAAACTCCGCGGTTTTGATTTCAAACCGAGAGTTTATTTTTAGAACCCTTGAGTTTACATTTAAAACCGTATGGGTTTACTTTTTAAACCCTAAAGCTTAAAATATAAACCTCAAGGCCAAATTTTAAATCTTTCGAGTTAAAATGTCTAAATACATATAGTTTTAAACTTTTTGAGTTTATTTTTTAAACCCTAGAGTTTAAAATTCGTGAATTTTCCGAAAGTAAACCTTGACGAGTTTAAGAAAGAAACCGTAGGGTTTAAAAAAGTAGGTTTAAACCCAAAAAGAGTTTTAATGTTTTCATATTAAAACCCAAATTTTCGACCGTGTAGTCGCTGGGTGTCAAATCTGGTGAATACGTTGGATGAGGAAGCAATTGGAAGCCCAATTCGTGGATTTTCGCCATAGTTTTCATTGATTTGTGACACGGTGCGATTTGTCTTGGTGAAAAAGAATTTTTTTATTCTTCAAATGGGGCTGATTTTTCGCGATTTCATCCTTCAAACGCTCCAACAGCGCTATATAATAATCGCCGTTGATTGTTTTTCTCTTTTCGAGAAAGTCGATGAACAAAATTCCATGCGCATCCCAAAAAAAAAATGCCATAACCTTTTCAGCCGACTGTTGTGTTTTCGGTCACTTTGGCCTGCTTTCATCGGTTGCTCTCCACTCAGCTGACGACCGTTTTTATTCCGGTGTGTAATGGTGTATCCATATTTTATCTATTGTCACATAAAAAAAAATAAATAAATAAATAACTGGCCATTTCAGCCCTTGAAAGGACTTTGGCCTAGATTCTTATGATCAGTTGTGTTGTGTATGTTATTAAGTTTGTACACAATTGACCTAGAACCGGACCTACATGCTTAACGCCGACTCCGAACGCCGATGAACGGAATGTTCTCGTTCTCAAGAAGCTTAACATGGCATTTTGATTACTCTCTGAGGTTTGCCATTGTCTGCAGAGAGGTGGCGGCCGTACAGAAAAATTATTTCAATTCAAATAATTTTCTGTCGCTGCTGGGGTTCGAACCTGGGTCTCCAAAGTTCGTTGACATAGCGGCCACGCACTTTAACCAACTACGCCACGGTCGCCACCAATTTTCATTCCTACATTGCTTTTATATCCCTTCGTTGGCTCAGGCAAGAACATCAATAAAAAAAAATATGTTTTTGTAATTTTCGGTTAATTGAACCTTGAACGGGCCTACCGTTTGTATTTATTGATGTGTAACCAAGCCCATATAACACATGGTCTAATAAGTCCAAAGACTTAGTAATAAAAAAACTTTTTTTTGCAAATATTCTTCTTTGTTCATCAACATAGGCTCCTTTAAGAGCAATCCACCGCTTTTCTAACTTTATACCGGTAACAATACCGGTTTTGTAGAACGATATATGCTTTGTCTCAAAATACGCTTCAGTTTCAGCCATCACCTCTTCATTGGAGCCAAATCTCTTGCCGGCAATCATTTGTTTGAGCTTAAGCTGGATGAGAAAGCAATTCGAAGCCCAATTCATAGATTTTCGCCATCGTTTCCATTGCTTTATGACACGGTGTGATTTGTCTTGGTGAAAAAGAATTTTTTTTCTTCTTCAAATGGGGCCGATTTTTCGCGATTTCATCCTTCAAATTCTCCAACAACGCTATATAATAATCGCTGTTGATTGTTTTTCCCTTTTCGAGATAGCTGATGAACAAAATTCCATGCACATCCCAAAATACAGATGCCATAACTTTTCCAGCCGACTGTTGTGTTTTTGGTCGCTTTGGCCTGCTTTTATCGGTTGCTCTCCACTCAGCTGACGACCGTTTTGATTCCGGTGTGTAATGGTGTATCCATATATTTATCCATTTTCACATACCGACGCAAAAATTCATGTTTATTCTTTGTAAACAGTTCCAAACAGCTCTACGAATCATCGACTCGTTGCTGTTTTTGGTCCGGTGTGAGAAAACGCGGCACCCATTTGGAAAGCAGCTTTCTCATCGACAAATGTTCCTGCAATATTGTTCCCACACTGCCTTTCGATATCTTCAGAGCCTCAGCTAGCTCGCGCACCTTCACTTTACGGTCAGCCAATACCATTTTTAGTACTTTTTTATGTTTTGTGGAACAACTGCCTCATTTGGGCGTCCTGAACGTTCAGCATTATTTGTGTTTGTACGACCAAGTTTAAACTCGGCATACCATCGGCAAATGGTTCTTTTTGACGGAGCAGAGTCCGAATAACACTTTCGAAGCCATTGCTCAGCTTAGACGGTATTTTTTCCCATAAAAAACAGTGATAAATCAACACACGGAATTGCTTTGAAACCATTATTTTAAAAATATCAACAGTAGCATCACTTAAATCACTGCAACTTCTGAACTAAACGTTAGATTGTCATGAAATAGTATATGGATATTTCGTTAGAGGTGACACCTAGTAGTTAGTCTCGGGACTTATTGGACCATGTGTTACTCAAAAAGGTATTGTACAATACATCCGAAAAAAAAGTTTCACATTAATCGGTACAAAAGTGAAAAAGTTGATATGGAACTTTCACAAAAACAAAAAAAAAAAACACTTTATTTTCATTATATTGGTTGAGACGATTTTTCCAAAATTGTAATTGATCAATAATCATAGGATGTTTTAAAGTTTCATTAAGTTTTTTCATTTGCAATAATCATCCACACATTTTTTGGATTTGGTTTTAGGGCCTAAACTGGGGCTTTTAAATTATTTTTTCTGTCGTCCGGTCACAAACCACCAGAGCTTAATACCTTCAGAAGATATTATTTTTTATTTTATTTTACATAAAACCTTTTATTTTTAATATAATGAGCATATTTACAACTCCTTACCGAGTTTCCATGCTCTATAGTAAATGGCTCAAAAGCTAAGAGATAAAATAATTCCAGTTATATGGTAGTGGTCATGGCCCCTTTGCAAAAGTTCACTTAAAAAAGGATCCTGTTAATAAATGTTGGCTCCTAAGAGTATTTTCAAGATCTTAAATTTTTTCGACAGCTAAGCCATAGTAACAATTGGTCTTATGGCACACTCCTATTTATCCACGATATCTAACATTTTTTTAAGTGGACCATTCTGTGCGAATTTACGAAACGTTAGATCTCGGGTTCAAAATTTAATTTGACAGAGAATTTTAAATTTTTTAATTTTTTAAATCGAAATGAATTTTTCTGATAAGCGGTCACCTATTTATAGGCAATGGCAATCCTCAAATGGTATATTTATAATGCTATGTAAAGCTCTTTTTGAACGCGAACATTAGCGATTCGGAGTTGTCATAAAACTTATCGGTCTAGTTCTTGATCAATTGGATACAAACACTTAATAAAACGCACAACACAATTGGTTATAAGAACTCAGTCGAAGCTCTTTTAAGAGCTGGAATTGCCAATTCCGGTTTTCTAGGATTATGTAAGTGGATCAGGAATTATAATAACAATGAAAGGTGATTTCATTTTAAGTATCCATGCTCTATTGTATGTAGTTCAAAAGCTTTCCCAAACAATTCGAGTTGTATGGGATTTGTCACACCTCTCAGTACCGTCTTATTTACATAAAACTTATACCGGAACGAAGTTATTTCGGTAAAAACGTAACAACTAATTCCAAGAATAACCAAATTTACGCACCGTAAATCGGCTCAGGCAGACAAACATCCACAAACATATATAAAATAGATAGATACTGAATAAATTAATTTCTTTTATATTGGTTTTTTAAAACAATCTGCTCAAATTTTTTTCAAATCATTCATTAAACAATAACGACAACGTTTTTTCTACGCACAAACTTTAAGTTATCTTGGTTTGGTCTTCTGCGAATATTGGGCGAAACTGAAAAGAGCCACAAATCAACACCTTCGAAATGTGCGCTGGCAAATTGGTACGCTGACAAATCAAGACAATGGGGAAAAAAAAATTGGACAAGTTTTGTTTATTTTCTTTCTTAAGGTTTTCACACATGTGTTTTTTCATAATTTATCAATTTCAGCATCATTATTTTTACGCCTGCGCGATTTTAGATAGATTTTAGCAAGCTTTAAGATTTTATCTAAGCTCATAACTTGAAATTTTATCGCTTTGTTAAGTCAATTAAGTGTTGGCACTTCACATAAATTTCCTTGGTAGTTTAACAGATATGTAAATTTCTCGGATTAAGGTATTTTAAAAAAATAGTCAAAGTCAAAGTCAATGTCCCCAAGTAGATATAAAATTAAGTTTTAAAACCGCTCCAAGCGACATTAAATTCGGAGAAATTTCAGATATCAAATAGGATACAATCTTTTGATTGAGTCCAACTATCATTTGTTTTGAGATATAAATATTCTGTTTCCTTTTTTATAGACCCTTAAATTTGAACATCAAACATAAATCATCATTTAACATCAAACAACACATATTTTGATGTGACTTGTGGTTTGAGTATGAGTTTAAAGAAAAGAGTGATGAGCTGATTTAACATGCGATTATTATCAATGGATTCAGGAATTTCCCAGTATTAATATTACTACACTAAGAGAAAAAAATATTAAATTTATCCAAAAACTTTTTTAATTTATCCAAAAAGCGGGTCAATTTTGCACCAATAACGTATTTGTTTTATAAATCGACTACGTAAATATTTAAAATTTATTTGAATACTTTTTGATAATTTTAATAAAAATATATTAAAACTATGCACGAATTTGTTTGAAATATCTTTCAAATATTTACTATTTGAAAATAAAACTATCGCATTTAAAGAAAATTTATATAAAAATATTGAATTTAAAAAACAACAGATTTAAATTGTATATTTCTTCCATCAAATGTCATTTGCCTGTATTATTTATTCTCTGTTTCACTATTTTCGTTCTGTAATTTATACTTTTTTTGACAGTTGGTGCAATATTAGGGCACCAAATATCAAAAATAGTATAAACTAGAGGAAGAAAAAGTAATATAGAAAATAAGAAGCAAAATATGTAAATGACAACCGGTGCAAGATATTTGTGAGAAAATATCAAGTTGTCACTCCACCCTACATTAGGTCTGTTTCCGTACTCGATTGCAGTGTGTCCAGATTAGGCGATAAAGCGCCAATTGGGTGATCTTTTTTATAATTTTGCGCTTATTTTTATTTAACCCTAGAACTGTATCGTGGGGTGAAAAAGCACCCCAGACTGGCTTTAATCTCGCGCCAGACACAAACGCCTTTCGTTTACATCCCGGGACCGTAACCATAATTCTGTTTCAACGTCTGAGAGTAGAGGGAGCATGCTCGCGGCATCCATACCACGTGCTTGCTCAAGCAGTGAACATAAGAAGTGCGTCTGGGGTGCTTTTTCACCCCACGATACAGTTTGTGTACATTTTTCGTCATCTTAAAGTTTTTTTATTTTCGTGTTGTTTAAACTTTTTGGACAAGTAATGAGTGTATAGTGGCCCCACTTAACATATATTTACATATATACGCTCCCTTCAACTTGATTAGTCGTACTTGCTTTAATAACAAAAAATGCTCTGCTCTCAATATTGGTTAAAAAAATAACAACAACAGCTACTTGGGAATAAATGCTCATTGAGTGTACTTACCAACAACAACCAAAAAAGTGCACTCTCTTTAAAAAAAAACGGTACCTGCTAACAAGATATAAAAAATATTACAATTCTTACTCGTTCATTAGATTAGACTCAGTACGAAATTAAAGTTTTCAGTGATACAAGTTAACTTTGAATGATGAAATTTTTTTAATCAAGTGTTTTTGAGGCGTAGTACTTTATAGTTTCAAATAAATATGTTTTTTTCCAATTTGAACGAAATTCTTACAATGAATAACGATCTGTGCGGCAAAAATCGTTTTTTCAAATTCTTGCTATTTGCGCACTTTGATTTCTCAAAATAAAAAGTATTTTTAGAAAATTGGCCAAAACCACTATAATACCCCTGAACATAGTATCTCCCCTTTAGAACCCTTTAGAACTAGTTGGAATTACTAGATTTAGTCAAAAACTCACTGAGATATCGTAATTTTAACGAAAAATAAAATTTTTCCTAGTTTTTCACGTTTTTTGCCCTTCTTGGTCAATATGCCCGGACCCTCCAAACTTTTGGCCAAACAATTTAGCTCACGTGATTCTAGGTCAAAAGACGAAAAAAATGAGCCCCCATGGAACCATCAAAGTCACACTGTGTCCGAGATACGGGCCCTTGAAAGTTGGGGTGTTTTTTCACCCCGCGATACAGGAATAGGTAAAAAAAAATAGCGATGCAGTTCTAGTTTTAAAAAGCGCCTCGCTGAAAAATAGGTTGGTATTTAAAAAGATTCGTGAAAAAAATTACATATTTTCAGTCATTCCATAAAAAAAACTCAGAAGTTTGTTGTTTCTGACATCGGAGATTCACTATATTCCATTATAGTTGATGAATAGACAGATATAAGTACGACGAAGTATCTTTGTGTGTGCGTTAAACATTTTTCAACAAAATGTTCAAAAGTAATGACCCATTTTCTAGAGTTAATTCATGTAGTTAACACAACATCTCAAGAACTTTTTAACGCAATAAAACAGTTTTTAGAAGCACAAAATTTGACTCTTCAAAATATAAAAGGTATCGGAACTGATGGTGCAAGCAATTTATGTGGCATTAACAATTCGGTTTATACAAGACTAAGGGAACAATCCCAAATATTATTCTTGTAAAGTGTATATGTCATAGCCTTCACTTATGTTCTTCCAAAGCATCGAATGTTTTCAGCAGCGAAGTTGGTTTTCTTGTAAAAGAAACACAATTGGTTTAAAAATAGTCCTTTAAGACGAAAAAAGTACTATCAAATATATAGTTTCATAAATAACCCACAATCACTCAGATTGAATTTTATACAAGTTTCATCAACTCGGTGGCTTTCAAGATATAATGCTGTTTATGAGAAAAATTTTGGGACTTAATATTGTAAATTCCCCGAATTGGCGCTTTTTTGGGCTACAAAATATTTAAAACTGAAAAATTGGGCGATTTTTGGGCGATAAAAATTTTGTAGTTCGCGCTTTTTCCAAAAACTATCTGGTCACACTGCTCGATTGTAGTAACTTGCAATGTGCTAGAATGTGTTTCCGTACTTTTTCGAGCTCAAAAGAGAGAAGAAGAACAAGCATAAAAGCTCTCTCTCGAGCTCGAAAGTAGCTCGAAGTGTGCTGGAAAAATTTCTTCGAGCATTATAAGAACAAGCAATTTTTTGCTTGTTTATGGCGTTTGGCGGAAAAGAAATTTGCAAAAAGTGAAATATAAATTGCAAATAAAAATAAATAAATTAATAATAAATTAATTTGAAAGCTGGTATTTGATAATTGGCGTGAATAATAATTAATAATATAATATATAATTTCGAATAATTTCGCGCTGTTTACGTTTCATAGGCAATCAGCTGTTTTGTGCTGGAAACTAGCTAGAAGCCGTTTCCGTACTTTTAACACTCTCAAATTTCATTTTACGCTCCCAGCTTGAACTTTACTCGATTTTTACTCGACATTGTGTACGGAAACACACCTATTATTTCATTTCTTCGGCAAACATCCAGGCTATATTACCCTTGCAACAATAACTAAATGAGAACTATAAGAAACCTGCAACTGCAAGAAATAAGCTGCAGGAACAGAGTGCGATGCTGTTGCTGCTTGCTTGGATGGAATATGTGTGTACGTGTGTGGTTTAAATAAAATTCAAATACGGGAAAATAACGAGCTGTAAGGAAAACGTTTGATTTATCCACGTAATTATTTAAATGAAATTTATACTCAGGCGTGGATAATGCTAATATGCGTTATTTCCCTTAGTGTAGGGATTAGGAATAAAACATCTCATAATACTTTTGTGGATGTTCAAACTAAAACGCAATAATTATATATTAGAAGTTTTTCTAAATGTTTTTCTTTAAGACATGTTTCAACTTTAAGACATTGTCAATTTCCTTTCATATGATACCTACCAAAATATAATGATGAAAACCTTAATATACTAAATTCCCAATTTATTTCCACATTTTATTGAAAACAAGCCGCGTGGAGGTGGACGGCAACATTCTTTTTTTATTTGTTTTTATTTTTATTTTTTTTTTTTTTATTTTAGTTTGTTTTTCATTTATTTTTTTATTAATATTTTTCTTTGGTTTTTTTTTCATTAATTTTATATTTTTATTTGTTTTTCTCCGGATTTTTTTTTGGATTTCGGATTTTTTAAATAGCTACGAATATTCAAATATTGAAAATTACGAATATTTGAATATAAAATATTAGCCTTAATTTACAAATGCCAGATAACTAAATTTAAATTATAAAAATGTAAAGGTTTCACAAGTTTCCAGTTAGGAAACGTTTATAAAACGGCTAATGGACGGAAACAACCAATTTTTTATCGTAAATACCCCGTATAATAAACATTATCGCATTAGTTTCAGTCATTTCATGAAATATAATCGGTTTTAGATCGACCATCTTGAATTTTGAAAATCTAACTTCGAATTCGAGATCAACGGCCTCAGAAACACCCTTATACACATTTTCTTGTAATTTTAAAGCATTTTATTAAATTTGGTCGGCCATATTGAATCCGCCATCTTAAATTTGGAAAATCTAAACTAAAATCAGCGTATCAGCGATCTCAAAAACCCCTTGTTTATATATTTTTGAGACAATTATATCATAAGAGATGTGAATTTTATTAATAATATTCATAACTTATCAAATAACTTTAATTTTTTACATATTGATATAGAGGAGAAATTATGTTGATTCAAAGCAAAAAAAAAAATATTATTTGTTATACTTTAGACATTTTGTGCACTTTTGGTTTTGGTTTGGCACCGATTCATTAACTTTATTGATGCGAAAAAGATTTACAAAAAAAAAAAACAAAAAATTTCGTTATATTTTTAGTTAAAATGTGCCATATTGGTTTCTAAAGTCATTATTATGCAAATCTGACTACACCAATCGAAAAAGCGAGCCAAAAATAGTAAAATAGGTATGTTTGGAATTTTTATTTCAATTTTTTATGGCAGAAAATACGTCTCAAACATCATATTAAAATTGTGCTCTTCCCGAACTTAATGGGTTAATTTTGTCACTCCGTTTGTGTATATATATTACATATCTATAGTTTGTGTATAAAAGTATATATATTCTTGATCAGAATCACCACCCGAGTCGATTAAGCCATGTCCGTCTGTTCGTCTGTGTGTCTGTGATCACGATTGCAGCCGTGATTTTCAAGCTATCATCAAGAAATTCGACATTTAAGTTTTTTTCTGAAAAATAAAGGTTAAGTTCGAAAATGAGTCAAAGTGACTTTATCAAAACCGTAAAATCTCTTAGAATTTCACAAAAATTAATATATGGACTTGAAATTTCGCAAATGAGGTATGATTTTAAATATAGACAGTGTATGAAATTCAACCAAATCGAGTGAAAACTACGCCCACCTCTCATATGGAAACAAATTTTGAATCCAAAATTTGAAACAAATTCAAATTGAATATTTTTCGAAATATCAAAGTTCTATGTTAGCCTGTGACTATGCCTGATTTTAAAAAAAAGTTTTTGAGCTTGATACCTCCCAGGAAACTCAGAATAACTGTATAACCAAAGTTTATAATTATGCCGTGTGGTATGTGTTAAGTAATTAGATTAGATGAAATAGAAAGAAAATGATTGACTACAATACAATCTGACCTAAAATAACTTTATTTCCCGATTTTCCTTTATTATTTACAATTTCCTTATCGCTGCAATTTTCGGGCGTTCCAATAAGCTGCACATTTTATTTGTAATTATAAACTTTAGCTCTCTTAAATACATTCAAATTTGGAATTTCTCAACAATTTAATTAAATTAAAACTCATGACTTCCAACTTTAAATGCTATCACCCATAAGTCACCCAACTCGACAACTCAGCGCCTTGTACTGTTTGCAGCTAATAATACTGTTATTTCATGCCACTGAGCAATTTTAAATTGGTAGCAATGAGCAAACAATGACCAACAACATGTTGCTATTAATCAACAAATTATCCTGTATTAATTAACTTGGCTAAGTTTTAACAGCTCAAAAAAGCTGCAGTTTATTGAGTTTATGCTTTTGTCATTGGCTTGTTAAGGCTTGTCCCTGACGTTATTTTATGTTGCATTACAAACGAGTAAAAGAAGTAACCAGTGCGATCCAAATATTGTGGACATAAAAAAATCAAATTTTTATAATAATACATAATAAATTAAAAAAAATCGAACTAAATAATAATTTTGCGTTTTAAAAACAAGTTTAAAGCTTATTGTCTTAACTAGTTATAATTAAGCTTTTTTTTTATATGTTTTGATTAAGCTTGGAAGAGCTTGTTTTTCTAGCATTTAAACTATGCAAAAAGTTTTTTTAATGAAGCTTTTTTTTACAAAACAAAACCAACTAAATCATCATGATTTAATAACTTATAATTTTTTTGTTGTTATCTCAAGAATATTTCACGAAAAATAAGCTTGTTAGCTTAAGTGAAGACCAACAGCTTTAAAACTGAAATTATTGCCAATGGCTGAGACACAAAAATTCTAAATCAAAGTTAGTTCTATCTGGTTTCATCTCAAAACTTCTGGAATGAGTTAACAAACAAAAGTGATGACTTATCTAAAAATAAAAGCATTCAAACAAAATTCAGAGATTTCAAGGTGAATCTTATTCATTTGTTATTCATTTGTTCGAACCAAATTTGCTCCATCATCATCGATGGTAGGAAAAAAACTTGCAGTCAAATAATGTGACATGCAATATTTATCAATAAAAAAAAAATATTTATTATTGAATTTATTGATAAAATGATTTGATTCTCATTTAAATTAGGTGAATTTTTAAAGTGATATAATATGGCTTGCTTCCTTTTTCAGATAAAGCCATTCATTAGATTACATTAAAGTGTTCATTAACATTTGATGTATTGCATAAACAAAAGTTATGCAAAATATATTGAGTTCATTTCCGTTCCCAATTTTTTTTTTCTTAGTATATGTGCAAGTCATTTCGCTTTAATGTAAAATCTTAACATTTATTAACATTTTGATTAAATACCATGTTTAAGCACGATCCCACAATCTGCTTGAATAAACTTAAGGTCAAACCATAACATGAGCATGAGCTGGCTTATGGGAAATAAACGAAAAGCTTACGGAAATGGAAAGTTAACGAAAAGTTTTATCGATTCTTATTGAAACATTTAGGCTTAACCAAAATATACGAGACGAGACGATAGCAACTTGACGAACGACTACACTTGTTGCTGCTGTTTTGACATTTTACCCAAAATGGAACGTTATCGTACAGATTGCTTTTTTATGAATAAAAAATACAGTGGAAACCAAACAATGACTTGATAAACATTATCCGGACTCTACCACAGTACCAGCACACATGTTGCAGAGGGCAGTGGACGCCCAAATAAGGCTGTTATTCCAGAAAACATAAAAAAAATCCACAAATTGGTTATGAACGGGTATGGGACCACTACATTTAAAGCTTTTATGTTGATTCCGTATTTGTCTTTTGTCTTTGATTTGTTGTTGCGTTTTGTGTTGCTTTATACCGGTTTCTTTATACCGAAAGCGAGTAGGTCCTCTCACACTAAATCAAATGACTTAAAGCCTATCAGTCTTTCCTCCTTTTTAGTTAAAATACTGGACAGACTCATTGGACTTCTTCTTAAACCGAAACTCGAAAGGCTTCAAAAAACTCAACATGCCTATATAAAAGGCAGATCTACAGAAACAGCTCCCAATTCTCTTGTGGCTACAATCGAAAAGGCACTTGAGAACAAAGAATACGCGCTTGTCGCCTTTCTAGACATAGCAGGAGCATTCAATAACGTTCTTCCCTGTGCGGTCACCTCAGCCCTCAGAACTGGGGGTGGAGGATTTTCTCGTGAGTCTCATCAATCAGATGCTATTGGGCAGGGTGGTGAACTCAGAAATGGGAGGATCCTCTCCCCGTAGGTTTGTAAGCAGGGGAACTCCGCAAGAGGGAGTCTTGTCTCCAATTCTGTGGTCCGTGACGGTTGACTGACTGTTGCGCATCACGGAGGGGGAAGGCTACAAGGTTATTGCATATGCCGATGATATCGCTCTCACCTTTAATGGAAAATTTCCTCAAACCCTTTGTCAACTCATGGAAAGAGCACTCTTAATCCTTTCGAGATGGGCGTCCTCTTATGGATTAAGCATAAACCCAGAGAAAACAGACCTCATCCTTTTCACTAGGAAATATAAAATCCCCAACCTAGTACCACCTCGTCTGAATGGTGGAGGGCCCTTGACAAGGCAACTCCATTTCAGAAATTTGGAAAAGTTCAAAAAAGTGCATGTCTCTCTATTACAGGTGCATTTTCCACAACCCCAACTAATGCTCTTAATGTCGTACTTCACCTTTCTCCTCTAGATACCTTTGCCAGAGAGTGTGCTAACTCAGTAGCCCTCAGACAAAGAGAATCTGGAAATTGGATAGGTAACAGCTGCGGTCACACGGTAATTCTGAACTCTTCGGTCCCCGCAAAACAGATTACTGTGAACTTTGCTTGAATCTTGAAAAGAACTATGAAGTTCTCATCTCTCACGGCTAGACTGGGCTAACAAAACCCATCTTAAAATAAACGGAATTAAAATCTTTACAGACGAATCCAAGCTTCAAAAACATGTAGAGGAATGAATTTGATCCTAAGATCTGGAATTAGAAGCTTCCTTTAGACTCCCAAACTATTGTAGTGTCTACCAAGCGTAGATGATGGCTATATATGAAACCGCTAAGATTTTAGGTCAGAGAGACCTTAGGGGAAAGAATATTTACATATTCTCAGATAGTCAAGCTGCGCTCAAAGCGCTGAACTCGCATATTGATAACTCTAAAACTCTCACTGAGTGCCGCAGATCTTTTAACGAGATGGCAAGGTTTCAGGATCCACCTCATATGGGTACCCGGTCATAGGCATATCAAGGACAATAATCTGGATGACGAACTGGCAAGGAAGGGTACGACCTCAAGCACCCTCTTAAATGAGGATTTCATTGGTATACCCATGTCCTCCTATAAACTCCAGTGCAAGAACAATTCTTTGAGTCTTGCACAAATACGTTGGGAACACCTTGACACATGTAGGGTAGCTAAGCTAACGTGGCCTCGCTACGACTTAAAACGCACTAAATCACTACTAAAATTAAGCAGGATAAATCTTTCAAAAATAGTAGGAATCCTCACGGATCACTGTCTTATCGGAATACATGCTCTTCGATTGGGATTTACATCAAATGATTTCTGCAGAAGCTGCAAATGCGAGGAAGAGGTAGAAAATGTCCAGCATTTCCTCTGGGAATGTCCGGCCCTAAGTAAAAGGAGATTTGAAACTCTGGGTCATCCCTTCTTAAATGGACTTACCGAAGTCTCATGCCTGGAAATCAGGCATATAATAAAAGTCATAATAAGTTCGAACTGGTTTGTTGAGGAGGGATATCTCTCATAGGTCAAAAGAGATTATGTGGTATCACAATGGGCCTGTACTGGCCTAAGTGTACGAGTCGTCTGCTGGCTCAGCCATAAAAACCTAGCCTAACCTAACCTTTATGTTGCTACATAAGAATTTTTCTCTCAATTTTTGCTCTCAACGCTCCCAGAGCACTCTCTATCCATAGCTGGTTATAAACGATCGCAAATTGAAGGTAACGCAAACGAGCTAGCTGACATTGTAAAGATATCAGATGGTGGTGTTTTTACCATTTTACACGAACATTCGGGTATGCGAAAGCTCTGTGCAAAGTGGGTACCGCGTGAGCTCACAGTCGACCAAAAACAACAACGAATTGATACTTCAGAGGAGTGTTTGGCAAAGAAACGGCTACATTTGCAAAAGAAAGAAGTGTTGTTTCACTAAGACAATGCACCGTGTCACAAATCGATGAAAACGATGGCAAAATTGAATGAATTGGGCTTCTAATTGCTTACCCACCCACCGTATTCTCTAGATTCAGCCCCCAGCGACTTTTTCCTGTTTTCAGATCACAAGAGAATGCTTGCTGAAAAGAAATTCAAGTCCAATGATGAAGTAATCGCTGAAACTGAGGCCTATTTTGACGAGAAAGAGAAATCGAACTAAAAAAGTGGTATCGAAAAGTTGGAAAATCGCTATACTCGTTGTATCGCTCTCGAAGGCAACTATGTTGAATAATAATTTATGCCTGTTTTATCAAAATTTTGTTTTTTTCTTACTTATCCTACGGACTTATTGAATGACCTGTTACGTCCATTTTTCAGAATTCATTATAATTCCTGAATTGTACATGTTGCATGATAGTGGAACTTAGTATGTAGGTGCTACGGATCCAAGTGGTGGTAACTTACATATAAATGATGCAACGCCTACTCATAAATCAATAAAAATGCTATATTTCAGGCAATTTTGGTTGGTTTCGAAAAATTTTGTAATTAAGTTCGATTGGTTTCGGGCGGAAACTGTACTAAAAATGCGCATGATCGCAGTATAGCTACGCCCACTTTTAAAAAAAAAACATTCTAATTGTGGAATTGTACATGCTTTGATAATCAAATAACATCCTATTGTTTGTAGGGTACATTGGATCAAACGCTTTCACGGTATGAAAAAGGAGTGAACGGCGAGAAGAGAAACAAATGAAAACTAGTAAGAAATGATCTTCGACTGGGCCGAAGTTATAATACCCCCGCGGCCGAACCAAAGTATATTCAAAGTCTTAAGCAATCAATAAAATGTTTATCTGTAAAAACGTTTTCGTTATATTTTTAACAGAAAATATTCGCTTTTGTTTTTTGATAAAGTCGCTTTGTATGGGAGGTGGCCGTGGTTTAGACTCAATTTGGTTGAATTCCATACACATAGTACACGTTATATATCAAAGTGTATATGCAAAATTTCAAGTCCATACATTAATTTTTGTGGATTTTAGAGAAATTTTACCTTTTTGATAAAGTCACTTTGTATGGGAGGTAGGCGTGGTTTTCATCCGATTTGGTTGAATTTCATACTTAGAGTGTATTTTGTACATCAAAACTCATATGCAAAATTGCAAGTCCATATATTCATTTTTGTTGAATTCTAAGAGATTTTACCGTTTTGATAAAGTCACTTTGTATGGGAGGTAGGCGTGGTTTTCGTCCGATTTGGCTCATTTACGAACTTGACCTTAATTTTTTAGATAAAAGCTTAAATATTGAATTTCGTGATGATAGCTTTAAAATTACGGCTGTAATCGTGATCACAGACAGACGGACAGACGGACAGACAGACGGACATGGCTAAATCAACTCGGGTGGTGATGTTGATCAAGAATATATATACTTTTCTATACCTACCACGCCTCCTTATGGGCGTTACAAACGTGACAAAATTAATATACCCCCATTTACGTTTTTTAAACGTGGGGGTATAACCAGAGATGCAGAGCACAGAACCACAATACTCAGTTTGTACGGGAGGTAGAACCGCGAAACTCAAGGACTACTGCATGGATTAAGACAAAAATTTATATACATATTCTATGGGTCATGAAGAGTGTTGATACATAGTTTATATAAAAAAAATTTAAAAAAACTTTAAAAAAAAAAGAAAAAATTTAAAAAAAAAAACAAAAGGGTGCGAATTATTAAATTTAACGTCATTCTAGGCAAAAACTTCCTCACAAAAACCAAAACCCTAAAAACAAAATTATTTTTTTTCAATACGGTTATTGTTTTGCTTTTGTTTTTTGTAATTATAAAACATAAGTTGTGGGGGCTTACTTTGCTCACCAAAACAATTAATCAAATTGCCAAGTAGTTTGAAATACCTACACAAGATCAAGAGAGTGCCAAAAGGCAAGTAATAAATTTGAATAAAAATGGTTTTTATTGGGCAATAATAACCGCGGGTGTTCATTGAGAAGAGTTGGTTCAAGTGCTGTTTGATTCATTTTGTCGTGTTTACCTTATTTTTTGCTTAAAACCTTTTCCCACGACAATACTTGGTTGTTTTTTATGTTGTATTGGTTATAACTTAATTTATGGCTCCGATTGATGCCACAAGCATAAAAAAAAATTAAAAACAAACTCTTCAAAAAAAAAAAAAAAAAAAAAAAAAAAAAAGAAGACGAAACTGAGAAACTAATTTGTTTACTAGAGGGAAAATAACGAAAATATTAATTAACCTCAAATGTTAAAAACACTTGCCTTGCACTTGGCAACAGCTCACTTACATACATACCCAAATGTGTGGTGTTGCATGGTGTAGAAGTCAAGCTGGCGTATGAGGAACTAAGCAACTGAACAACAGAGTTAAAGTTGGAATAAAGTTGCACATACGCAACAACAGAATAACTTTGAATAAAGGGCTTTCGATACGTCAGCTACAAACGCTATGTCATCATTTACAGCTACTGGAAAAATAAAAAAAAAACAACACAGGTTGTCTGCAATGAACCGCAAACAATTAACACCATCAACAACTACAACAACAACAACACTGACAGCAATACTCAGTGCGTGTGCATTCTACTGCTGTTGTGTTGAACGTTAATTGCAATGTTGCAGCAAAAGGCAAAATTAAAAAAAAAAATACATTTTTCTTCTACATGTTTTGCTGCAATTGTAATCAATGATCGAACGTTGCGTTGTGTTGCTTTGCGTTACGTTCATTACACAATCGTGTAATGGAACAATGGATAGACAGAATACAGACAAAGTGGCGAGCAGTTTGGCCACTTGAAGAACGTATAAAGATGACGGGTTACAACACTTTTTCGTAGTTTTTTTTTTTTTTTTGTTTTGAGTGTTGAAAGAAATTGCTGTTCGTTGTTTTGGTGCAGCACTCTTCTGTGCTTGTACACTGCAATTACAACAATTAAGAAAAACTTATAATTAAGATTGATTGATATTGTCCGACTTGCCAACAGGTGGCTCGGGCTAATGCAATATTAAGTTTTTTTTCTTCTTGTGATGGAAATAACTTTTTTTTCGTTTTCGATGTTCGATCTTTAACAAAAATTTTTAATCAATTTATCATTGCTGTCGAACTTTACCCATGAAAATAAACTTAAATTAGCTCAAGATTAGCGCAACCCATAGTTCCAATAAGTTATTCCACCACCCATAGTTCCAATAAGTTAAAATAATAAAGGAATCACTTTTAAGTAAAAATGGATTATTTTCAAGAACGTTAACAAAATGGCAAAAAATTAAGAGTATACCATTTTTATCAAAAAATTATGAGTCTATTCCTATCTTCAGCTTGGAATAGAGCCCGACGTTTAAATTGTGCTCTCATCTGAGCAAGAAAATGAGGCGAATTCATAAGAAAAGTATTAGAAAGTTTTAATTGAAAAACATATAACTTTGAAATTCCGTTTGTGTAGGTTTTGGATTTAATTTCAAATTTAATTAAAATTTCTTCTCGGCTGAAATTTACTGGTCGCGCCCATCAACGGCACTAAGTTATCTAGTTGCTTCATATAATAAAAATACAGTCAATAATTATGAATGAATTGTTTATTTGGAAAAAGAAAATTTTAATTTTTATGCATGTTCAGCGGAGTGGGTCGGCCCCATACAAAAAAAAGAAGTTTAAAAACTTACCCCCCTTGAAATTGTACTGACCTCGAAAAGATTCCAAAAACAAAAAAAACTACTTTTAAGACTTCCCGTTTTTCGCATGCCAAAAAATAACATATGTATGTACGTTACTTTTACAGGAGTCGTTCATTAATATGATCGATTGGCATTAATTCACAATTAAGGAACCTGGAATTCTTCTAACATGTATATAGTATCTGTATAGATATATGTAGATATCGATATTAAAGGGCTGCACAAATGCATTTGCTTCTTTAATTACACCAAGTACTTTACGTTAAGCACATCACATGTAGAATAATTCAGCAAAGAGATAGCGTAAGTGCGTTACTTGTTGCTCAGAGAACAAGTAATATTTTAACTCTCTCTCTCAGATTGATATAAATTACCTTAATTGAGGTAATTTTTGACTAATTTCTTGGGCAGAGGTAAAAAGGTAATTTTTGACCAAAAGTGGTAAATTTTGCGAAAATAATTTTTTTAGACTTGTTAATCTTTTGAATTATTGGCAGCACTGTTACCTCTCTGAGCATACTCACAAGTGGTTTAAGAGCCCGAACAACACCAAAGCGGCTGTCGGTTGACGATCCTCTCTCGGAGAAATTCGCTGAGAACACGTCCGGAATCAGAGTTTGCCAGAACTTTTTTGAGAAAAGCGCGAGATTTTAAAAAAATATCGCCCAAAATCGCCCAATGAAAAAAAAATCGCCAAAAATCGCCATTTTTCTAAGAAATTTATTATATTAGAAAAAACCAAACAAATTATATAAATTTTTTTTCAAATAATATTGAGATCTGTTAATAGTATTAGATATTCTTATTTTCATATTTTTGAGATCTATAAAAAATAATAAAAAAGCTACTTCATTTTATACGAGAATTTTGATCGTTAAAGAACATTTTTTTAGAGACTATAACTTTTTAGAATTTTTCAATATGCAACTTTAAAAAAAAACTTTTTGCAAAAAACGTAGTTCCTACAGCCATTTTGGACTCTTCCTCCGTTTCGTCAATTCTCGAAGTATTGTTTAGTTCATACATTCATTTAGTTTATACAAGATGAATGCCAACTTACAAATATTGTCAAACATTTTTCCGCCTACGGCTGTCTTAATTTTGTATGCCGATTACCAAAATTCTTCACTTTCAGATGGCACTTTGTTTTTGAAAACATTGCTCCATGGAAATGTCAACAAAGATTCGTATTCGATTTCTTCTGCACGTCGCTCTTCAAGAGATAGATAACGAAGAGGGAGTTCACGGAAAGAAGGTCTTATATAGTTTAAACATCTTTCAGGACATAAAATAAAAGCATTTTCAAAAATTTCTAACCGACTAGGTAATCGTTTTAACATTTCCTTGATTAAAACTATAATGAAATTCTGACATTTTGATAGTATGTCTATGATAACAATATCATCACTTAATTTGTGAATTTCTTCATGGAACTGATAATGAAATGTTAGGTCATTAATTCATTTATAATTGCTTTTATCCGCTAAAATTTTATTTAAGCTGAATGTAGCTAAATTATCAAAATTGAAATTTTTGAAAATGTCTTCTTTTATAATTTTTGAAACAAGTCTTTGAATAAATGTTGTGATTTCAACGTAAGCTTGAAAAAGTCAACTTTTTCTCGTTGAAAATATGAATTAAGTGAGTTGATGTTTTGAAGAAACGGTCTCAAAAAAATAAGTATTTCGATATAAATAAAGTATCGGTAAGGGCTTGTGAGCTGTGTTCAGTCGCATTGTTAACAGAGTGTTCCAAACATTTAAAACAATTGTTATTTTCTTAAATTGAAATTTTAAACACATTAGATGAGTTTATGAAAAAAGATTGTTTTTACAAAAATCGCCAAAAAATCGCCAGGCGATTTCCTAAAAATTTAAGCGCAAAAACAAGAAAAAAAGCGCCCAATTGGCGATAAATCGCCCAATCTGGCAACGGTGTCCGGAATCAAGAATAATAGAAACAAGAATGATAGAAATAAGATTACGAGTTCCGCAAACGAGAGAGAGAGAGCATGACCAGCGTTGCCGTTTTGCTACAATTGTAGCAAATTTGCTACGTTTAAAATGAAAAGCTACAATGCTACATTGCTTCTTAAAATGCTACATTTTCATAGTTTCAAACAATTTTTGTATTTTCAATAGAAAAAATTAGAAAACGGACACTTTATCTTTTAAAACAAACCTTTAGTGCATTCACCTCTCAAACTCCATTTTATTTTTTCGATGTAAATAAACTGTGCGTAAAACTCGTTGCTATCTTCACGTTAATGAGATTTTTTGTAAAGCTTGAAATGGATACGTAAGTTGATATATAATTTATAATTTTAAATCAATAAGCTTAAATTCATTGTTTTTTTTTCAAAAAAAATTCGTGGTTAAGAAACCAAGAGTAGAAAAAGTGGACGAAGAAATTGAAGTGGAGAAAAAATTTATGAGATGTAAGTATTTTGGCTGTTTCTGTATATAGCTCTCATGAGAGAAATTTTTTTGAAATTGTACTATTTCTTTGCGGTGAATCTAAGAAAAACTACAGGATGTTGAGAGTGGAGTGGCTAAAAAAATGTCCATGGCTGTAAAATAAAAACTTTTTGCAAGCATGCAACAAGAGTACTGACAATATTTTATCACATCTTAATAGACACGCTACGTGTTCTGAACATGTACAAAATGTGGAATCCCGAATAAGACAAATATTGATGGATTCATTTTTGGATGCGGAGAAAGAGTAGATGGATAAAATTGTAAAAAAACGCAGAATTAACGATGGTCATGCTCTTGATATATATGCTACCGGCTGGTTCCACTGCTTCATTATTGTAACTTCATTAGCGCATTAAAACACTCAAAAAGATCTGGCTAGGCGCTTATTAACAAAATTCAATAATAATATTCAATAATAAGAAGTTGGGATAATGAAGCAGTGGCACAGCTGGTAACATTCATATTTATAAAAACAAGAATTGTTTCATTATTTACAGAATTTCAAGTATCTCTTTTAATACTATTTAAAACAATAATTGCTTTTTTTATCTTGAATAAAATAAAAATATAAACAAATAAAATTTTCAAAAAATTACATTTTTTTTTATTTTGCTACACTGCAGCCAGATTTGATACTTTTTTTGCTACGGAGAAAATGTATTGAGTGGCAACACTGAGCATGACGTCAAACAGCACTTTTTTTTACATTAACTGCATGCAATACTAAATATTTTTTTAAAATTTGAATATGACCTTTCATTATAAATACTGAAAACAAATTTGAACTTTAGGCCAAGTATGCTGACAACATGACAAATATGCAGCTTCTAGTCTAGTAGTCTAGTAGTCTAGCAACAACCAACAACAGCAACAACTGCTCTGTATAGAGCAAATCACACAGCTTGCCTATACAGACTGTTTCGTTGGCCGCTACACCAAGTCATTAGTAGTCTTGCATGACTTTTCACTGTGATCCACTCAAGCTACTTAGGTTCAACTTATACTGCCAATATGCCGAGAAAGTTACCCGGAAATTTATTTTTGACAGAGACAACGCTCTTTTACATTAGTAACTGAGTTCTTATCTACTTCGATGTAGATAACATTGTCATTTTGACCCTGTGTCAATGTTAACATTGATCGTATCATACTTTAAGGCATAGCCTTAACTCATGTGCATCTTCGAAACTTCGATCACAGTGGTTTACCGCGATCAGAGCATCTTGAAGCTGTGTTATTTTGTTGTTAGCTCCTCCCTTTTTCCATACTTCCATTTTTAGGATTCAACTAGTTTAACTGATGGCACACCTTCAATGGTGTGGAGACCATTTTGTGTGGAAAACTTTGTGATTTTGTGATAAACACACAACTAATAATTTTCTTAACATTTTAATATGGGCGTGCTCATCCAGAAATCTTAAAACTAAAATATAACCTTTCATTATTTATATTGAAAACAAATTGGCCCAAAATCAAGAATGATAGAAACAAGATTACGAGTTCCGCAGTCCCGTTCTTTAATGCTCTCTTTCTCAACTAAGTGCATGATGTCACGCAGCGCTTCTGCTTAACAAAAACGAGTGCAAATGTGCGATCACTTAGACAAATTGACGAAGTTGAATATAAATTCTTGAGAAAACTAAAGTAAACATAACTACTCTTCTGTATAAAAATATAGATATTTTTGTATACAAAATAATATACATTTCTTAAACTTTCACGATTTTTTATCTCCTGAAACATTCGAGAAAATTTTATTGCCCCAATATGTTTAGGAGATCCATATAAATATCATAAAAATAAAAAAAATATTTAGGCGTGGGCCCCAAAGTAAAATTATTCCAAAGTCTGACAATAGCACTGGATGACGTCATGCTCTCTCTCTCTCTCTCTCTCTCTCTCTCATTTTCGAAACGCATAATATTGTTTCTATCATTCTTGGTCCAGAATAGGAGCTGTTGTCGGTTGTCGGATCAGAGTTGCTTTTCGCTGTGTGAATTGTACAAATGTTATTTTTTCATGTTTTTGTTGTTTCTTTATAAATATATGTCAACTAACATAAAAAATTATAACAGTTGTTAATCAATTAAAAATTTTTTAATATTTTTATTTTGGGAAAAGGTAAATTTTCTCCGAATGTGGTAAATTTTTTCCCAAATAGTGGTAAATTTCAGTCCGTCTCTCTGGCAACACTGATGCATATGCAACTTGCTCTCATCGATTATACTCGTAAAAGTTATCGGCCGCTAACACGGCAAATGAAAAAATAACTACAAAGTTCTACCTTGTACTCCAAATACTTGCGGTTTAAATTAAAATCCATTATCAGTTTGCTTTATAAGTTGAAGTTATCAGTATTATCAGCTTTAAGGGAGGGTCGGAGAGGGTTAATATATATGACCGACCTCCATTATTTTTGCAATTGAAACATTTTGGAACCTATCCATTCTGACCCTTCCTTAGGAGGGCTATCATACAAATTTTATGATTTTTGCATATTTATACCTTACACTTACACTTCAACAGGGTCCCAAAGGGAAAAATGTTTGTCTGTCAAAAGTAATGGGGGTCGGTCATACATATTAAACTTCTCCGGGCCTCCCTTATAGCTATACGTGCAATGAACATTTGTCTTCTTAAATACTCAAGTACTTTAAGTACTTGCTTGCTAGTACTCCTCTTGCAAGTTATTTTCATTTACAGAATTAATGCGTGAGAGACAATTACTCATTTGTTTTGGCTTTAACTACCTTACAGTACGCCGAACTAGTAGAAAACTAGGACCCGTGGTAACCGCAACTAGTTGAACGCTAATACCTTTTATACGCTTTCTACTTTGTTTTTACACAGAGATGTCATTGGATGTAGTGACATCTGCCTCCCTCTGCATTACCAGTAGCGATTTAACTTTGTAACTTTTTTTTTACCTTTTTAATAATTTTTTTGAATGAGAAAAACAAAAGAATATAATAGGGGTAAATCGAGTTAACGGGTTTTACTAATCGAATATGATTTCGGATGTACAGTTCGTTCAGCCCTTTTCAATGACATAATATTAATATTAGACATGTTATGCTATTCAAACATTCAAAATATGTAAAATATGTTTTAAGCTACGCTAAAATATTTAGTTTTGAAATGTTTTAACAAATTTTACAATTTTTTTTAAATAAAATAAATTATTTTGACAATATTTGTTTTCAGGTGACAGTAAACAATTTTAAAATGGCTCTATAAAAGGCTTACAACATATTTCAGACATTTTTTTTAATCTCATTTGAAATATTTTATTCACCTTATGTTTGTTTTTAAAATACATGATATATTGATATATTTTTTGGCAATGTTTGCTATTTTTATAAATTATTTTTTTAATATTTTTCAATAAAAAAGTGTACAAATGTTTGCAAACGAAAAAGTCAAACTAACGTTGACAAACAGCAGCGACATTTTTTGAGAGCGTCACTGTATAGCAACTCATTCAGAGAAAAACAGCGATATAACTTAGGTATCGCTACCACAACACTTGGCAACATTTTAATCTGCTGAATGCGGCCAATATAACGGTTTTGTTACCAGGCGTTTACACTAGGCAGCAGTTTTTATCAATTGCAATAAATTCACAATATTAAACGAATTTCAAAACTGTCTCTTAAGCGCGCCGGAATTATTTTAAGACAGTTCACGAAACAGTTGCTCCGATGAAGATGTGAAGATCAACAAAAACGAAGACATGCTTATCTCTGCTGAACCGAAATATTATAATTTTGAACCATTTTTATTTTATTTTTATTTTTATAAAATTAAAAAAAAAACTTAACCCTAACATATTATTCAGTCGTAAAATTTGAAACTGGATCATCCGCTGACTTATAAATACATCAAACTATTTAATATGCGCAACAAAAATGTATGAATAGAATACAAATCGAACGGCATCAATAGAAGAGCTGAAAATTTGAAAATCATGTAAAGCTTTTTACTCATTTTAATTTTGGTGGATGCGCTGTTGAAACTATTCACCACTTTTTTACGCAGATTTTATTGTTTGCTTTTGTTTAGTTTTATTAGTTTTCACATAGTTTTACACTTTCGTTTTTATTTTTCTTTTGACACTGAATGCGGATGTGTATACTGTACAAACACATACAATCTGACACACATGTTTGAAATGTCAACTATCTAAATACAAGCAAGAAATACAACATGTTTGTCAACTTGTAAATTTATACTTTACAATTCCCTACTGCACTTTAGTTCGGATTTCGGGGTCGAGAGTAACTTTATATTCTAGTCTTGATAACTTTTTTCTCTTTTTTTCTTTTTTCACTCCTCAAGCAATTTCTTCCGTCAATAATGAAGCCACACCGAAATTTCACTTTCATTCATAATTGTTTACAGACATTGAATCCGAATGAGTTGTTGTTGAGTCAGGCTTTTACAATGCAGCACATGCCTACGTAAGGGTTAAGTAAGCTCGTGCGTGACTAGTAATTAACAACACGATGTTATTTGTCTCAATAAAAAATGAAAACTTTAAGCTTACATTAGTTTTTTTATATAATAAAAAATATAGCTTGGAATGCAAACTCTAAAAAGGGGCAATAAAAATACTCGTCAAACTACATCAATCATGGGCAACAATTAATTTTAAAAACTTCAAAACTATGTAAACACTTAATTGATAACAGAATCATTTGTCTTGATATCTGACATTTTTCTCTTTTACTTCTTTCTTTTCTTTTTTATTGTATTTTTTGCAGAGTTTTAAGTATTTTTTTATTTTAAGTATACATATGTAGCTGCAACTTCAATTTCTTTGCAAGGTTTTGATTGTCGTCACTTCTTTATAGCATCTTCGTAAAGTTTAGACGTTTATGCAAAAAAAAAAAAATTAATGTGATTTCTTCTACAGCTCATTTAATTTGAAGTTATGATAATTGTTGTTAAAATCTTGAGTTATGTGACTGCGTGGGCTTGTTAAAGAAAATTAAAAAATGTTTAGCCATCAAGTTGACTGATGTGTTTGAATTTTATTATTTTTTTTTTTTTTTTTTTTTTTGTTTTTGACTTCTCATAAAAATTTTAACATTTTAGTCATTTTTTACTGGAACCTTAATATACTGGTTTCGTTTAATACTTTTGACCGAAGGAAATCACTATGAACACTTGAAAAAGAGGAAGAAAAAGTGATATGTAAGAATAAGAACTGGATTATCGCAAAAGTGTCAAATCCGTGTTTGAATTATTGCCTCCTATGTTTTGTAGTTTTTTTTTATTTTTAAGATCTGTTTTAAAGTTGATATATAGTTGATATATAAGCTACCAGTTTATATGCAGGGGTTAAGATGTGTGGATAACTCCATGACTACGAATACAAAGAAGCTCATATTCGATTCGAAAAAGCTTCTTAAGAACATGAGCATCATATACAAAAAACTGTAAATACACATCTCGGTGATTTGGGTAAGATGAGCTGAATAAAAATCAGTTCTCTTTCTAACCGACTTCAAAAAGGAGGAAGTTCTCAAGTTCGTTGGTTTGTCCCTTTTTCTTTTTTTTTAAATGTATGTACATCGATAATTCTTAAAGCACTTGCCCGATTTTCCTAATTTTTTGTCATTAGATAGATACCATTAACGCGGGGGAGCGATATTCGACAGAGGGGCGTGTCACTATTAGAAAAACACTATATTTCAGTTAATATTGACTGAAATTTGCAGTAAAAATACAGGGGTAGGCACATTTATTACAAATTACGTTCGATAAAGTGGGCGTTATTTGTCAAAAAAGTGTGGCAATATTAGAAATACACTGTATATCAAATAATGTTGGGGTGTGGCAATATTATAAAATACTATATCTCAGTTATTATTGACACTAGCGTACTGATATTTTGTATGCAGGTAGGTGGGTAGATGGAATCATTACAAAGTGGGCGGGATTGTACATAGGGTGTGGCACTTTAAGGAAAGTAGTATATATCGGTTAGTATTGATACTTAGAAACTGAAATTTGGTTCAGGGCTAGATAGAATCATTACAAAGTACGATCAATAAAGTGGGCGGGATTAGAAAAAGGGTGTGGCATTTTACTAAAAATTGTAAAGAGACAGAAATGGAAAATACCCAACAAACTTTCAGGAATTAATAAAACAAGTTTTTTATGAACAAAGTTTGATGTTAAAAATTTTCCTCAAAAATACTATGACATAAATATTCTCTAAAAAGGAAGAAATAGAAACTTTTTAACAAAAAAAAAAAAAAAATAAAAAAAAACTGTCTTCAAAATCACTACAAAGTACAAAATAATTTTAAATAACTTTTCCCATTAATTTCTTGGTCAAATTTTAAAAGTTATTTATATGTATTATAATATTAGAAATCTTATCATTTCCATTTTTTCTAATTTGTTTTATTACCATCAATATATTAATTGCTTTATTAACATAAAGCTTTGAAGTCGGCGCTATTTAAAATTATTTTTTACTTTGTAGTGATTTTGAAATCGGTTTTTTTTGTTTTTGTTAAAAAGTTTTTATTATTTTAAAGTAATTTCCTTACGATTTTTTCAACTTTGTAGATTCCCTGATCATCTCTTTATCCAATATTGTCCACAAGAAACAATTTGCGTTACTTTTCACCCGCCAAAATACAGGCAAGTCTATTTTTATATTTTTTAAAAGTTTTTTTAATACCGGACTTTTCGAAATGAAGTGTTTAAGCTGTAGGGAAAGAAGATTGAAAGAAATAGGGAAAGGAGACTGTTGGGAAATTTCTGAGAATTTCTTCAAGAACAACAAAAAAAAATCTTACTTACCCCGAATTCAACTATTTCTTTATAGCCCTTAGCACATTAGCGACGACATTAACCTTACGACATCTGTGAATTTTTTTTTACATGTATTTCCTATGAAGAACATTTTTATGGTAATGTCGCAACGACATAGTTTCAATGCAACAATGTAGTTTTCGTCGGAAAAGACCTTTATTTAATTTTAAGAGCGACAAATATGAAAATAACTCATTTTCTAAGGATTTATTCAAATTAATAGTATTGTCTTCGTCACTGTCGCGTCCAAAATAATTTCAATGACTTGTCGTGAGGTTGCTTTCGTTTCCAATGAGTTCAGACTATTAACATCAGACGCATATATTTGTTTTTGGAAGTTTTTCCCGCTTGATTATTTTTTTTTTTCTCTCTCTTCTACTTACATAATAAGTTTGGCTCTCGAATAATATTTATTGACAACTTGCTTTGAAATACATAGCGTATTGTTGTATTTTTACTATTGTAGTGAGAGTATTTGCAATGGCGCGAGAGCATATTGTAAATATATGCAATAGGTTTTTGTTATAGCATTTATGCAAAGGCGTAGCAAATGAAAATAAGTACAATTGGTTTTTGATATTGTAAAAGGTGCAAACATTTTTTACATTTGCTATGGTGCAAAACTATTTGTACCGCATTGTGAACAGCCCTGATATTTTACATAATAAAAAAATATATCTCTAATAATATGCATAAGAAGGTAACGATCGAAATCTTTAAGAGTATTCATGCAAATGGGCAAAGCCCTTATAAAACAAGATAACTTTATCCCCCTTATAAATGAACTGTCAAAATTTGTACAGAGAAGCTTCTTGATTTAGGTGAGCAAACGAAGTGGCAAACTTATAACAGTAATCAGCTGATTTTGTTCTTATTAATGTTAAGTGTTATTGAAAGAAAGCGGCATTTTTAATTCAATCAGAAGGTAAATACAACATTTTTCTAATTTATCCTGGAATGCAGACGGTTGACTGTTTTTGTTTTACTTGGTAAACAGCTTTCATATAAGCAAGAAATTCATTAATGGTTTTAGGGGACGTTCATGCAACCTGCGTGATAAAAATAACTAATTGCCCAATATATAAGTTTGCCGAGTTGCATGAATACCCCTATTATCATTTTATTGGAAATATCAATATAAAATTCATTAGATACACACCCTGTATTTAGCATTTTCCAATCTTATTATTTGTTTTGCCATACAATGTAAAGTCACTTTTATTTATGTGTAAATACATAGATGTTTATTTTTCGTTCTTTGACATGTTTTTAATTTTTGCGCATTCTTGTCTAGATAAAAAAGATGATAGATATACAAATTTATCAGTTATAAGATATCGTCGCTATTGTTCGTGAATACCACCATCTTGTTCATTTTATCATTGCGACTGATTGACACATTTTGAAACTGTTGACAAACATGAATGGCAGGGTTGCCTTAATTTATTTAGATATGAATTTTTTATAATTTCCATTCTTTATTTAGCACCATAACTCTTTGGAAATGAGCAAAATTGAGGTTATCTTCCTAATTCGACTTCTACTTAAATAATTTACTAAATTACTCTTTGTTAATAATGATGCTATTAATGTTATAATAGGTTTGTTCCCGTATTCACTTCAAGTAACTTGAAGTTGCTCGAAAGCGTTCCTTTACACTTTTTTTCGAGCACGAGAGAGAAGAAAACAAACAAATTGTCACTCTCTTTAACTCGAACTTTACTTGCAAAATTTATTCCACCACGAATCTCTTGCTTCAAACTGATTGTCAAAGTGACAGTTTTAAATTGTTGTGTTGGGAAAAAAATTTATGAAATTGGTAGGCAAATTAATCAAAATAAAATTAAAATAAGAAAAATGAACACAAATGGAAGGTCAAAAGATCCTAGCTAAAACAATAAAGTATAACTTTTTGAATTTTCCATTTTTTGCAATTCAATTTTTAACCTAATTTTAATTGGTAAAAACCAGCTGTTGTTGTTTACGTTCTTTTAGGCAAATTTTCTCATTTTAACATATTAAATTACTCTCTATTGCTCGACCTTTTTTCGAACTTTACTTGAAGAGAGTACGGAAACAGAGCTAATGCTTTTTCAGTGCCACTGCATTTTTTCCATTTTGTGTATTCTTTGGAAATAACTTTTAAAAGAATAGTTTTATTAGTTAAATATTCTCTTAAAATTCAATGCATCAAATGCATCACTTGGAGTTAATGATATATTAACATAGGGCTATTCCCGATTACGGGCAAATAGCGTAGCATCGTGGCATTTGCAAAATATGATGGCAAATATTTTCAACACAACAACAAAATGTACAGATTTGCATTTGCCCGACTGTGTTAAATTTGCAACACTAAAAGCTCATTGCATACAGTCGAGCATGGGCAACACTTACTTGCCATTCAATCAGCTGTCACATTTTAACCAAACGCCGCTACAAAAAAAAACACTCTGAAATGGAATTTGAGCCATGTGAGTTTTATTTGCAACAGTGTTCTAAAAAGTATGCTCACAGTTGATGGCAAATATTTGGTAGGGCATATATTTGCAAAGCTATTTGCCCGTAACTGGGAATAGCCCTCTTGTATTATTTCATACATTTTTACAAACTGCACAAATTACAGCAAATTACTCTAAGAATTTTTCTACTTTGACAGACATGTTTTCCCCAACGTGCAGACCTAATGACAACCTAACGTGTTAGGAAGCGCTTCCAAAGCTGACACAAATGTTTGCAGTTCATTTGCTGTCATTGTTTGGAAGGAATTGGAATAATTTGTTCAAGTAAACAATTCCAATGCAACAGACAGTGCAACAGTGAAAACTCATTTAAAACACAAAGCTTTAATAATGACGTCTTTTCTCTCTCTCTCTCTCTCTCTCTCTCTCTCTCTCTCGTTTTTAAACGTAAAATGATTTCAGTGCATATTGTTAAAAAAATTGTTAAATTTTAATTAATTTTATGTTTGCTCGCATGTCAAGTTTGTGGCGCTTCGTATTTCTTTCATGTTTTTATTTTTGTTTTTGTTAAGCTTATCTTAACAAGATGTGTGGCAACATTGTAGCTCATTCATAATGCGACAAAACATCGCTGTTAAAAGTTATTAAATCAAAGAGAAAGTGACACTTTTATGCGATCAATAAAAAAAATAATAATAATACTAAAGTGCTCGAGCTCATATATAAAATAATTATGTATGTGCGGAAAAAGGTCAAGCTATACAATAGTGGTATTTGTCTTTATATTGTAATAATTGTTAAAAAAAACAGTTAAAATCAAATAAGGAAATCAATGGCGAAAGTTTAATTAATACTTTTTATATTTAATTCTTTATAGAAAATTATCTGACAATTGGAATGTGTTGAATATTTTTCAAGGTTAGTATAGGAAAGAATTAGTCACGGAAAAATTATCACAAATAAGAAAAGCCTTTTTTTTTTGGTTGATCCCTTTTTTATGAATGAAATATAAAATTTTAACTCAAACATGTACATATGAACACAAAGAGCTGCACAAAACATTCTATTCATAGCAATTGAATAGTGTGGACTATGTAGGTGCAGTGTATTTCAATGCAGCCATGATATCTTGCAAAAATGTTTTGTATGAAGCAAAGCCAACACCACAAGAACTGCATATTTTGAAAGCTCTTCGTTTGTGTCGTTCTGTTTTGAAAGTTTTGATATGAAATAATATATCAAACCATAGAACGGCACTGAAGTAAAAGCAACGGGGAATCATAGCACATCGAGTGCACCATGCATTCACAAGTAAAGAGGGACAGTCGATAACATAATTCAAACTTAAAAAATTAAAAAATGCTATATCTCGAAAACGAAACAAGATAGGCCAAAAATAATACCAGATTTGGGCTATTTAAAGGTGTCTCGAACTCAAGACGCACAGATAGATGGGTCGGACGATATGATAGCCTTAAAAATAAGGAAAAACGCCATATCTTGAAAACAAAGCAAGATAGGCCAAAAATTGCAAAAGATTTGTATTTTAAAAGGGGGTCTCGAATTTGAGACACACAGATAGAGGGATCGGACGATATGAGAGCCTTAAAATTAGAGGAAGCACAATATTTTGAAATATTTTTATTTACATGTATTGGTGTCGGCCGATATTTAACCAATAAAAAAAAAAAAATCAAAACATAGAATATACATAGGTGTAGTGCATATTCATTTCAATATTCTACTTCCGATAGGATTATACTTTAGTGTTCTTAGATTATCTAAGTTAGATACTGAAGTTAAGTACATATCAAAATATCTGCGTTTAAAACTACTTCTTTTGAGACGAAGTACTTGAATAATAGTAGATGGCTTGTAAGTAATTTTTCTTATGCTGTTGCAGCTCTTTAGTTTTTACCCGACATGGCTTTTTGTAACTTTTCCTATTTCCACAACTCAAGTAACCACTTCGCGAAAAGTGTTTTGAGACGTTTGAAGACATAAAGGAGAATTCACAGAAGGAGCGGAGGCGATTCCAAAATAAGTCTATGAAAAATGTTTTCAAGATTGAAAGAAGCGTTAGAATAAACATATGTATTGCTTCCAATGTAGACTACTTTCAAGGAAATAAAATTATAATCGATGAACAATTGAACCGCTTTCGTTTTATTTTGAAGAAATTCGGGTATTTTTTGATTAAAAGGAATAATTTAGTTATAATTTATTATTTATTTGTACACATGTTCAGTAAAGTGTCCCGATGAATTTTTTTTGGTTTCCTTAACGCAAGACCTCTTGAAATTTGCGTAATTAATTATTCAAATTACAAAACTAATTTAAAAAATAAATAAAACTGAAAATTTTAAATTTTATAGTGATATTTCGCTATCCTAAACTTCGGTTCCTAAACTAAATATAAAAAATAGTTACTTTGTTAACGACAATTTAAACATTTGAGTGAATCCCACATGTTCCGATGTAGCCCTGTTATTGGTTTGACATCCCTGCAAGTGAATATGGTAGCTAAACTCGTTTGACATCCCTTCAAGTGAATATGGCAACTAAACTCGAGTAAAAAAAAAATGAGATTTGCTTTTAAATCTTTTTGTAATAAAAAACTTACTCTTCTATTTAGGAGTAATATATACACGACGTTTAGATTTGCAAGCAACATCACATAATGAGCTAGAGGCATAGTGAGACTACTTGTGCTATATTAGGACCATTCAAAGAATTGGAAAGTTGGCAGCTACCAACTAAAGGGACGTCATTCAATGCATTTTATTTGAAAAACGACCTGAAATTGAAATATAATGGAAAGGATCCATCGAATTCAGGTACACATTCGATTTTTTTGATTTGGACCAGAGCTTCAATTCCAGTTGTAACTAAGGAACGAGTTATTCAATTACTGAAATCCGATTTCGATAAGTACCTCAATTTGAAAAGATAACCCAAAAACAAGCAAAATGATACATTTGAAAACAAACTGAAATCTTTTTTAAGAGTCATCTCAGAAGCTTTTCGACGTTGATACTTGTAAATGCACTTAATTTGAATCTTTCTCGTGCTCTAAACCTAAGAAAGTTCCCATCAATGAGAGACGTTTTTTGTTAGATCAAAGAATTGACCGGAAAATGGTTATAATAGATGTTGATAAAAAAGAAACGGATGATAAGATGAATGAAACGACAGCAGAGACAAATTGAAAAGTCGATAAGGGTAGCAAAAAAATCATGTTCACAAAAAACCGATTCTACTTCAGCAAATTGTAATGAAGATTCAGTATATGAATCTTCCTCAGAAATATATCCGATAACAGAGGCACCGATAACACAAACACGCCCTCGACAGAGACTCCATCGACTTAAACGCAAATCAGATTACATTACCGTTGCCAACAGTTGCTAAGGTCTGTGATAGAAACGGTTTATCGACGCGATATGCTGTTGCTTCTGTGGTTTTGGTTGACGTTGGCTTGGTTTTTGTCGAAAATTTAACTCTGGTTATTGATGAAAATAAGATTCACAAAGCTGTTTTTAAAACCCGGACAGAAGTATCAAAAAATATTGGAGGTATTGCTATAAAAAGCATTTACTTTGATGGACGAAAAGAAATAGAACCAGGTTGCAATCTCGACGGAAATGCCAAATTTTAGACACAAAAATAAGTTTAAATTCTATATTTTTGTCATTGATTCAAAGCTGTATTTTATTTATTTTGTTTGCTTGTGCTTTTTCAAAATTAATTTAAATAATAAAATACCTTTTTAACTTTATTTTTATAATATTGTAGGCACATGGTGTATTTTTGCAAAAACGTAAAACTTACAAAACAACCAAGTCGGCAGAGCCCTCAAGATGACACGTAATTATATTTTTTTTACCTTTTTCGTAATCTGTGTAAAATTTCGCAAATTTTGATACCTCTTGTGAAGTGTAACTCAAAAAAAATTTTTTTCTCATACATGGACGGGACACTCTAATGTTCAGTTTATTTTTAGATTTAAATATGGGTACTTTGCGAAAGTTGCAAACGAACATAAAATAATGGAATTAAGTAAAATTTACAGATTTTTATTACATTCGAAATCTTCACATTTTGACACGGCGCAATTTGTCAACCCGAAACGATCGCAAAACTCTCACTTTGTCCCAAAGCTTTGTTTGTGGTTCGCAAAACTCTCACTTTGTCCCAAAACTTTGCTTGCGGTTCAGTGGGTTGTAAGCTTCTCTAAAGATATCAATACAATTTTTTTTTTTAAGTACTATTTTAATAACTGCTATCTAGTTCACCATCAGTTTTACTCAATTATCATAAGAGCTTAAATTTTTTGTATAATTTCTTTTGTTCTGACATCGCCAGTAAAAAAATTTGCGCTAATTTTTTGACTTTGTGCGGGACTTAACAATATTTTCTTTTTTTTCAAGTTGGTTTCGGCTTTTTCTTTACAAATATTTTAAACAATTATATTTTAGACTTCACACGCAGGAGATAAATTTGGTAGGGTAATTGTTGTGGGCAGAAACATTACTTTTTTCACAATGATTTGTTAAAATAATTAATCGAAAATTAAATATTTGGACTAATTTCAAATTTGCAAAAGACGCCTGCGTGCGCCTCCTATTGAAATATTTTTGTCGAACTAAGCAGTAAAGAAATGATTTTAACACATTCCATCAATGTTGACATTTGACAGCTGTAATTCGTAATTTATGCAAACATATGTTCAAACCTATTCGTCATTTTAAGCTGACTGATTCATTATAATAATACTTGATTTTTAAATATCGTAGGTGTTACATGTGTGTATGACAAACAAGGTGTAGTCGAATATTTTGCCCAAATTATATTAATTGAGTTAATGCGCTGTTATTATTGTGAAATTTTCTTGTCAATATTTGATTGAATGTCAGTTGAACTAAATTTTTTAGAAATGCAGAGGCGTCAAATGAAAATGAATATTTTTGATCTTAAAACAATGGTACAGTTGTATGAATATGAATTTGTTAGTCCCACATAAAAGTTGCATTATGGCAATAATTTTGGCATTCATTTTTATGGCATCAGTGAGACTAAGTTGATAAATACCTACAGTAAAAAAAAAGATGAATAAAATATTTTCAAAACATAATACTTCGATTACACGGTACAACGGTGAAGAAAGCTCAAGAGGTTTAATAGCTGTTCCTATAAAAATCTACAATGTTAAACAAGATGGCGTACTCAGATTTCACGTCAGATTTCAGATTTCACGTCTGAACTCATCACGTCTGAATTTCGTGTTAAAACACTTTGAAAATGCAAAAATTACATAAATTTAAGTTAAAAAAAAATGGGTGTAAGTTTTTTTTTTGTTTTATTATTACATACGAAAATTTTCAACTTTTAAGTTGTTATAACTTAAGGAAGAAACAAGGACGCCATCTTTTTAAGCGTATTTCATTTCTATAAGAACCTTTTTTAAATTTTTTAATCGTTAACATATAAATTTTTTAAACTAAATTTTCAGATGGAAAAAATCTGAGAGCGCCATCTTGTTTAGCATCATCAATTTCTGAAGGAACGTCTCTCAAACCTCTTAAGCTTATTTAAAAGTCTATTTCGTTGTACCGTGTTATTTATGTAAAATTATAACAATCAAGTCTTATTCTGCGTGTGAAATCAGATTAAAGCCACCCCTACCTCAATCTACCCCATCATAATGATAAAATCTCGAGAGATGCTACAAAAATTATTCTTAAACTCGAAATTTTGCACAAAAGCTTTGATTCCAATTACAGTGTACATTTTTCAAAACTTCCTTCAATCTTGAAAAAATTCTTCGTGGGCTACGAATTCTCCTTTATCGCCTCAATCGTCTCAAAACGCTTTCACAAAAATAACCCATTTGAACTTTTTTGTTGACATTTTGCACTTAAACTTTGATTTCAAATATTTTTTTTTTAAATTTTACAAATCCGAATGGGTATCACTTCTACTTCATATAAGAAGTAATGTCATTAAAATAACAACACCTTCATGTATTTAAAAAAATTTATTTATTGACTTAATATTTTACACATAAACTTTGACATGTAAAACGTACAATGACTTTGAAATAAAAACCACGCCTCTCTCCGTCAAAAAGCACAAGCTGAAGTCATCAAAATAATAAAACCTTCATAAATTCGGATAATATATTTATATTTATATAAACACGAGTGAGGGCGCATTTTAACTTCGGCCAAGTTTTAAGCTGTTTAGATTTTTATGGCGGCCGTGGCGCAGTGGGTAGAGTGCGTGACCCACACGCCAGAGAACCCTGGTTCAATTCCATCTGACACAGAAAGTTTTTTCAATTTTCAATTAAACTAATTTTTCTGTTTGGTCGTCATCTCTCTGCAGACAATGGCAAACATCGGGAGTGAATAATGCCGTGTAAAGCTTCTTGAGAACATACATATTAGTCGTTTGGAGTCGGCATAAAACTAGTAGAGGTCCAAGAATGATAGAAACAAGATTACGCGTTCCGCAGTCCCGTTATCTAATGCTCTCTTTCTCAACTGAGTGCATGACGTCACACAGTACTTTTGCTTGACAAAAGCGTATGCAAATGTGTGATCTCTTAGGCAATTGACGAAATTGAAAATAAATTCTTTCGAAAAAGTAAAGTAAAAGTATCTACTCTTCTGTATTAAAATATGAATATTTTCGTATACGAAAAATATGAATTTTATAAACTTTCAAGATTTGTATATCCTAAACTATTAGAGACTGACAAAATTTTGTTGTACCAATGGGTTAAGGAGATCCATATACACATTATAAAAATAAGAAAAACAAAATATTTAGGCGTGGATGTGGGAGTAAAATTATGCAAAAGTCTGACAATATCGCTTGTGACGTCATACTCCCTCTCTCTCATTTGCGGAGCACGTATTCTGGTTTCTATCATTCTTGGTAGAGGTCCAGTTCTCGATCAATTTTGTTCAAACATTTAATAACACGCACAACACAATTTGATCATAAGAAGTTCGGTCAAAGTCCTTTTAAAGGCTGAAATGGCCAGTTTATCATTATTAAGATTTTTATGACATGTCGAACTACATTTTATTTTAAGTTTAGTTTCTTATATCATCATACTATCTATTCCACCATTACATTTAACATACATTTAACTACAAAAAAGGAATTTGTTTGAAAATTACTAAACATTACCTGGGTTTTCTGGCACAATCGCTTTTCTTTGACGTTTTACCCATTTTATAATTGTAAAAATTGAGGGATAAAAAGTCCAAAAAGTAAAGAAAAACATAATAAATAAAAAAAAATATAAAACAAAAACAGTTGCAAACTTTTTTACAGCTAAAATCACTAAAAATTATGAAATCGGAAACTGGGAGAACATCTTGACTTGAAAGATATTACACGAAAAACTCAAGCATTCTATGCTTGAATCAAGCAAATAGACTATCAGTTTACGCTCAAGCGTAAATTCAAGCATCATTTTGTTAGAACTGAGCAAATTTAAAACATATGATATTAAGAATAAAACGTTTAATTTAAGAAACATTTGTTTAAAAGTCAAGAATATTTTTTCTAGACTCAAGTCTAATATTTGCTTGAAGTGAGAAATTTTTTCTAGATTCAAGTAAACAATTTGCTGAAAACTAGATTAGTTTGCTTGATTTGAGAAATTTATTTTCCTTGAATTGAGAACAACTTGCTTGATTCAAATAAAGAAATTACTGAAAACTATAATAATTTGCTTGATTCAAGTAAACAATTTTCTTAATACTGGAATGTTTTGCTTGATATTAAAAAGTTCATTTTGTTATTAAGAGCAGAATATGCTTGATCCAATTAAACAATTTGCTGAAAAGGAGAATAATTTGCTCAATTAGTGGAATTTGTTTTCCTTGAATTGAGAAGAATTTGCTTCATCCAAATAAACAATTTTCTCAATATTTTAATATATTAAGGGGAGATACGCAGTCAGAACTTTTTTTTTTTTTCAAAAAATTTTTTTGCATTTTTTTAAAGCCTTAAGTTTCAAGAATATTTGGTGAAAATTTCAAGTTAATATCTCAAAAAATAACAAAGTTATAGCCTACTGAGTGAACCGCCTTCTAGAGCGCGCAGTGCTGGCGCTTATTTTCAAACGCGTTTTTCTCGAAACCATGTTTTCAAAGTCGGTGACCAAGATTTCTCAAAGCTCAGTGAACCGATCGTTTTGATTTTTTTGCAGGCTTATTGTACACATAATAATCTCGTACTTGTCATAGGATTTTTTTTTTTTTTAGCTTCGTTCATTTTTTATAGGCAAAACTATGACGAATTTTTGGTCGAAAATCGTTTTTTTACGTTTGAAAGTCCGCCATTTTGTGAAAAATCAATATTTTCAAAAACGGCTATGACAAGTACGAGTTTTAAGTATCTACTTTAATAATATATTTCATTTTTTTGTTTCAGATGAATTAAGGAGGAGCAATCTTGGTCACCGCATTTCACCTTTTTTTCAGAGCGCTCTACAAAAACTGCTGTATCGACCTTAAGATTAAATTTTTTTTAATAAAAAAAAAACTAAAAATACTCTTGAATGTGTATATTTTTAGGTATAAAAACCCTCATTCAAAAATATCCCATAGGTTTCCTTAAAAAAATTCACAAACATGACCTTTTTTTTCGGCCTCTGGCTGCGTTGCTCCCCTTAAATTTTTCTTTTTCTTAACAAGAGAAGAATTTGCTTGATCCAATTAAGTTTTCTGAAAATTAAAAAGATTTGCTTGATATTTTATATAACATAATTTTTTATCTTGTATCTGAAACTAGCAAATAGCTAACTACATTGTGTTTTTCAATTAAACAAAAATTTAACTTATCTCATTTTAAAAGATTTTCTGCTATCTTGTGATAAATTAATAAATTAATTAATTGTGGTAAATTAATTGTGATTAGATAATGAATAACATATCTTTAGATGAGAAGTTTTTTCCAAATTTTCACTCATAATTTTAAGGCTAAAGGTTGTAAGATTTAAGATTGAAAGTACGTGTACAGTTTTACATCCTTGAATCTTTTTCAGCAAAAGTCTTGCCAAAGACCTCTTATAAATAATACTAGGTTTTTTCTTAATTTTGCAGAAGCTTTTTTCTTTGTGTACCCCGTTAACCCAACAAGGTTTCACTGTTCTCTCTTACCATACAAAACAGTTTACGCGTTACTCGCAAAACTCACATCCATTTTCAGTTCGTAAATTCGTATGACAGCAGCTGATTTACCACTCGTAACATAATATCCATGTGTATTCTTTATAATTCCAACAAAATTTAAGAGACATCTAAGCAATTTTTTATTTCATTCAAAAAGCAAATTGTGCATCTCTTTTTGTATAAGGAACCCATGACCCCAAACCCAGATTTGGGAATAAATTCGAAAATTCAAGTATAATATTACCATATAAGAACAGTTTATAAGTCCAATACAAGCTCTAAGGACAGTAGTATAAAAGCAACTATCCACTTTTCCCACAGAATTTCTCTCAGTGCATCAGTTTGTATCCAACCCTGCGCATGCCGATAATAAGAGCGCATTTCAAGCTTAGAAAACATTTGACTTTTGTTTACTTTTTGTCGCTATAAAAAGTAAACAAAATGCCGCAAATTTCATTAAAATTGCGAAAACGAATTTTGTACTATTACTGTACAGAAAAAGGAGTTTCATATCGTGTCCTAGCAAAACGATGTGAGGTATCACACAAATCATTCAAAAATATAGTGGAACGTTATGGCGAACACGTCTCTCTATCGAATTTACCAAAAAGTGGTCGAAAAAAGGTCCACGTCGTCCCTATTTGGCGCAAAAGTTGTTGAGCTTGATAAAGAAGAGTGCTTCGATATCAGTTCGGGATTTAGCTAAAAAGTTAAAACAACGGTTGGAATGATACAAAAAGTGAGGCAGCGCTACAATTTAAGGACATATAAAAACAAAAAGATTGAAAAACAAAAAAAAAAAGATACAGTACTTTCGACCATGTCGTAACACAAGACGTAGAATTATTCAATTCGCATTCGATGACATCTTTTTTAAAAACTATTTAGCAAAATATTTATTCCATACACCTGAGCATATGACCTTTAAAAGAGTGCCGGAGAGGGTTAATATGTATGACCGACCCCCATTACTTTTGTAAGAGGAACATTTTTGCCTTTGACACCTTTTCCCTCCGATCACTCCTTAGGGGGGCTCCCATACAAATTTTATGGTTTTTGTGCCAGAAAGGGTTAATATGTATGACTGACCCCCATTAGTTTTGCAAAAGGAACATTTTTGTCGTTTACACCTATTCCTTCCGACCACTCCTTGGGGGGGCTCCCATACAAATTTTATTGTGTTTGTGCCGGAAAGGGTTAATATGTATCACCTACCCCCATTACTTTTGCAAAAGGAACATTTCTGCCTTGAACACCTATTTCCTCCGACCACTCCTTAGGGGGGCTCCCATACAAATTTTATTGTGTTTGTGCCGGAAAGGGTTAATATGTATCACCGACCCCCATTACTTTTGCAAAAGGAACATTTCTGCCTTGAACACCTATTTCCTCCGACCACTCCTTAGGGGGGCTCCCATACAAATTTTATGGTTTTTGTTTATTCCATACACCTGAGCATATGACCTTTAAGAGAGTGCCGGAGAGTGTTAATATGTATGACTGATCCCCCATACTTTTGCAAAAGGAACATTTTTGCCTTTTACACCTATTCCTTCCGACCACTCCTTAGGGGGGCTCCCATACAAATTTTATTGTGTTTGTGCCGGAAAGGGTTAATATGTATCATCGACCCCCATTACTTTTGCAAAAGGCACATTTCTGCCCTCAACACCTATTTCCTCCGACCACTCCTCAGGGGGGCTCCCATGCAAATTTTATAGTTTTTGTTTATTTATTCCATACACCTGAGCATATGACCTTTAAAAGAGTGCCGGAAAGGGTTAATGTGTATCACCGACCCCCATTATTTTTGCAAACGGAACATTTTTGCCTTTGACTTCTATTCCCTCCGACCACTCCTTAGGGGGGCTCCCATACAAATTTTATTGTGTTTGTGCCGGAAAGGGTTAATATGTATCACCGACCCCATTACTTTTGCAAAAAGAACATTTTTGCCTTTGACACCTATTTTCTCCGATCACTCCTTAGGGGGGCTCTCATACAAATTTTATGGTTTTTGTTTATTCCATACACCTGAGCATATGACCTTTAAGAGAGTGCCGGAGAGGGTTAATATGTATGACTGACCCCCATTACTTTTGCAAAAGGAACATTTTTGCCTTTGACACCTATTCCCTCCGACCACGCCTTAGGGGGCTCCCATACAAATTTTATGGTTTTTTCGATAAAACCGGCAACTGTCGATAAATAGGTAGCAAGTTTAAGCAAACAAAAACATCAAATGTTGGCTTTATATTTCATGTAATTGTGTAAAATTTATATAAGTTAGAGAGTTCTAACATGAATTTTTGTCGCATTGAGGATCAAGCAGACCAAAAAGTGCTAACATCAACATTGTACGATCAGTACTTTAGGCCCACCAAAGGCTCAAAAAGTTATATAAATACCGACACTTGAATACTATCAACCACCCTACTTACCTCCGAGAATGACGTATTCTACGTCAAAACTGGGAAAAAAAGAATAAGCAAGTTGTATCATCGTCTTAACAAGGAAAAAATTCAGTGTGTAATTATGGATAATGTATTTAAAATTTGACTTTTCTACACTTCCTGGTCCCCAATATTATACGAAAGCTAAAGGTGAGGATGTCAACGACTCCGCCAAGACGGTAGAAGTCGAAAAGTTCGGAAGCAAGGCTCTCATTTGGCAGGCGATGTGTTCATGTGGCCTGAAATCAAAAATATTTTTCACAACAGGGACAGTTAAGGCCAAAATTTACCAAAAAAAGTGCCTCCAGAAACGGCTCATACCATTCTACAAGCAGCACAAGGTGCTGACTAGATTCTGGCCCGATCTGGCTTCAGCTCATTACGCCACATCAACATTAAAGCTGCTTAACGACAATGCTATAAATTTCTTTGGAAAAGAGGAAAATCTGCCAAATGTTGGTGAGGGTTACTGGGCTCTAATGAAACAAAGTAAAAAGAAAACTGGAAAATGTGCTAAAAATTTCACAGACATCACACGGAATTGGCGAAGAGCATCTTCTACCCTAGCGAAAGAGGTAGTAAACACAACGTTTGATTTAGAGCGTTAAGCAAAAAATTCGAAAGACTTTTAAGACCTAAATTATTTGTTATCAAAACTTTTAAATATTTTTCATAAATGTGTCTTAGGGCCAGTTTTTCAGTGCGAGTTTAAACTCTAGTCAAGTTAAACCGCGGTTAACTCACCAAAATTGGACGTTTAAACTCGGTTGAACTAGATATTTTAGCATTCGTTGAAGTTAAATTGACTTAAATTATCATATTATGTGTTTCTTTTTTGCCTAAACCGAGTTTAAACGTCCAATTTTGGTGAGTTAACCTCGGTTTAACTTGGCTAGAGTTTAAACTCGCACTGAAAAACTGGCCCTTAAAGTGATACCTGGCTTATATTTGAAAATACAGATTAAATTAAATAGGGAGTTTCTTTTCGCTACAGTCCTTGTATAAATAGTATATAATAAAATCTATAATTCTTTTTAAGCTCCTAACAAAACTACGACATCCACAAGTCTCGTGCCATGTTTTTTGTTTTTTTTTTTTCATTTTGTTCCACGGTATTATTGGTCTTAAACAGCACAGACTGGCACAGATCTATTATCACGAAATTCGATCACGCTTTCTTTCTCACATGTCGTAACACAGGTAGGACAATATCAAGTGACCTCAAATAATAATACATTTATATATAACATCTTGAAATTTGTATCTGGAATATAACAAATAAAAATTAAATAGTTTAATTGATACTTTATGCGATTTACGCGGTGACGTAATTCTTGTAGCTTCGACTCATAGGGTTAAAAAGCAAAAATAGCCAGTTATTGACATTTTTATCTCGTTAATTTCGTGTCTTATACCCATCTCCAATTTTTTGTTTGTATTTTTTATTATTGGTTTTTTTTTAATTAAAAGTGGCTTAAAAGCAAAAACCTATGAATATCATTATTTAAAAATACCAAACAATGATTTAAAAAAAACAAACTGTTCATTATTTTCGTAATCAAAAATATGTTATCCAATACTAATGGAATCAAAAACATGAAAATTCAGGTTTTTCATTCATATGCGTGCCTTGTCAGTTCTTAGAGCATCACTTTAAATAATCGATAAAGTAACTTCATAAATATTCATCAGTAACAACTTTAAAATGGCGCTTCCTTAAAATAAATTAAAAGCCACAATTTTAAAAAAATATATATGTAATTCCATTGCCATCAGCACCTTCTACTTATTCTAATAAAAACAATAACTCACCTTAACATTCGGCTGCTGAAGCTGCAAGAACGTGGCTATTCCATTACGCACACGATTCTTGACGCCACGCACTGTGCCCTTGGACGAGCGTATGGTGGATACTGCTGAATTGCATCTGATGTCCTTGTAACCGGCAAAGGCATCTTCATGCTGGCTCTTGGGCTCATAATCCATCCAGCTGCCAGCCTCGCTGCAGGTATCGCCAATTTCGCTGCCATCGCAGCCGCCGCCAAAACTGCGAAAGTTCTCATGTTCGTTGACATGGAAGTCATAATATTTATCTGCCTCATATGTGCGTGGCATGGAATTCATTTTGGTGTCTACAAATGTGCCATCTGCGGCATTCAGTATGAAAGTCTTGTTAGGCAGCGAGACGCGCTGCGTCATGTTGTCACCGCGTGCGTACTTTACATGCGACTCAACCACCTGATAATCCATGGAAGCACCACCGTTGCGGTTCTCTACAACGGTGGTCTCTTCAATTGCATCATACAATGATGTTGGCTGATGATTATTGTCGACATACTTGGAGATGAAGTCGTTTGTGGGAAATTTACGATCACGTATGTCGCGTAGCAACGAATCGGGTAGAAATGAACCGAGCGTCTTGCCAGGTGGTGTCAGGGAAGTTGGTGTTGGTGGTGGCTTCGGTACGGAATGGCCGTTTGCTAACGAAATCGTAGAATGACGCAAATATTCCGAGGAGTTAAGCGAATCACAGCTGAGTGAGGACTCGCTCTCTTCACTGTCGGTAAGGCTACCAGCACGTTGATGATCACTATTGGCAGTGACATGATGTTTCTTATTGTCGCCGCCACCAGCGTGCATGCGTATCTTGGTTGTCTTAAGATGTAGCTCCAATTTATTGGGTGCACCGTTTGTGGCGATGGTGGATAGCTTAGGGGATGGATTGTTGTTATTGTTGATGTTATTGCTGTTGTTGTTGCCATTGCTCTCCAAATCGCTGCCAGTGCCGCTGTCTAGGGTGTCGCAGGGCGAAAATTGTCCACTAGACATCATATAATAAAGATATGTCGATGGATTGGAGACATTTAACTCGGTAACGGTAGTGTTGCCGGAAGTAGTTGTGCCCTGTGTCGTCGTCGTCACCAATGTTGACGCTGTGCTAGATGGTTTTTGCACCATTTTGTTGTTAATTTTTAATTCAAAATTTTCAATTTTTGTCTCCACTTTTTCCGTAATGTTTACGGGTTCGTTCTGGAGCTGCACCAGACTGACTTTAGCTAATTTATTTTCAGCAATAATATTTTTTTTAGCACTTTGTAGTTTTTCAATAACTTTTTTTAATGCTTTTTCACCTTCTTTGAAATTTTGTCTAGTTTCACTTGTTTGCTCACTGTTATTGGGGGAAATTTTTATTTTTACCACATGCGAATCTTTCACCGCGCTTGAGTCGACTGATTCGGTCAGTGCACTTGCACAATCTGCTAGCTGAAGACTGTTCGTTGTGACGAAGTTTTCCAACTGCTCGGGCCGTTGGCTTAAAGACGTCGATGAGGTGCTCGTTGGTGTTGCAGTAGCAGCAGCAACAACAAGAGGAGCACCATCGCCACCAAGACGACTTTCTACAATCGCATCATGAGCAAAAGCAACATCGTGATTATTATTATGGCCATGTTCGTAGTCATCATCATCACCATCATCATCATTTTTATCATCATCATTATCGTTATCATTTCTGGTCGTCTGTGTGTTGTTACATTCAATGATTGTTGTTGTTGTTGTTGGTAGAGTGGTCACAAGATCATTATTAACTAGTGGTAGCTGCTTGTTGTTGTGTTCGTGTGTTATACATATACCAACACTCTGTCCAACATGGACTCTCTCGCCATTTTCGGGTTTTTCAGCTCCGATCGACTCGCCATTTGCTTTGGTTTTTCTTCTTTCACTCAATTGTGGTGTCGTTGTTATTGCAGTTGCTTCATTAATATTAACTTGGTCTTGACTGGATGCAGCAGCAGCTGCTACTCTTAAAAATAATTGTGGAAAAGTAGCTGTTGACTTTTTGGACTCCGGACCAGTTCTTGCATTTTGGTCTGCATCATCTTGGCAATTGATATCGATGAATGTCGTTGAGTAGTTGTTGTTGTTGTTGTTGTTGTTGTTGTTATTGTTGTGATGTTGGCTGTTATTCACTGTCATTGCTGCTGGCTGCCCGTCACTGCCCAGCGATGAGTACGCCGAAGATGTTGTGGATGATGTGGAAGCTGCATATGTTGTTGTCGATTTACTTACAACCGGTGAAATGTTGATCTTGGCTGTAGCGTGACGCTGCTGTTGCTGCTGCTGTTGACTACCAACAACCTGTTGTTGCGGTTGGTCAATTAAAATTGAAATTCCACGCGTTGCATTAGAATTTATAACAGTTTTTGTAGCCATTGTTGCGGTACGGTTTTAAATTTCTAGGTATTATTGTTGTTGTTGTTATTTTATTGTTATGCTAGAGCTTCGCTTTAGTAGTCAATTTTATTCCAAACAGCTTTTTTTATTCTGGTGTTCCATAACGTAACGTTACCAAGTGGTATCGTTTGCTTCCCTTCGTTTATATTTTTTTTCATGCAATTTAATATCTTTTGCTTCCTGACTTTGTTATTTTTTCTATTTCTCTATGAATATTTTCTTGCTCTTTTTATTTTTCACTTAAAAAGCATTTCACTTCTTATTAAGGCGTCTCATGTCACAATTCCGTAATTTAAGCCCTTTAGGAACTATTAATTGAAGAAACACGAACCTGGATATTTCTCAGCTTTTGCATCAATTTTGTTTTGTTATCTTCACTTATTCCACTTTTAACCTGTAATGGACAAAATAAGAAAAAAAAAACAAAACTTTAATATTTTCGCAATAAAATAAAAGCGTAGAATAATAATTATTTTTTTTTAAACTAAACTATTTTTATACCCCCACTTTCAAAAAACGTAAAAGGGGGCACATTAATTTTGTCACTCCGTTTGTAATGCCCAAAAGGAGGCGTGATAGGTATAGAAGAGTGTATATATTCTTTATCAGCATCACCACCCGAGTCGATTTAACCATGTCCATCTATCTGACCGTCTGTCTGTTTGTCTGTCTGTAGGTCTGCCATTTGATCACGATTACAGCCGTAATTTTCAAGCTTTCATAACGAAATTCGATATTTAAGCTTATATTTATGAAATAAAGGTCAAGTTAAAAAAAATTAGCCAAATCGGATAAAAGCAACGCCTACCTCCCATACAAAGTGACTTTATCAAAACGGTAAAATCTCAGAATTTATTAATATATGGCAAAAAATTAATACATGGACTTAAAATTTTGCATATGAACATAACACATGGCACTATATATGTGTTATGTTATAACATGTGCTCTGTGTATGAAATTCAACCAAATAGAATAAAAACCACGCCTCCCATACAAAACTTTGGTTCGGGCCGAAGTTAAAAACCCCCACGGCCCAATCGAAGATCAATTCTTAATGGTTTTCTTTAAACTTCTATGGTCCTCTAGGCACATATTTCATAATTTCATGAAAATTGTACGAGCCGATTTACGGTCAGTCTTTAATGGGTTAAGCAATGAATAAAATTTATATTAATTTTATATCGTATTAATTTTATATACGGGTGTCATGCTGGTCGGAATTAATTTTCGTTGAAAGAACAGCAATGCACAATATGCAAGATTATGAAGGAAAAAATAAAATTTATTGATTCTTTTTAACACTTTAGATATAGGGTGTTTTTTTAGAGGTATAGAACTTCGAATTGAAATAAAACACAAGAAAATCCTTTTAATGTCCATCAATTTGGCTTTATTGGAAGGATAATTTTATGCCATTAATGTTTAAATATGATTTCGGGCATGTGGCCACCGCGGCTGGCTCGAATAAAGCCAATTCTACAGGTCCAATTTTCAACCACTTTTTCGAGCATATGGGGCCGTATGTCGGCAATAACACCACGAATGTTGGCCTCCAAGTCCCCTAACGTTTCTGGTTTGTTGGCGTAGACGAGCGACTTCACATATCCCCAAAGAAAATAATCCAATGGTGTCAAATCACACGATCTTGGTGGCCAATTGACAGGTCCATTCCGCGAAATTATGCGCTCATCGAATGTTTCCTTCAATAAATCGATTGTGACGTGCGCTGTGTGGCATGTAGCGCCGTCTTGTTGGAACCACAACTCATCCACATTCATGCCATCCAATTCGGGAACAAAATAGTCGGTTATCATGGCTCTATACCGGTTTCCATTAACGGTAACTGACTCTCCAGCATTATTTCGGAAGAAGTATGGCCCAATGACTCCACCAGCCCATAGAGCACACCAAACAGTCAGTTTTTGTGGATGTAATGGCGTTTCAAGGATCTCATGTGGATTCTCTTCATTCCAAATGCGGCAATTTTGCTTGTTGACGTAGCCATTCAACCAAAAATGAGCCTCATCACTGAACAAAATTTTGCGATGTAAACTTCGCGAACTGAACCATTATTTTCGAAATAAATTTGCACGATTTGCAAGCGTTGTTCTTTTGTCAACATGTTCATGATAAAATGGCAAACCAAACTGAACATAAATGACATTAGAGTTGCCAGATTGGACCACAAAATGCCAGTTTTATCTCTATTCGAAAAACAAACCCCTAAAAAAAACACCCGTTATATGTTATAAACATAATAATGTTAATTTTATGTAAAAATTATATATTATTGTTCTTCATTGTGTGGTATCTTTCAAAGCAGTCTCCAATATGAAGCATACGACTGGAATGGTAAAAAAGCTTTGGTGGCTGGGAGCAGACATACGACTGGAAGTGAAATCAAATGATTGCAATCTTTTTTGAATTAAACCAAATAACTATTTATTGAAATGAAATTATTAAAATCTTTTCGGATTTAAATGAAATGAATGCATTCAAAATTAAAATCAATATGGTTGCTCCGAAATGACCTTAACCCTTTGGCAACCGCTACTAAATCGCTGAGAAATTCGCAAATCCGATACTGCCGCAAAAAACAATTTTTACCTGCAAAAGTTAGAAAAATCATGGGACCTATATGTCCTAATGGTCATCATGGTAAAATGTATGCGACTATCTCGTTGATACTATCTCGTTTTTACGCGATCGAAAATATTGAAGTCAAATTTTGATTTTCTTCATGAGAACTCGTTTTTAATTTATATTAAAAGTTAACCAATGAAAGTTTACAAAATAGCCTTTGCAATGGTGGTACTTTGGCCTCTATTTGACTATAGGAAGTTTAAGAGATATTCCCGAAATAGTTCGAAATTTCTATCTTCCAAAATCTGAAGATATTCTAAAATCTCTAAAAATCGAATATCTGTCCTTCTTTATTTGGTTCGGCGAATTGTTTGACATTCAATAAAGGGTTTCAAAAAGAACATTTCCAATGGTTTTAAATATTCACAAAATATTTAAGATATTCACAAAATAGATAAAATTTTCCAAAAAGTTCGATCTTTCATACGATGCCAAATATTATTCCGTAACAAATAAAGAGGGTCAGGTATTCAATTTTTTTGAGATTTTTAACGAAATTGTGATCTATTTCGGAAATAACTCTCTGAGTCTTAGAAGGTCAAAGAACCATCATTGGATCACCAAAGAAAATGAAACTGTTTTTGATTTCGTTATATTATTACAGTCTTACGACGAAGACGATCGCAAATCGAGGACCAAATTCTACTTGCATCTTTTCTGAGATCGCTTTGATTTGAGTGTGCATAATGCGTTCATTGGTTACAACAAAATCTCTACGTCGAATATTAATTCATTTTCTATATCTGCATTCGCGCAGATCGCGCGCAACTGGATACTCGAATGATCGATTCGTTCACTAACCGTAAGAGACTACCTCGAGAAGTTGTAAGACAGGGACCTTAGCGATTTAAACTTGCGGAGGTCCCTACTCTGTCCCATCATTATCTCTGTAAAAGTGAAACGGGACGTAAGGATGTATTTTCTGCTCCAAACAAAACAAAGACCATCGAACCAATGCTATTTGTGCCTTTTGCAAAAAACCATTCCAAAGTTATCATGAAAAAAATAAATTTCAATGTATTGATCAAAAATACAAACAAAATTTTTTTTTTATTTCAAAGAAATCAACTCTTCAACAAAATTAAATATGTCATATACTTTTATTGTTGACGACCATTGTGACATAGAGGTCCCATCCGATTTAGGTGGTCGCGTGAATAATCGAAGTGAACTATGAATTTCGTTATTTTTTGCTATAAAGAGGAAGGTTGCCCGTAACTTTTACAAAAATTTTGAACCTGTAGCTTCTTCCACGCCCAAAATATTGCAGCCAGAAAATGGGGTAGAAAAAGTAAAGATTTTTCGACTTTGGGGTAATCTTATTCAGAGAAAATTAAGTACTCTCTGAAAGTCATATGCATCCTCTTTTGAATGATAGGTTATGTTAGGTTGACGCGTCTGTCTTTTATAAGACACGCTTAGGCCAATTAGGCCCGTTGTGAAACCGTTGTTAATTATTTTCCACTCTATCTTAACGAGTTGGAGCTATTTATAAAGCTGAGTATTCGGTAGGCCGATGATTTTGAGAGCTCGTCTAGGTCACTGTGGAACCAGTTACCTAGGTAAAGGTGGCGTTGTGTAGAGAAGATGTGTTTCGGATTCTACCTCCTCCTTGTCTCTGCAGCTTCTGCAGAAGTCGTTATGGAGGATTTTTAGTCTTTGGGAAAGGTTTCCATTTAGGCAGTATCCTGTTATAACGCCTATGACAATATTTATTTGTTCCCTTCTAAGGGAAATTAAATGAGCGTTTAAATTAAGGGTTGGCCAAACTTGATGCGCCGTATGGCATTTGCTACCCGTAAAGCTTGATGTTGGTACTTTCAAGGGATAGTTCATTTGTGCGTAATTTGCATGTGGCGAGAGTTATTCCAATTTGTTAATTATCTGTCGATAGGGGTTTGGTTGTACCGTTACGAGCGAGTTCGTCTGCTTTGCAGTTTCCTGGGAAGTCTCTTTGTCCGGTGATCCAACATATTGAGCTGCTCTGCCATCTCATTTAGAGAGCTGCGGCAGCTTAGGACTGTTTTAGATGTTGTTACAACAGATTCTAGGGTTTTCAAAGCGGATAGGCTGTCAGATAGAATACAAATATCTCTAGTTGATATATCATTCATCTGAAGCCAAGTAATGGCTTCGTGTATCGCAGTAACTTCTGCTTGGAAGACACTGCAGTGGTCAGGAAGCCTAAAGGCAAGATTTATGTTTAGTGATTCAGAGTAGACTCCTTCCCCAACTTTGCCATTTAATTTTGATCCATCAGTGTAGAATTTAGTGGCATTGTTTGGTGGAGGACTTCCAAGTTCCCATTCATTTCTTGATCAATGAGGAAGGGAATTCATGCATCAAACTTTTTGTCGAAAATAAGTTTTTGCGTGAGGTAGTCTACGGTCTTAGGTATTGGAGGAGGAAGTTTCCTAATGTGAGAGTGTCCTATTGTACATCCTTTCCATTGGGAAGTGACTTCTAGACGGATTGCTGTGTTTGCAGCCATCTGTTTTGTTAGGATATCTAGTGGTGTCAGGTGGAACATAATGTCGAGTGCATCCGTTGAAATAATTCTCAGCGCTCCGCTAATACAGCTGACTTCGCTCAGCTGACCGTTGAACTTTGCGAAGTATACTGAGGTGTGTTTGTTTGTTTGGGCCACCAAACTATATCAACGTATAGCAATATTGGCCTTATAATAGCTGTATAGTGAGTAACATTAGGTTGTAATCCCCATTTGCTACCCACTGCTTTCTTGCATGAATATAGGGCTATATTGGCTTTTTTGGCTCTCTCGAGCAGATTGGGTTTCCAATTTTGTTTCCTATCTGCTGAGACCCAGGTATTTAGCTTGATCCGAGAAATTTAGTCTGGTATTTCCAAGTTTTGGTGTCCGTGGCGTAGTTGGTTAAAGTGCGTGGCCGCTATGTCAAAGAACCTGGAGACCCAGGTTCGAACCCCAGCAGCGACAGAAAATTATTTGAATTAAAATAATTTTTCTGTACGGCCGCCACCTCTCTGCAGACAATGGCAAACCTCAGAGAGTAATCAAAATGCCATGTAAAGCTTCTTGAGAACGAGAACATTCCATTCATCGCCGTTCGGAGTCGGCGTCAAGCATGTAGGTCCGGTTCTCGGTCAATTGTGTACAAACTTAATAACACGCACAACACAATTGATCATAAGAAGCTAGGTTAAAGTCCTTTCAAGGGCTGAAATGGCCAGTTATTTATTTATTTTTATTTATTTCCAAGTTTTGGAGGACTGATTGTGGGTAAGTTGTGTTATCTAGTAAAGACCACTAACTCAGTTTTATTAGGATTAACGCTGAGTCCACAGCTAGTAGCCCAGTTTACGAAAGTGTTTAGACAATTTTACATAAAATCTCAGAGAGTGGATACATATTTTCCTGAGATGACAATAGCAACATCATCAGCATAGGCTATCACCCTGGACCCCTCTCGTTCCAGTAGTTCCAGTTAACCCAGTAGTTCCAGCTAACCCAGTAGTTCATTCACCGGTAGGTTCCAGAGCAGAGGCAAGATAACTCCTCCATGAGGAGTTCCCCTTGGTACAGATCTTAGCGATCTCTTTTGCGCTTATAATCCTACCTCTTAGCATTTGATTTATAAGTGCTATCAGCGCAGAATTCACCAAGCTAGGTCAGCGCATTAATGATAACCTCTGCCTTTACGTCGTTAAAGGCACCTTCTATATCAATGAAACTATCATTGTGTATTCCTTCTGATGAGGGGTCTTTTCAATTAAAGATACTATGGAGTGGAAAGCTGTTTCCACAGACTTGCCTTTGGCGTAGGCATGTTGTCCTGGGAGATTGGATTTACTTCTATTTTTTGTCTCAAGTGAATATCTATTAGTCTCTCGAGAGTTTTTAGAAGAAAAGATGAGAGACTGATTAATCGAAGTTTTGAATGACACCTTGAAAAAAACATCGATTGCATAGTACCCAGTGGTCATTAAAGGGTTAAAACGACAAATACTCCTATAACAATATTACTTCTCATCGCAAGGGCTATGCAAAGCTTTTTTCATTAAATCATTCTCTTAATCTCGAAATCCGAAGCAATTCTCTTGAAGGGAAATAAGGAGATGAGAGATTATGAATCATTAGTTAAGAGTCTGAAATAATGAAACTTCAATACAGCGCAAGCACAATAAATATTTGAGAACGGTCTCTTGAACAGTTTCATCATTTTTTTTTTCCTAGATATATGTACATAAGAGGAAAAAGTGGCATTTTTTATGGTTTTTCAAATCTATGAATTCAAAAAGTCTTTAACATTTAAGATCCCAACATTTTGAGGCAAAATGTGCAATAAACTCGACTTTTAAAGATCATTCAAAAGTGTACTATTTGTGAGCTTATTGCTGTTTATAACAAACTTATTTTTGCATAAAAAAAGAAGAATTTAAAATAGTTAATGAGTGATGAAGTAATAAGGGAATTATTAACCTATCAAATCAAGAAATTTCTACGTGTAACTTATTCAAAATAAATGATAATATTAACTTAAAACAACATCTCTCCAAAATAGGTTAACATCTCAACGATATCTAATAATCTAAATAATGCCTTAAAAACGCTTTTATTGATTATTGATTCGCGACTTAGATACCAGTTTGATATGCTTAAAATTTTGTGAATATCGAAACAACCTCAGACTTAAAATAAAAAATACCTTCTAAAACATAAATTGGTGCCAAGTCCAATTTTTATTGTAATTCAAAGCAGCTAAAAAACAAACAAAAAAAAAACAATAGCCCAAAAACAAAACGTGTTTCATAGAGCCTTCAAAATATAGTTAATCTCTAAAAGCAAATTTCAAAGCGCTACCGTTTTTTAATTTTTTTTTCTTTTGACAATACAACAAGTTCTCTTAACAGCCAAAATCTAGACTCAATCAAGCCTAAGAACTATGCAATTAAAAATATAGTTTCTTTTTTAAAGCCAGAGAAAATGCCCATAGCTCATGAAAAATAAATAAATTTAAAATATTGCATAGATAAAAGATTACATTACTTTTTTTTTTTTTTTACAAAGTATTTGTAAAATTTTCTCGCAAACTGGTTCCTTCTCGATTGGCTGCGTCCTTCTCGATTGCCTTGCAAAGGTTGTCAAAGTTTATGCATCAGTTGAATGCAAATAAAACTACTGCAAAGCGTTGTCGTTTGTGCCAATTACAAAGCAAATACCAAAGTGTATCTGTTAGATACTTTTCTATCGCTCTTCGATTGTTGTTTTCTTGATTCAGCAAGAAATTCTCACTATTCTACGGTCAGACAGCTTAAAACCATCTTCTAGCTGCAGTTTGTGCAACTGAGTCCAGCTGTTGGTAGCGTTTATAACTGCAAGATACGCACTGTAGCAATTTTTATGAGGCACACACGCTGCTTTTGAACGCTGTTTTGATTAAAATCTACTTTCAACAGAGTTGGTTTTTTTTCTTTTTTTCTAAAACACTGTTTTATTGGATCTGCGCAGCATAACAAAGTATCTACAGAATTCCAGTTTTCTACAAACTTGCACGAAAGCAATTTTTCTTTCTTTTTTTTTTTCTCTCTGAACTTTTTCCACAATATTCTGCAGTTTATACCGATTAACACGAACACGAGAACGCGTAGTACCGACGAGGATCTGTTTAAAAAATAAAAAAAATAACCGATTCGAACAACGTTGTTCGGTCGTTGCTGCTGTAATTGTTGTTGTTGTTGTTGTTGTTGTTGTTGTTGTTGTTGTTGATATTTCACTGCCTTGCAAAAAACAAGGAATACGAATATCTAACCGAACTTCACAAAAATACGATATCTACGATCCACCAACACGGTCTATGATCGACGTTAACTTGGCTACAAATAACGGTGTCTACTACCACGGTACATACAACTCATTCAGTATCACGACGACAACTGAAGACAACAACAAGAGTTACTCGTTCGCTAGCTTTTCTCCAATCCGCGCAAAGACGCCGCTGCCAACGAAAAAAAAAAAAAAAACAACACAGACCAAAAACAACAACTTCAACAACAAAATTGAAATAAACACTAAATTATTTAAGAAAACAAAACCAACCAAAACAAAAACAACATATTTTATATTCTCTGATTTTATATGCGCTACAAGCTCAGCGTAGCCGTCGCGTCAGCGCCAACTGCTACGTTAACGTTTTGGCCAACAACGAGCACAATACTCTAAAGGTAGACGAGTACAGTTAGTAGTAGTACCGGGCTTGCCATTTAAGTTCGGGCTCTTTAAGTTTGCTAAATTAACTGGGTGAGAGCCGCAAACCGCGTCGATGTCTGATGACTGCGGCTGCGTCAATCACGATTTTTAGTTTGAGGTAAGGTGTGCACGTCGTCCCCAATTTGTTGATGCGAAAGACTTGCATTGTTCGGTTACATGGGAAAAAAACAAAAGACAGATAGATCGCAAGCAGATTGCAGTCTTAAGCAATTTCAATTACGAAAATGCTACTAATGAAATCATTTTTAAAGAAGAATCAAATATGATGATAGAAACAAAAAAATGTAAGAAAATCAAAAAGAAAATTTAGAATTTAAGCATTAATTAAGTATTTAATTTAAACTATAAGTGCTTCCTTAAACCTTCCATTGAACAACAAAACAATCGTAGATTGCATTCCTACCTATAGCGGCTTTGACGGGTTCGAAGGACTTCTTAACAAGGAGCTGCTTCACCAATTACAGGATCTGAATCGTATCGTGATGTTGGTTGAACCTTCTTCAAAACTTGTCGAAATAATTAGTCAGTGTTGCACTAAGCACAAAGGAGTTCAATCTCGGGAGCCTGGACCATTTCAGTCATTTGGAATCCCGAAAGCCTCCGGAATTCTCGGAATGATATCTAAAAACGGAATCATCTGAAATGAAATAATCTCTCTAGTATTTAATCGAAGAAATAAGCAAAATATTAATTCTTTCTTATTAACAAAGAAAAAGTAAATTTTCAACTTAAATATTTTCAACTTAGTTTACTTATAAAATTAAAAATATTTATCGATATCAAAAAAAAACATCGACCAATTACTTAAAAATTTGATTCAGATCGGCTTAGACGTTTCCGAGAAATCTTTCTTACTGACATCAAAAAAATAGTTTTGAAAAAACCACTTTTAAAGTTTCTCTTTTAAAGTTGTAAAAAGCACTCTTTTTACAACTTACATCAAGTTGTCTATTCCAGAGTATATGATAAATCCTCCATTCCTTCGGTAGCTTCTTATTTTAATAAAAAACATTAAATAATTTTATTAAAAGAAAAAAATAATTTTCAAATATTTTGCTTTTGTGGGAAGATCTTAAGAGATAGAAAAAAACGATCTCATGAGATAGTCAGATAGTTTCAGAACTAAATATATTCTGGTTTTGAAAAAAAAAATCAAAAAAAAACTTGAAATTGAAATGCAAAAAACTTTAACTGATCTGATGGCTTAAAAGGATTAAAACTTTTATATGTAAAATCGACTGAGTCTCGAAAACGTGAGATATCTTATTTGAACTTTACTGATGTGAATGTTAAAATATATTTCGAAGTCAATTTTAGTATTTTATTCTTTTTTCAGCCCAAAATTGAATTTTATTTTTTTCAAATTTTGATGTCAATCCTCACGTCTTTATTTGTTCGGAACAATTTTTGTTTAAGGGAAATTATATGCCCAGAACTTTTTTATTTTTATAAAAAATAAGATTAAGAAAGTAATCTTCAAGTATCAAACATTTATGGTTAAAATTTCAAGTCGATATCTCAAAAAATAAAAAAGTTATAGGCTAGTGAGTGAACCGCCTTCGAGAGCGCGTCGTGCAGGCCCTTATTTTCAAACGCGTTTTTCTCGAAACCATGTTTTCAAAGTCGGGGACCAAGATTTCTCGAAACTCAGTGAACCGATCGTTTTGATTTTTTCAGGCTTATTTTATTCATAATAATATCGTACTTGTCGTAGGATTTTTATACCCCCACGTTTAAAAAACGTAAAGGGGGGTATACTAATTTTGTCACTTCGTTTGTAACGCCCGTAAGGAGGCGTGGTAGGTAAAGAAGAGATATATTCTTTATCAGCATCACCACCCGAGTCAATTTAGCCATGTCCGTCTGTCCGTCTGTCTGTGATCAAGATTACAGTCCTAATTTTAAAGCTATCATCACGAAATTCAATATTTAAGCTTTTATTTAAAAAATAAAGGTCAAGTTCGAAAATGAGCCAAATCGGATGAAAAACACGCCTACCTCCCATACAAAGTGACTTTATCTAAACGGTAAAATCTCTTAGAATTCTACAAAAATTAATATATCGACTTGCAATTTTGCATAAGAGCTTTTATATTTAATTTATATATTTATTATATTTATATTCACAATTTAAGTATGAAATTCAACCAAATTGAGTGAAAACCACGCCCACCTCCCATACAAAGTGACTTTATCAAAAAACAAAAGCGAATTTCTGTTAAAACTATAACGAAAACGTTTTTACAGGTAAACATTTTATTGATTACTTAAGACTTTGAATATACTTTGGTTCAGTCGTGGGGATATTTTAACTTCGGCCTTTCGAAGATCATTTCTTACTAGTTTTTTCGTACCTTCGTTCATTAGTTATAGGCAAAATAATGACGAAAATCGTTACTTTACGTTCGGAAGTCCGCCATTTTGTGAAAAATCAATATTTTTAAAATCGACGTTGGCAAGTACGAGTTTTAAGTATCTTGTTTAATAATATTTTTCGTGTTTTTATTTCAGATGAATTAAGGAGGAGCAATCTTGGTCACCGCTTTAAACCATTTTTTCACAGCGCTCTATAAAAAATTATAATATAGAGCTTATAGAGCCTTAATATTAATTTTTTTTATAAAAAAAACTAAACATGCTTGAATTAAAATGCATGAATGTGTATATTTTTAGGTATAATAACCCTCATTTAAAAATATCCCTTAGGTTTCCTTAATAAAATTCACAAATATTACCCTTTTTATTCGGCCTCTGGATATATAATCCCCATTAAAAAATAACTTTTAGCATTAAAGTAATATTTCTTGATGTCAAACAAAAAAAAAACATTAATTTATTGGTGAAGAGGGAATATTCCAAAACACTTTGGTTTGGGAATATATCCCCTCTCGCCCTTTTCAGCGTTTTTATCATCTTTACGTGTCCTGAAATTTTTTGGGACCTCCTTGTATTTACGGTCGGTGGCAAATAAATCAAAGTTTATTTATATTGTTCCCTTTGGATACAGTTGACCTCGACCAGTGATTAAAAATTGGTCAAAATATCCCAAGGTGATTAAAAATCGCTATTTCGCTGAAAGAAAACTTGAATATGTAGAGAGAAAGAGAAGGAGTACCTGTTGCGTCGGTATGCGAATGAAATGGTTTGTGTATTGGATTAAATGTGAATTAAATATAAACAATAACTAATATCACCCGGAAAAATCTCGGAGGCCCTTAAGTCATACTTACATTTATGATAGATATTTTTAATTTGATCATTTTGTACAATTTAAACTTTATCATTTTTTCACAGTGTATTTTAAAGAGGCAAACTTGCCAAGAATTGTTGGCATGTTCAACATTTTTGTGTTGGCGTCTTAACTACCTTTGCTGTTGACTTTAATGCAGCGCAGCGCAAAGTCGCTGTCCGTAGCTCGGAAAGGTGGCTCTCAAGCAAAGTCGCCGCAATGAAGTTTCGTTCATTGATTGAGCTCGAAGTTACTGCGACAGCACAAAGCGTTGCGCAGCCAGACGAGAGTGTGAGATTGTTTGTGGCTTGCAGGTTGATTAGTTTGGCAAGTAAAAATTTATTATAATAAATTGTTTAAAGGTTTGAGCATGCGAACTGGTGGACGGTTGATACCAAAAACAACAAAAACAAAAGCGAAAAAAGTAAAAAGAAGATTCACTCTGGAAGTCAGCGTTAACCGCAGCGGATTGCTCAGTGTTTAATTTAAATACATACTTCATACGTGTATTTAAATTCTTTTGTTGCTGTAATTGTTGTTGTTGTTTTTGTTGATGTTAGCCATCTTTTGCAAAGTAAAACGCGTCATTTAACTTTTTGTTTTTTTTTTGTCTTCTCAACTTGTTGATCTTGTTATTTCCACTACTTCGAATGCCGTTGTTACTCCCAACATTTCTTATGACGATGAGTCTTCTTTTAATGTTTTATTTGGCCAACTTATTCCTTTCTTCATGACTTGAAAACAATGGATTTGAGTGTAATTCTTTTCATATTCAGTAATTTGGCTAACTACATAACGTTTATAGATTTCTTGTTGGCCTAACTCATATTATACGGTGAGGTAATTGGTACTTTTTGTTTTTGCTTTATTTGCTTCTTTCTTGCTTTGTTCTTAAGTTTTATGGCTGAGAAATCATAAAATCCTTTCAATTCTCATTCTGGGAATTTAAGCGGTTGTTTGCAAAATTACCGCTAATTGCTTTGATAAACATACATCTTTGAGTAATATTTAGCTTTAAGCTTGTTAAATGCTTTTTTCGTTCATTATTTTTGTTTTTCTTTTGCTTAAACAAAAGAATGTATTGTTAAATTAATATGTGTATAAATTAAATTTAGACTCACCGGAAGTATTTACTAAGCTAGCCGCAATTTTTGTAAAAACAAATTTTGACGGTTATTGGTTTCTTAATTCAGATTTGAACTAGTGACCTCTGCGAAACCAACCACGCTATAAGGGTAGTTCAGACGATCCAAAATGTCGTCAAACTTTGCGTGATACCGACATAACCGTAAATTTGGCTTAGCGCTAACACTTTTTCTGACTACTTTAGAGAACAACTTCAAAAATTTCATGGGAAAAAATGACAAATTTGCATGAGAAGCGCATAAAAGTTCTTCAGAACAAACGAAGTTCACATGACAATGGGGTCCACCAAATTGGACATGCTTCCAATTATGGAGCAAGAGGACGCCAAAATATTAAGGGTATTCACGATCTGGAGTTTCTGGAGTATTTTTAGTAAATTAAAAAGAATTTGCTACAGATTGTGAGCACTTCTATAGTGTTTCTTGACATGCAGTGCTGCCATAGAACGTCACGTCAGCTATTTTTCAAATACACAAATACTACGCAAAATTTACAATAGGGTTCCACCATTTTAAATTTAGTTTTTATAGTATTTGGAAAATGTTTATGTTTTGTTTTTGTAACACTGTCAAATTTACTACAAATACCAAACTTATCAAAAATACATAATACAAGACCATAAACTCCAGATCGTGAATACCGCTATTTTATTTAAATTATTAACATGATTTAATTAAGCAGTATAACAATTAAAACTTTAACATTATATCTGTAATAAACTGTGTTTTCATTTTGTGAACTGTTGTCAAAATTGCTGTCTAAGGGCCAGTTTTTCAGTGCGAGTTTAAACTCTAGTCAAGTTAAACCGAGGTTAACTCAGCAAAATTGGACGTTTAAACTCGGTTGAACTAGATATTTAAGCATTCGTTGCAGTTAAATTGACTTAAATTATCATATTATGTGTTTCTTTTTTGCCTAAACCGAGTTTAAACGTCCAATTTTGGTGAGCTAACATCGGTTTAACTTGACTAGAGTTTAAACCCGCACTGAAAAACTGACCTAAAGAGGTATATTAACATTTTCACTCAGTTTTTAATTTTTTAACTTTTAATTTTAGTTTTTCTGTTTTAATTTTTTACAGAAGCATTATTGTTTTTCGGTATACGAAGGGTATTTTTAAGTCTTTTTGAATTATTTTTTTTTCTAATGATTTGTGTTGTGAATGCATATGTTTGCCCAAAACGTGTTCACACAGTTGTCATGGCTGCCCATCAAACATTGAAATCAAAATTATTTTATTAGGGGTATTCACAATTCAGTGCACTTACCTGTTCACTTGAGGACTTGCGCACTTTACAAAAACAAAATACATGTACGTCAAAAATCTACACATCTGCATTTCTACTATAGCCTTAAACTTGAGGTCTTGATCAGTTGAGCAGTTATGCACTTGTGCACATTGAAAATATTGACAGCTTTGAAATAGTGATGCAACATTTCATAGTTTATATGCCAATTACTTGATAAAAAAATTTAGTTTATTTGCAAAACTTAATGCAAAACATGACTATTTATTCGTAATTTTGTGCTTGTTAAGCAGAAAAATTTTCTTTATTTATGCTTTAAAATTAGCATGAGCTATCTGAGCCAAATACATAATTGGGTACTAGGTATTAAGGTACTAGGTACTAGGGGGCATGTAGGTTACAAAATTTAAAAAGAAAAATTTTCGAGAATTTATTTTCATAGAAGGGAAAAAGAAAGAAGAAGACGGGTGTGCAGGATATCACTAGTCTGGAACATTTGAGGAAAAAAAAACCAAATTAATCCTTGTTTAAGTGACCATCGCCTGAACTTGGATAATTTTTTTCCGCCAGAAAAAACAAAATGGTGACCGATTTTGTAACCTCGAAAATCCACTTTTTTTTCAAACGGCTGCCATTTTGCTTTTTTCGACGGAAAAAAATTATCCTAGTTCAGGCGATAGCCACGTAAAGAGGGATTAATTTGGAATTTTTTTCCTCAGATGTTCCAGACTGGTGATATCCTGCACACTTTATTTTTATATTCTTTAAATGTTAATAAATATATGTGCAAAATTTGACAATGATATCTTTTTTCTTTCTATGAAAGAAATTCCCGAAAATTTTTTTTTTAAATTTGTATGAACAAAAACAACCGCCAAACAATTTCTCACTGTTTTATTTTGTTTAAGTCTGTTTTTAAAAATGTTGTGTATATATAAGTGCACATAAATTCTTAATGCATTTTCTCAATAGACATTTTTAAGTAACCTTATATAGTCCAGCTGGCCTAAGTTTTTCTTTATCTGTTTTTTTTTACAACATGTTCTTTAAGAATTGATTTTGTTGTTTGTTGCAAGCCTGTTTCTTATTTATTTGGGGTCTCCAAAAAACCACAGATGAAGAAAAAAAATTGTTTAATTTACGAATCAAATCAAATGTTGGTGATGCAGATATTTTAAAAACTACATGACAGAATGATTCTTTATTGGCACAGATGTTTTTTATTTCAAGTTTGAAGAAAACATAATTTCTTTCTGCTCTTTGGCACGTCTTTCAAATGAAATAACATAGTTTGAATAGAGCTTTCTGAAAAGCTCTTTTAAATTTGAAAAGTACTCACTTTATTCAATGTGCAGGGAGTTTAAAGCTACACAGGTTTTTATATTCGCAATAGTTCTAGGTGGCAACTCACGATGATCCTGAAGTCACTAGTGTATACTGAACACATCTCACTCAACTGTCAAAAAAATCACAATAAAAACGTTACCAAAACAACACTAGTGATAAATGATATTTTCTGATTAGCAAATTTTGATAAAGTGCAAAAAATAAGGACAAAATAATTAATTCCTTTGATTTCACTAAAAACACAAAGGAGACAACACTAAAAATGCAAGCTCATTAAAAAGGTTGACAAAGTGAAATAGGTTTGTTGCCTCCTTGTCAAATAATCGAAAAGTTTAAAATCACCAGTTATCACAACAAAGAAAAGAATATAATTCGATTAGCACAAGAAAATTTTGCTTAACGCACGTTTTAGTTTTTCAAAATTAAAGTCAATACAAAAGAAGGAGTAGTCGCACTTGAAAAGACTGGTAAAATATAAAATTGTTCTTGTTCCGTGTGACCTTGAAGCTGGACGCCCACTTCACGCTGCAACGGAGCGGACATTATAAAACAACATTTTAAGAACATACACACCAGGCTCACTAAATCACTTTTTCTTATGAGTAAAAATTTTGACCGAATTGACGCAGAGCTGCGGTCGTCGTTGTTAAGATTGTTTTTCAACTACAGCTGTGGCTACCAGCTTCGCTGCGTGCGTTTGGCCACACCATTGCTGCGACAGGCAGGCAGCCGCTGCAGTTTGAGCACCTGAGTGAAAGCTATATCACAGCCAACAATAACTTACATCAAGACTTCCTTATTGCCACATCGCTGAAGTATTTAATATCTATGTCTTCCAATTCGGATGAATCTGTACCGGCTCCAGACAACGATGTTGCCACAGCTTCGGCCGGCGATGTGCTCGACTTTATTAGAGAGCGTAGCAAAAAAAGTTCTGACACGGTTGTTGGGGGGGCCATGATCGACGTGGATGGCAGTTGTTATGCCGACTATTTTATAGAGCAGTACGCCCAGGATGTTGTAGATTTTAGTTCGCAGTATGGCAGCGATTTTAGCATAACTTATTCGGCAAATAATATTACGGGTCGTCCTACAAAGTATCCCGAATATGGAGACTTTCCGGAAACGTTCGCAATGGTGCATTATTTAAATAACTTGTAATTGTTCTATATGTAAATCTGTTTCCATTTTTTAGCGAACGTATGGTGATTGGTGGTCGAAGGCACCCTCGCGTATACGCGAAATACAGCCGCAGAATTTGCAAAAAGTGCCTGTGCATGATTTTATTGGTAAGAAAATACATAGAAATATTTTAAATCAAACTAAAAATACCTGCTGAGAAATGCTTTCGTCTGTTATCTTTCATAACAATTATATAAAAATTCACTTAAGTTGGTTCACAACAAAAACATTAAATTTCACCCACTCCCTGGTAAATACTAAAGTCTAGTTCCTTATTTTATAATAGTAAAAGTTACTCAAACCACTGCAAAACCAAACCGGCAGATACCGACAAGTATTATTTTTTTCAATAAAGTTTCAACATAGCTACAGATGTACTTTTTGCATACGTCCTTTTGACGTTTCCTTATATTCTCGAGATTAACATTAAATCTCTTATTTCCAACAGAAATATAAAGTATCCTACTCGTTCAGTTTTTTAACTCATAATTTCCAGTGATTGACAAATCTTACAAAATATCCAAGAGCAATAACAACTCGTTTAAAATATCCCACAATAATTAAAAAATCTCACTTAAAGTACCAAAAAACTTCATATTCCTTTAAGCCCATGACTATAAGAAAATATTATGACCTTTTCACTTCTTTTTTTATGTTACACTCTTTTATCAAATCAAAAATTAAATGTAAAACCTTTTCTAATTTCTTTACTTAGTCGTGCAATTCGAAGACTACATAATTCCTGATGAAATTGCAGTTTTTGAAACCTTCAGTCCAGGTGCTGTGGTGGGCATTTGGGCTTATACTATATTGAAGACATGGGTTTGCTTGTGGCAAGCAACAGAAGTGCAAAAACCAACTCTGCCGGCCACAGTTCTGCAACAGGCACGTTTATTTACTCCACCGCTGAAGAAGCTACCAATACCAACGAAGTAAAACTTACATATGAAATTGCTAAAGAGCATTTATCATTTTGTTTATATTTCACAGAACCATAAGACTGGAATTTAATCACTCCAACCTGCACTATTTCACCGAAATCGACGCTGTTCTCTTGCGAGGTAGGAGTGTTAGTCTGCATAACACCAAAACTATATTGGAATTAAGTGAACGGCAACGCAAAGGTAATCAAGTGTTGAATACTCTTCTGTTATTATTGAACATGGACTGGAACAATTTTTAGGTAGAATCGTGCGCAAGTTAGAAAACATGCAGTTTCGCCTAAGCTTCAAGGAAAACTATCAAAGCCGTTTGCGCGAATTCCTACTGAATGACTTGGATAAGTTTATTGCCGAAGCTGCATTACAAAATGAGAACATGCCATCTCGATTGTGTGACAACCCTGAAGATGAAAATGTTAAATTACCGCCACAAGCAGCCGGTTTAAAGGATATGCCGGTATTCATTTTTTTTTTTTTATTTCATCAGTTCATAATAATTGCTTTGTTCTATATATAGTTTGAAATTTTGCTGAACATCTTCGGTTATTTGGATTTGATTTCACTCTTTCGTGTTGGCCAGGTATCACGTACTTTCTATGATGTATCCACACAACCACTGCTCTATAGCGACTTGAATTTAAAGCCTTACTGGCATTTGGCCAGCAACGAGCTGTTGTGTACTTTGGCAAAACGTGCCACAGTTTTGAAAAAGTTGGACTTATCTTGGTGTGGCCTGTTCTACTCGATAACGCCAACGGAATTTAAAAAGTTAGCATTGTTATATTTTGTTTAATTTCAAACTTGATAAGTTTTATTTATTTTTTTTTTTTTTAGATTCATGCAACAACGTGGTGATAACTTAACGCATTTGCGTTTGAATTCATCAAAGTTTCTAAATGCTACCTGCATTGAAACGCTCGGCATTGTTTGTGACAGTTTAAAAGGTTAGCGTTGATTTTTGATGCAATTAGAGCTGGTCTTGAACTAACACATAAGAAATTCATGTTTATTAAAAGCACTTTTTGGGAAGAAAATAATGTTTTAGTCACAAGCAAATGAATCACTTTTGAATCATTCCTCAATCAGACATAAAAAAATAATTAGGTGTTTTTAAATCTCACTAGATCCCTTAAAAGTATCAATTCGGAAACTGGGTCTGGCTCCTTCTGGAACTAGATCATAACTATTTCAAATAAAGTTAATTTTTCTAGAGAGATTATTTTCTAAAAAATGGATTTATCCTTTACTTGCCCTTTTTTTTCATTTAAGAACTGTCTTTGCGCAACTGCTCCACCGATCGACCTATTATAAATTTTTCCTGTTTGGGAAATTTGAAAAATTTGGAACGTTTAGATCTCTGCCGCACAGTTATTGAGCCAGACTTGTTAATGACCATGCTGGAAAATAACCGCAAATTGAAGCACCTAAATTTGGGTAAGAACATGCTACAATAACATAATTTTTCAAACGCTACTTTTAATTTTTTGTTAAAAGCTTTTAGTGGCGTTGGCGTCAATATGGACGAAGTAGCTCTGCATATCTCAAAATATAACCAGCAATTGATCTCATTGGACATTTGGAAGTCACATTCCTTGTCCGCCACGGGTCTACAGGCCTTGTCCATGTGTCACTATTTGGAAGAAGTCGATTTTGGCTGGTGGTAGGTTTTAAACTTTTCTATTTAATTTTTTCCCTTTTAATATATACATTTTTTTAGTTTACGTGAGGCCTCGCTCGGTGATAGTCTAAAGCAATTAATAACCCGTTGCGTTAAAATGAAAAAACTCTTCTTGGCTGCTGTGCGTGGCATCACCGATCGAGATGTGGAAAACATTGCAAATTTATGTCCCAATTTAGAACAGTTAGATTTAATGGGTGTCTTTGGCATTTCCACCGAGCGGTATCTTGAGTAAGTTTATGACTAAAAACAAATGAAATCAATTGATTTTTTTATTTTTTCGCTGCAGTCTTCTGGTAAAATGCAGCAAACTCTCCTTGTTGGACTTGAGTTTTTGTGATAACATCGATGATAATTTTGTGAGTGATATTTGCCCTGAACCACTTAAATTCAAATTAAAAAATCTATTTTTAATCCTTTTTCAATCTATAGATTACTATGTGGACGCGTATGTTTAATGTGAATATTAAACATAACTACATGCCTGTCGATTTTAGATACTAAGTTTATAGGAAAAATGTATATATATGAGATATTTTTGACAAGGAGCCGTTACAACTTTCATGTTAAATGTTATGAATAAAAATGGGAATTTTATTTATTTAATAAATGCTATTTTCTTGACTCAATAGACCAAAACACATAGAAGGCATGCATTCCTCAAGCATACATCATGCCTGTGAAGCATGCTTGATTAAAACTCAAAGAAAAAATGCATCGCATTAGTGAAAAAATGTCAAACATGTCAAACTGAATAGAAATTCGAAAGGAAATTTAGTGAAAATACATTGAATTTAATCACAAATAATTTAAAATTGAATTTGAGGATATTTTATGGTTAATGGTTTGGTGATATTGCTTATACTTCTGACATCTCTTCTGTTAATGCTTTGATGCCTGCAAAAAGGTCAAAGTTCGCCAACTTCAGGCATTCTTCAAGCATCATGCATGCGTGCACGCTTTTGATGTTGGCTTATATGTGAAATGTTTCATTTAATCCAGATTAGCTCTGAGTGACTAGAACCAAGTAAAATTATTTCAGTATTATTTCGGACAAAACTGAGTTTATGGATTGAACTATGGTAGAATAATCAAGGTAGACTCGCTGAGACTAAGAACTAAGAGTCAGAATTGCCAAAAAATTATAAAAAATTAACAACAGCACAAAGGAAATACAATTTGTATTTATTTTGACAATTTCGACTAAGAGCGTGCGACTATTTTCAGCCGCGAGACTACCTTTTTTATTCTACCTTGACTGGTCACATTTTATGGGGGTGCTATCTCCCGTTTTTCCTGTTTACAGCAGCTATGTTACTTGAATTGTTTAACAGCAGAAAAAGCACATTTGGCGTTGTGCGCTGGAGGATGACACCTGATCGGAATGAATATCGGCTTAATCTTTAATGTAAGACTAAGATCTTTAATATAAGACAACAAAGCTCCACTAAATGCTTTTACATTTTTTAAGCACATTAAGGTTAGTGTGGTATGTGTGGTACCATATTGTTACCAACCAATTGTACCTATTTTTTTTTTTTTTTTTTTTTTCAAATCAGTTAAATATTTCTCGTCTTAGAATGTTTTCTACGTTCATTTGGCGTGGCATGTCGAGCAAAGCTTAATGTATCACAATCAAAGCATACCTTTTTCGCCTCATGATCAGCCCCTTACTTCGTTTTTCAAAGTCAAGTGGACCGTGGCTAGTTCATAAAATCTTTTTTTTTTATTAAGAGGGATTATATAGTATTTCCAGAGGCCGAAAAAAATGTCACGTCTGTGAATTTTTTTAAGGAAACCTGAGGGATATTTTTAAATTAGGGTTTTTATACCTAAAAATATACACATTCAAGAGTATGTTTATTTTTATTAAAAACAAAAATGTAATATTGACACGTTAATCGCCACGATAATATCAGAAAAATTTTCACATGGCCCATGGTAACTTTATTAGATAATAATGTCAGACATTTATGTCTGACATGGCTCATGTAGAACTTCTTAGCGTCAGAAACATATGAAGGACATGGCGATTAACGTGTTAAGGTAGGTACAGCATTTTTTATAGAGCGCTTTGAAAAAAGGGTGAAAAGCGGTGACTTCTCAAAAAGATTGCTCCTTCTAAATTCATCTGAAACAAAAAAAAAAAAAAATTAAAAATACTATTAAACTAGATGCTTAAAACTCGTACTTGCCATAGCCGATTTTAAAAGTATTGATTTTTCACAAAATGGCGGACTTCCCAACGTAAAGTAACGATTTTCGACCAAAAATTCGTCATTATTTTGCCTTTAACTAATGAACGAAGCTACGAAAAAAAAATCATACAAGTACGAGATTATTATGAATAAAATAAGCCTGCAGAAAAATCAAAACGATCGGAACGACTTTGAAAACATGTTTTCGAGAAAAATGCGTTTGAAAATAAGGGCCAGCACGGTGTGCTCTCGAAGGTGGTTCACTACTAGGCTATAACTTTGTTATTTTTTCAGATATCGACTTGAAATTTCATTTAAATGACAAACTCTTTGGAACCTTTATAATAATAGTAATATGAACATAGATAGTTAAGATACTTCAAATGAGAGAAATGTTAGTTGTAGCTGCTCCTTCATTGTTTTCAGTAAACTTACATAACTCATTACAAGACTGTATAAAATTTCGCAACGAATCCGTTACTTTATTCATTTTATTAACTCATTCTAATAGAAATTGATTTGATCGATTTTCAATAATTTGCATTGAAATTATTTTCTTTATAAAAGACATTTCATCTTTAAAAAGGTTTTTGTTAATTTCAAGTATATAATCCCTCAGAAACATTTCCCTTATATTCCAAAATTTTGTATCACCTTTGTAAAAAAAAGTTTATTCATGCAGCAATTCTTTACACATTTCAAGCCCTTGGCTATAGATAAGTTTTTGATCAGGAATATGAACATGAACATCATCGAATTGCCTTCCTGGTAGTTATTTTTAAGCTAAAAAGAATGAGTTTCCAAACAATTTCCATCAATAAACTAGAATTTTTGTTAATTTACATTTTTTCGGCTCCATCTCACTTCAAAAATTACGACGCCTAAAAGGTCACTTCAATGCGACACAGGACGGCTTACAGTGACAACTATAATATGACGAAAAAATTATTTGGCTGTGTTTAGTCACGCATGTGACGCAGGTCGTTGTTCATTGACTACTAGAATATGGTTTAGAGTCGCAGTGACTTGTGTCACCTCACTCCGCCAACTAGAATAGAGGCAATTATTAGTTAATTACATAATATTGGCTAATAACAGTCTTTTAACGTCATTTGTTATGAAAATAATAAGTCAAACGTAAATCGTCGGTCTGAGAGACCAATGCGCGAGTATACGAAGGTTAAGAATATTTTTTGATATAAAAGCCTTAGACTCAATATAATTGATATGATGTTTTGTAACAAACGAAACGTCAATATAAAGAACTTAAAAATTTTAAAGAATAAAAAAATAACATACAAATTAAAATAAAATTGTGACAAGAATTATACGTATTCAAAGAGTATTATTTCAATAGTTATGGCTTTGTTAAAAAAGAGCTACGAAACATTTTTTAATGACTTAATTACTTGTGCTTAGAAATAAGAATATGATTTAAAGATTAATCAATCCAATAAAGGTTGCGAGAATAAACAGGACACAATCTACTGTTACAGTCTTAGGAACGCTGCTACTCGAATAAATGAGTCGACTCACTGTTAGGTGGTGTTCGCCTTCAACGGAATTATTGCTTTCTATGGGAATAAAAACATGAATTTTTAATTAATTTTAATGAATGATGAATACAAAAATGAATTAATTTAAGAAAATCCTCCTAATATGTTTTTTTTTTATCTTAATATATAAAAACGTAGGTGCATATAAATGCCGTCCATCACGGCTGAACCACTGAAGTTATCCACATTATATTCACACGATATCTCCATATTAGATCCCACACCTAGGTGGGGTCTAACGCAAACAAAAACAATCCGGAGCACCACACACACATATCGCACACTAAATACAAAACAGTCACAACTCAAAAAAATAAAATTTCAGTAGGCAAAAAACTGTTTATGTAAAAATAATTGTCATATTTTTAAAAAATTGTGTTCCACCCTGAAGAAATTCCAAGTAGAAGAATGCTGGGTAAGGTCTATCAGTTGTTCTTCATAACAATGACGCCACTAAAAATAGTACTCTTTTGTTGCGCCTACAGCAGCAACTCAAAAAGCATAAAAACACTCATAGCGGTATTTTACCAGTTAAAGAAGATGGTGATGAGAAAGAAATGTTTGCAGTAGTTAGAGATGTGTGTTGTGAATTGATTTTTGGCAAAAAGTCGATTTTGGAAAATTTTGAGTTGTGACTATTTTGTATTTAGCGTGAGAAATGGTGTTAATATAAGGTGAATAGCTCCAGTTGTTCAGGCGCGATGATCAAACATACACACGCACCAGCGTTTTTATATATTAAGATAAAGTAATATTTATAATTTTAAAGTAATGTAAATAAGTAAGCATGTGTTTTATTTCTAGTTAAATACTATAAAAATATTTTTCATTAAAAATGAAAGAAAGATTTAAAAAATTTTTATTGAAATTGCTCTGACCTAATGTTCCGCGAACAATTTTATTCTGCGTGTTATTTACAATTTATAATCAAATAATCGAGAGCTGTTTCCAACGTTTAATGTTAATGTTTTCTCGAAATTTAACGGTGTAATGCCTTAAATGTAAATGCCTTTACATGACACCATTTGCTCTGTGAGTTTGACCAAGTCTGCTCTGATAGGTGACGAAGGATCAGAAAAATTAACTTTTGTTGAAAAATGTTTCTTTGTAGGCTGGGACTTGAATCAGAGATGTTTCAGTTCATTAGCTTAGAACAGTCCATGCACATTGACGCGCACAGGTACGGCCAATACTCTTAATATGAAAACCAATCAAAATGTAAGATGTAAAGAAAATGAGAAAAATACTTTTCTGGACAAACTTTCATGGATGTGAATAGAAAGAACGTACTTTGGTTGTTAAATCTTTTGATTAAATCAATCAATTACAATTTTGGCAGAGTGAAAATTCTAAAATCCTTCTTGGCGCCTAATGGCCTTAGGTTTCTTATTTTACAATTCGACTACTGATGCTATTAAAGGCATTTAGCTTTGAACTAAGGAAGGTGTTATACCTTTTCAGTCAAGTTTGATTTTCTTTGGTTTGAAACTAAAACATGTGTAGGATGTTCTAGAATGTGGCGAAGGTTGTGGCGGAAAGACGTAGGAAGATGTGAATTAGAATCTTAGCAAGTTGTTATGCCTTAACCTTAGTCAATTCTAGTTATAAGACAATTCACAAATTTCTCTACCACCAACTATACCTTTTAACTAAAGTAAGTACACATTGATGAATTTTCAATTTTAGTTGGTTAGAAACAGTGTTTAAAAAACTTGAAAACGTTCAATTGCTTTTGCTTTTACTTTGCTGTGCTTATTGAAAATCAAACAGCAACAGCCAAAGCAGAAAGCACTATCTCAAACAAAATTCTGCTCATTTTGCTTTGCTTTCTAAATCTTCGAAAGGCTAAGCAAAAGCAGCAGCACTAAAAATAATTTGTTTTGCTGCGTAGTGCTACGAAAGCATAAGAAATTATTTTAGTGCTTTGATTTTCATTTTGCTTTTCTAATTTGTCGCAGCACTACGAAAGCAACAATTATGCGCTTTGCTTCGTTTTGCTTCGGAAGCATTTTATTTTCATTCGTTTGGCTTTCGGGATTTACTTGTCATCGTTTTTATGGTGTATTTCAGAGACGCATGTCTTTTTGTACGTTGTTGTTTGTACACAACAAAAACAACACCAAGCATTCGCGACTGCGTACAAGTGCGCATATTATACAAACAACAACGTACAAAAAGACATGCGTCTCTGAAATACAGCATAAAAACGATGACAAGTAAATCCCGAAAGCCAAACGAATGAAAATAAAATGCTTCCGAAGCAAAACGAAGCAAAGCGCATAATTGTTGCTTTCGTAGTGCTGCGACAAATTAGAAAAGCAAAATGAAAATCAAAGCACTAAAATAATTTCTTATGCTTTCATAGCACTACGCAGCAAAACAAATTCTTTTTAGTGCTGCTGCTTTTGCTTAGCCTTTCGAAGATTCAGAAAGCAAAGCAAAATGAGCAGCATATGCTTGTCTTTAAAAACTTTAGGTAGCACTACGCAGCAAAATTATCGTTGCTTTTGCTGTTTTGCTGAAAGCAATTTAAACCCTGGTTAGAAATGAGAAAAGAAATGCAGAAGACTTAAAGCGTAGTCAAGCACGCAACCTAACCTAAGCAATTTAAGCTTTAAAAATTAAAGAACTTTGCAATATTTGTAAATAAAAATACTGATAAGCGAAAGCGAGTTTGTTTAAGCAAATGGAAGCACAAAAAAAAAATAGGGATAATCACGATGTGATGTATTTGTTATATACGTTTATTTATCAAAAAATACAACATAAATTATAAATTCAAAATTTTTTTTATTTATTTATTTATTTATTGGTATATTTTTATGTTATAAAGAAAATAATTTTCGTTATAAAAGAAAAAAAAAATCACTTGAAAAATTTCAAATTTTCTCAATACAACAAAATTTTCTATGAATACAAATGATTTTTTCGTGATATATACAGTTATGGACAATAAAATAGAATCAAATATTTCTTGATAAAATTTGGTAAAAAAATCAAGGAGATTGATTTAAAACCTGGTAAAACTTTTTTGTTTTATTTTTAAGTTTATTTTCCATTTATTAAACATCTATTTGAAAAGTAAAACAAGTCATGTGTTCCAAAGTACCACTTTAAAAAGGACAGCTTGAAAATTTAACTGACAAAAAAATAGAATCATTTAACTAGGACTTAAAAATAATACCATTAAATGTATAAAAACGTAAAACTACATTAATATTTCGTTGCACAACCTTTATTTGCAAGTACAGCGGCACATCTTTTTGGCATTGATTCTACCAGGGTATTGCAAACATTATCTGGAATAGAGTACCAAGCTTCTTTTACTTTTTCCCAGAGCTCATACTTATTTTTTGGTTTAATGGGTCCAAGCTTTTCCTTGACAATCTTCCACAGATTTTCTATCGGATTTAAATCCGGCGACTGCGCGGGCCACGTCATAACATCGATTTGATGTTCCTGTAACCATCCTTTAACAAGACCCGAAGTATGTTTCGGGTCATTGTCGTGTTGGAACTGCCATATCAAAGGCATATTCCATTCGGCGTAAGGCAGCATGACATCATTTAAAATTCTGACATATAGATGTCGGTCCATATTTTCTTTAATCCAAAATATTGGCCCAACACCATACCACGAAAAACATCCCCATACCATGATGTTTCCTCCTCCATGCTTAAATGATTTTGTGGTATATCTAGGGTTCATTTCAGCATTTTTTGGACGTCGGACCCAGATCTTTCCATCATTTCCAACCATATTTATTTTGGATTCATCAGACCATAGTATTTGTCGCCACTTTTTTCCATTTTCTTCGCCAGTCCAATCGCAGTGCGTTTTTGCAAACAGAATCCGATTGCTTCGATGCCTTTTTGTGAGCATTGGCACTTTTCGTGACAATCTACCGAAGAGATTCTTTTCTACAAGACGGCGAGCCACAGTTCGTGAAGAAATATTTAGAGAAATTTCTTCTCTTATGGCTGCAGAGGACTTAAAAGGATCACGCTTTGACAAAATCTCGATGTAATCATCATCCTGTGGTGTTGTTTTACGTGGACGGCCTCGCAGTTCGCAATCTTTTGAAGGCTTAAGAGCGGTAAATACGAACTTTTGGGATCGATTCACTATTTCCGCAATTTTTCTTTGAGTAAGACCACTTTTATGCAATTTTTTTATGCACTTGCGTTCTTCCTCTGAGCAGTGTTTTCCGCGACCCATTCTTCCTAAATTTACAGTAATTCCGTATTTAATAATCTTTTTTGAATCTTGTGGATACTTACAGTTGTAATTTTCCAAAAAATTTACTTGCTTATAAACTTTGTCTTTTTTTATTCTATTTTTTTGTCACAATAGGCAACGCGTGTTTTTCACGAAATGTTCAATTAAATTTAACCGTTAAATTCAACAGTGTTGCCATCGTGTAATTTTTTTAATATATAAATAGGTCATATGATATATGCACAAAAGTTATCGAAAAGCAATAAAAAAATATCGGAAATTTATGATTGTGTTTCTACAAAATAATTGATTCTATTTTATTGTCAGTAACTGTATAAGTATTTATTTTATTTACAAAATTAAATTATAAATAAATAATTAAATAAACATTTGATCAGTGCAATTTATTAAAAATGTTTAACCAAATATCAAATTTATCAAAAATACATAATACAAGACCAAATACACCAGATCTAAATACCCTGTATATACTATTGTGTGTATAAATTTTTGTTTATATGTATAAAAAAATAAAAGCCGATATGTTTGTGAATATGGTTTGGTGTTAAAAAATACTAATAAAAATAATCAAGAATATTAAAATGAGTGAAATGTAATAAAAAATTAAATGAATATGAAATTTTTAATAAATTTTTTATATATATTATTGTATAGATTATTATATATATTTCTTCATTATTATATAGACTTTCAATTTATTTTTTTTTAATGAAACAAAGTTATTCAACAGGGTACGAAATGGTTCGCTCGAGTTCCCACGTGAGTTCATAGGCTGTACGAACAATCACCCAAAAACTTGTCGCCCAAAATTCAAAGGCACGCGAACGAACGATTCCATACCCTGCTATTTAAAATAGAGTCGATATTCACTTTCTATGGCTCACCTTTTCTGGATGGAATGAGTCTTTTAAAGCCATAAGTACTTTAAAAATGGATATTGCATAACATTAAGATATTCCTAAGCCGTGCTGCAAGCAAATCTTTTCCAGAGTGTATAGCCAAGCATTCGTTTTGACGCAAGCGGAAGATGATAATTCGTAACCACAAACTTCCAGTTGTTCTATTCCTTGGTTGCTCCAAATTTCAGCAAAAAAGAAATCAAAGTCATCAATCAAAATATATGAGTTTATTTTTAAGCTATTCGACTTACTCTATATTTCTGCAGAACTTTCCTACTCGCCACTTAGAGCAAATTCAAACACTGTTGATATTTGTTAATTTTTGACAATTTTTATTAAAATAATTCACTTATTTACAAAGGTTATTCAACTTTGTAAGCTGTTAATAAATCCAAATTTAATGAATTATGAAACACAAAACGAATGAATGAAATTTAAAAGATCTTTTGTATGCAACTGTACACAAAAATCTATTCTTGAAAAATGTGATATGTTAGATACATATTAGATTACAAATCTAATATAATCTAATTTAATAATCAGATATTTAGATTTATTATTTAAAGCTACCTTTTGATCGTATATTGTTGTGATAAATTCAAATTTTTATGCAGCTTTTTAAGGTTTATAAATTAATAGAATATGAGATTTTTTTTTTTTACAACTAGCAATGATTTCTACTTAATTACTTGGGGGTGGCATCTGTACGTGAGGCGTAAAATCGTATGTTATAATCTTTGGTCCCAGGAAGCCTCCATATCCGATGCTACCCTTATGATAAATTCCAACGCCTGCCAATGGCACTGGTGGAATTGTGACTACATCTTGTATGTCAATAAATGGTATAGTAGTTTGAGCCGCATCCTTCCCCATGGCCGTGTTAGAAAATGAAATGAATTGATTATGAATTGAATCCGGGTATGATCTAACTTGAGTGCGAGTCGGTATATCGGGATTACTTGGCTGAACTTGGCGCCTGTATAATTTATAAAAATATTATAATTTTTCTTTTAGCACGACCTCACACACACACACTCACCTTTTATCGCCGCTAACATCTGTGTTATCGTTGGACTTCCAAAAACTATTCACTTCAGGCGAAACCAATTTGCCAGTCTCGAAATTAACTTCACTTAGTTTCACCTCTAAATTTAAATGTGTGCCAACCATTCTGAAACGCACGCCTGTCACCACAAAGCTGTTGTCTTCGGTGACGATTTCATCCAAATCGATTGTGCGATTGTAGAATGTTAACATATGATAGTCATGGCCAATTCTTACATTGGATATACTAAACTCATGCACCGGCCGCCATGCAAGCGTTGAGGTGTTGATGGCACCACGTGGCAGTAGTTCGCCCTGCTGTATTTGTATGTGAAAGACGCGATTGAATTTCCGGAAACGCAAGCCGGTTACTACCCTATTTTTTTGTTTTCATAAAAAAAATCACATTATTGTGAAAACTATTGTGTTTGTTTCCACTTACTTGTTATTTTTAACGTCCGCGAGCGATTCACGCAAACTAAAATAACGATCAGATTCGCTGCTCATCTGCTCATCGCACAGGCAGAAACAGTAACTGCAATGCCAAAAGAGGTAACGCCACCAGGAGTCCACCTTTATGAAAAATTAAGAAAATGTTTAATGTTATAGGTTATTTCTATTTAAAATATTTTTTACTAATTTAAATTTATGTTCCTTATAATTTCATTTAACAAAATAATAATAATAAGTTAATAGAAAATTCTTAATAACAACATGATTTGCTATAATGACAATAGATTCAAGGGGACATGAAGTAGTTGAAGTGGTTCACAGACACTTACGCATAACTATTAAAACAAATTCTATTGAAAACTAATCTGCATTAATAAATATTTAATAACCAAATAAGTATCAAAGTTATCAGGGCAAGTCACAAAAAAATTATTTTTTTATCTTGAAGATCTACACCCCTCTTGGAAATTGAAACATTTCCTGATAAAAGCGGCAAACATACCATAGAATGTAGGAAGTATTCCCTTTGGTTAGACACTCCATTTCTTTTTATACAAACTATGTCATTGGAGGGAAACATTCCTCTCCGCTGTCTTAAAAATTAATGTGGAAACATCCCTCTGCATTGTCTTAAAAATTAATATGGAAACAACAACAAATAAATAACTAAAAATGTTTAGCCTGTCTGAGAATCGAGCACGGGACCTCTGGTGTGGCAGTCAAACACACTACCTACTCGACTACTGAGGCTGCCTTATTATTCGGGATTTTATTATTCGAAATAAATTTAATTTGAAATTACCACAAAACAAGCAACAGTTTCCACATACATTCCTTAAGAAGCTGTTTGGAAACAATATAAATTTAAAATTTCCCATAAGTTCTCAAAAGATTCTATGACAAATGTTTACCATCACTTCCAATGATACTGTTTCTACATACATTCTTAAGAAAGCGATTTGGAAACAATATCAATTTAAAACTTCCCATAAGTTACCAAAAGATACGATGAGGAATGTTTCCCCATCACTTCCAATGCAATTGTTTCCACATTCATTCTTAAGAAAGCAGTTTGGAAACAATATCAATTTTAAACTTCCCATAAATTTCCAAAAGAGAAGAAGAGGAATGCTTCCAAATCACTTCCATATGGAAGCCCTCCAATTTTTCGCAGAGAGATGAGACAGTTATTTAATTTTTTTTTTTTTTTTTTTTTGTTATTTCTGATAGGAGGATCAAAGCAATTTCTTCAAATTATATAGTTTATGAAGTTCAAGGGAAATATATTCTTTATTTTATTCCTTTAATTGGTTAAGAGATTATTCGCCCCAAAGACACCCAATGTAAAAAAGATATATAAAATACAAAACCTTTGGTGCTATGAGGAGTACTTAATACATCGCAATAGAGTGCTACATAAAATGTAGCTAAGAAATTAAAAACAAAAATTGGATGAAAAAATACATCGGAAAAAAGTATATTTTTTATGAGAGGGAATTTCTAGTTGAATTATAATTGAAAATTCATTAAAACTGCACGTTTTACGCCAAAACTCTTGAACCCTTCAAGAGCACACCTGCATTTTTTTATCGTTGGAAAAGTGGAACGTAAAAAAAATTAAAATAATGAAAATAAAAAAAAAAACAAAATTATAGCGCCTGTTGCTGGCATGGTATTGAACTTTGAAATCAGGAATTTACTGCAATTTTTTCAAAAGTTTTATATGTTTTACTTAAACCTTTCCAATAATACCATAGTTACGAAAATTGCTCTTAACCTTAATTGATCCCTTGTGTAAATTTTACACACTTTCAAACTTTATGCCGATATTTCTTTAATATAAGTTCATCAAAACGAGCTAGGATTTTGGCTGGTTTTTTAAAAAAAAATTTTTTTTGTTTTAAATAAATAAAATAATGAATAATAAATAACACTGAGTTACAAAATGACACTTTATAAAAGGTGCAGAGTTCTCGATAGTCAATCCCGAATGCATTTTGGCTGCTGATTTCAAATATGGACTCCGTTTTTCTCCATCAGCTCGAGTTTTTGAGTTATAGGCAAACACATGAAAATCACTTCTTTTTCTGATAATTTTGATATATCTCTTACATTGCTATACCGATTTGTATTACGATGACAAATTTCAATGAAGATATATTAGACTTTTCAGTTTTTGCACATAAAATTACAATATCTTTGACAGTTTTGAAGATATCGACGTTCAAAGTGGAAAAAATGTCACAATTTTACGTAGGCTGCGCTTTTGAAACCCTGTATCTTTAATATTTTTGAACGGATTTTTTTTTTATTATCTTACATTTTTTCAAAGAAATTAAAAAAAAAGAAAAAATATTAAAAATTCATTTTATTAAAATTCAAGTACAGTTGATAAGCAATTGATAAAGAAGGACCATGTTTTGCCTACATAAGTAGAAAAATGCCGGGAATAAGTTTAGAAAAGCTTAAAGCTGAAAATATGGCTTTTGAAAAAAAGTGTGTAAAATTTACAGACAAGGTACTTTCCTTTCTAGAAATAAGGGACCAATGAAGGTTAAATTAACTCAGCAACGTTTTCTCAAAATAGACCCTATTTCAATATTCGCATGACTGCGGGTCCGCGAAAAACCCGGATTTAATTTTCTAAACAATAAACCAAGGAACAAAATTTGAGCCCAATCGGAGATGGTCAGTGCAACTGATAATACACTTTAATGTGAAATGGGTGATATTCAAATAAATTTTATAAAAAATAAATTTCTTCAATTATTAGTATGTAAATATACTGACATAACATACGAACTAAATTGTGTTCCAATTAACTAAAAACAAACTGCTGTGTATTAAAAAAAAATACCTGTTATGTATATATTTATCGCGCATCCGTTTTCATAAAAGAATAAATGATACTTTTACGAACATTTCTTTGTTTTCAAACGTAATTTTTTAACGTATCGTATAATTCTGCTTGATTTTTCATGCGATCATTTCAAAAAACATTCGTTAAAGTGCATAAATGATAAATTTTCGAACTCATTTACTTCGAACTACTCATTTTGAACTTATTTCGAAGAAGTGAAATTATTATAAAAGATTCAGCTGCAAAATCATTGATGAAAAATAAATATTAATTTTGTGATTCATTGTTGAACGAAACAAAATTTCTCTTACGAATAATGTTTGTATTTTTCTCAAAATCTTTTCTTCTTGGCACAATGCAGTTAAACGGCATATTCGAAAACAAAAATTAAAAATAAAAAAGTTCTACCCAAAAACATTCATAAAATTCTCACTTTACGTCAAATTTTCGCTTGTTTTTGTTTATTTAGACGTACCTTTGTTGTTCCTCTTGAGCAGTACACTTTCTTGCCATAAATTTTTCCGTTTTCATATTCGACGTACTCATAACGACGTGAAGAATTGACAGCCGGCTGTAAAAAGCATTTAAATAAATAATTACAATTTCAACAACTTCGACTCCAACTTACCGCTAAACACACCCACATGTCTGAATCAACGTACTCGCAGTTATATATGCCACCTTTGCACTTAGGTTGAGCACGGCAGAATTTATTTTTGAAGCAGCCAAATGTCTTGGTCTGCTGATAATGTCCACAATCATTCAGGCATGACTCACCGCTATTGAAATTCACCTCATTTTCGACGAAACCCTGCAATAGTTTTGTGACCTCGTCGTATGTTTGGCCCTTAATATACTCAGGCGGATCACAGCGCCAAACAACACGATCAGCACGTCGCATTACTTCACGCAATAATCTTATTGCTCGTTCGTTCCTTGCCTTGAAATCCATGCGCATTAGATCGGCTTCATGGGTAAAATTGCCTAAAATAATAATATTTATAAGAGTACATTTTTCTTAGTATATGTCTTAAAGATTATGTCTCAAATTATGAACCTCTTCCATAGATGCGCAAAATCATCCATGAGAATTCCATCATTGTGTAGCCTTTTAGTTCTGTTAGTGCGATATCGGTATAGAGCGAGTACAAAAACTGTTGAGCTGATTGCTGCGTTTGACATATTTGCTCTTTGGATTCCTATAAACAAAATTAAAGAGTAGAATTTACTTTTCGGAAATTTAAAACAGCTTTTTCAAATTTTAATTGAATGTTCTTAGTTACAAAATAAATAATTATGCATGTCTGAGTGTGAAAACAAAACAAAAAATATTTGTTGTTACGATTTTAACATTTGATATGGAACGAGAATTATTTTATTATGATAATTTTATTCTGAAGAATTTTTACTGCACATTAAAGCGATGCATGTTTTTTTAAAAAAAAAGTAAAAAGCAATTTATTAAATTATTGAAAAACGTAACATTATTCAAATTTTAAGTACTATCGAAATTTGTAGTAAATAAAAAGAATACATTTTAAAAAATACATTATATTTGGAGACTCAAAGAAACTCTTCTGATTATGTTATTTTTTCATGTTAACTTTACTTTAAATTGTGTGGTTAACCCAAAAATAGCCGAATGGAGTTAGTTCAGTTGAATAAGTAGTAGTAGTTAAGTATTTGAATTTTGTTATGGAGATAAACTTAAAGTTATATTATAAGCATGTTCGAAACATTGCTCAAGATTGTGAAAAACCAACAGTTATGGCTGTCATAAATTATTGGCCGAATTAAAAAAAAAAGTTAAATTTGGTTTCTATGGTAAAAACTTCAGAACAAACAACTTCAAAACAAACAAATCAAACAAGTTACCATGTGGGCTAATTCGTCAAATCCTTTTGAAGAAGGTCGGTGTTTAGTATACGGATCGTTTGAGTACCAACTATAAAAAATTGCAAGATATCGAATCTTGTAATTTGAACATTTTAATTATTTCTTCAGCTGAATGCGCTCAATAGAAACGGACGATGCTCATAAGACAACAAGTGACGATCAGGGGAAGATCTTCAATTGGCTACTTGTCTGACTGCCTCTTTATCAATGTCGAAATCGTTTCAAGTCAGACTCGTAGCTAAGCGGTTATTTATGTAAAGCCCCCTTAGCTTTTTTTATTAAAAAAAAAATTAATATTAAGGTAGATACAGCATTTTTTATAGAGCGCTGTGAAAAAAGGTGAAAAGCGGTGACCAAGATGCTCCTCCTAAATTCATCTGAAACAAAAAAACGATAAATATTATTAAACTAGATACTTCAAACTCGTACTTGCCGTAGCCAATTTCAAAATATTGATTTTTCACAAATGGCGGACTTCCGAACGTAAAGTAGCAATTTTCGACCAAAACTTCGTCATTATTTTACCTATAACTAATGAACGAAGCTACGAAAAAAAAGATCCTATGACAAGTACGAGATTATTATGAATAAAATAAAACTGCAAAAAAATCAAAACGATCGGTTCACTGAGTTTCGAGAAATCTTGGTCACTGACTTTGAAAACATGTTTTCGAGAAAAATGCGTTTGAAAATAAGGGCCGGTACGGCGGTTCACTTCACGGAAGGCGGTTCACTCACTAGGCTATAACTTTGTTATTTTTTGAGATTTCGACATGAAATTTTAACCACATATTCTTGAGACTAAAAGCTTTGAGAAAATGCATGAAATGAAAATAAAAAACTTTCAAAAAGATAAAAAAGATAAAAGCCCCAGTATTCTAGAAAATGAAAAAGGAGACTGAAATACCAGAAGGTAATAATAGGGCCTAATAGGCCTAATAGGGAACAATTCATACTGCAACAGGATAGTGCACCAATCCAAATAGAAAACCAACCACCAAAAGGAAAATATTAAACGTTTTAATGTGGCCCCTGCAGAGTACAGACCAATAGAAAATGCGTGGGTAGACTTGAAAACGCGAATTTTACAGGACGAACTCCAAACTCTGGGAGATTTAAAAGGTTACATCAGTCAAAATTGGGCAAATTTGCTACAGGATTGGAATGGTTAGAGTTTGTAAGCTAGATGAAACAGAATTGGCAAAATGGGTGATCGATTGTCAGAATTTGGCTGTTGCGGATAGTATATGATTAACACCTTACTTTTGCAACCTAATTTTTATTGAGTTCCGATAGGTTTTAAATCCGTGCTAATGTTTTAAATCGAAAATTAAATGTTCGTTTTTGGTAGCAAACATTTATCTCACTGAATGGATCACAGCGAAAATCACGCAAGACTACTGATAAGTTGGTGCAGCGGCCAACAAAACAGCTGACTAGTCTGCTGTGTACATACTCTATACAGAGTTGTGGTTGTTAGTAGTTTCCATCATTAAAATAGTACTTCATTTCGAGCCCAATCATAAGTCATAAGAAAATTTCGTAGTTAACGATAAAGTAACGATATTTAATTTTTTTTTTTAATATTATTATGCATAAACAAAAGAGTAAAATTAAAAAAAAAGTTCTATTGTTCCGGCTAATATAATGCACATTTAATCATTACGTAAATTTTTTTTATATTTGAATATAAATACTTTGAAATATTGAGTATTGAGTATAAATAATATTTAAACTAGTATTTAAACTCAATTTTATTTATGGACTATAATAATACTCAATCACAGTTTTTAATTTCATGTGAATAATAAATCGCTCATTTCGTGCAAGACTATTACAACTCAAAATTTAGTATTTTTCAGAATTTCGTTCTGAAATTTTGAATTGACATCACGACAATTAATTGTAAGGGTAGACTGAAAATTGTTAAGAATATTTGTAGGCCAGTAAATTTTCTACCAAAAATATCATAAATTTTCCACTTTGCATCAATAGTGAATTTTTAAGCAATATTTTTTAAAGTGTCTATTTGAGTTGTGACATTATTACTACAAAAACTAATTTTACAATATTTTGAGTTGTGACGATTTTGCTACAATATAATAACATATTTTCGGTTAGAGAGATGTCACATTTTGAGTACTTTATTACTTTTGAGGTACTTTATTACCACACAAAATATGTTACCTTACATTGGCTGCGATTTTTATATAAAAAATGGTTTATGAGGTTTATAAGTCGTCGTTGTTGAAAAATGATGGAGAAATTTAAAAAATTGCTAAAAGTCAAAACGACGGAAATATCTATAAAACCGTATTCTTATTAAAAGCGAAAATAACACAACTAAACTAAGAAGCATGTAAAGATGATATGGTGGGGACTATATTTCCTTAAAGTTTCAGATTTAATAAAGTCCTCCACATACCCATTTTAGGGGTTGAATTAGGGACCTTTTTTAAAATTTTCAATTTTCAAAGCTTTTTTTCTTTAAGAATATGATGGTCCAGAAACTTAAAAAACTATAAATTCCTAAACAAGAGTGGAAGTAATACATGGCTGACTACATCAAGGGTCCCGAAGTAATAGTGTCGGCACAGGACCTAATGCAATATCTCAAAAATCAACAAATGTTATCAAATTTTTAATGGTTTACCATTCAATGGTTAATTATAAAATGAAATAATTTTATATTTATATATAGGAATCACATCTTCTAAAATGCAAATAAAATTACAACGGTATTTATATAAGTCGTTACAAAATTTTAACCTACTTAACGAGACTATGAAAATCACTCAATTTCGGATTTAAAATGCGTGCCGATCGGAAGTTAGACAACTAAAAAAGAAATAACTACAGTTTTTAGCATTAGATTCGCATTAAATCATACTTGAATTTTTTTTTATCTAAATCGGAAACTATGAACACCCATTAAACGTTTTCATATGGAATGACGCCTTTTGAACAATGTTGAAGAAACCTAAAACAGATTTTCAATTTTCATATAAATTTTATGAAATTAAGTTATAGGCAAAAAAAAAATATGACCTTTAAGAGAGCTTGATAACAATGACATCAAAAAGTAAATTTAAAAAATTTATGGAGATGGTCACACTTGCGCACGAGAGCGGCAATATATGCCGCCAAGTTCAAAAAAATTTCTTCGATTCCAGCACTAAAAAAGTGAAAAAACGCATCAATCGATGCCGATGTGATTTTGAATGCCCGCAAATGTATCATTTAATCAACAGAATAAGATTATTTTTTTAATTGTCACCCATCGTTGGACTTGTGAGTCATAGTTGATTGCATTTACAACTCCAGCTTACTTTAATATAGAGCTGAAATAAAGAACACTTTGACTTTAGTTTGTGCGAAACCACTCTCTCTTTCTACCCACACAAACTTATTTTCTCATAGCAAATTGTAAATCATTTCTCAGAGCTTAGATTTTCTTTTAAGGGGGAAGACACTCCAAAACTTTAAATTTTTGGAATTTTTAATTTTTTTTTTTTTTAATTCATTTATAACCTTAAGAATATATTTTCAATGTTTTAAGCTCAATAAAAAGTCTGAAAAGTCTCTAGAAAGTCAGTGTAGTGATAAGCGTCTGAAGTATCGAAAGCAAGAATGAAAACTTTAATCGGGTTTTTCTCAAAATATGTTTTTTTCCACCCTGTCGAACAAAACTTAAAAAGTAATTAAGATATAAACTTGAAATTTACCTAAAAGTTTGTATTAATTATTACTAGAAATATTGTTTTTGACAATTCGTTTAAAAAACAATGTGTAATTTTTTCCTTTCCGTGTTCAATTTTTAATTTTTTTTTTAAGGAAAAATTTTTGATTTGTTAACTACAAGGGTCTGAACATTCCACAGCGCAAATTGAAGGAGCCAAGTTTGAGCAGCTGTAACGCCGCCATATTTTTTTTTTTTTTATAAAAAAATTTTTGTGTATGCATTTGAACATCAATTTCAATATGTAATTTCATTCAATGTAATACTCTGTTTTTTTTACAAAATTATTGAAAAATCTGTTGTCTGGGGGGTCTCCCCCCTAAGCGTATCTTATAGATATAATCTATAGATCAGCCATGTAAGCATGTTGGCGTTTTTTCAGTGCAGTAATTAATGTAATTAAACGGAATTATATACAACTTCATATCATAAAAAATTAAACACAGAAAAAAAAAAACAAAAACTTTCGATGAAAATAAACCACAATGAATGTGAATGGTTAAAAGTGAAACACATAACACAAAACTAACCATCATGGCACGGTAGAACATGGTCTGCTTGACCATTACCAGATCTATATTATCAAAAATGCGCGACATGGAGAATGTTTTGTCATTCCGGAGAACAGTGTCGCAAATATCCAAAACAGCGCGTTCATCAAAGTCGATGCTATTGTCCACTTTGTTTATAAAACTCTAGAAGAAAAACGAAAGGTACGTGATATAGAAAAGAAATGAGCTTTTACGTTTAGGTAATAAACGTATACCCTGAAGAATCCAAAAATTCCATCAATTTGCAAAAGATCACGTTCCATCAGACTCCATTCGTAGTGGTTTAAAATTTCATATTCGCCTGCCTGGAAATTACGTTGCATGTGATCGTTAATAAATTGACGATGACTTTCGTAGACTTTTCGCAGCTGCGCCTCCTTGCTGAGGCGTGGTTTATCGAGAAACTGCCATAGTGACTGCTCCAGTACGAAGTACTCATTGCGTTGTGCATCGATTTCAAGTGCATTCGCGATATACGCAGCACTGGGCTGCTCTGCTGCTGCAGTTGTGGTGACTGACGACGTTATGACGACAATGAAGCTGAAAGCGCAACTCACCAACAGCCAGCTGCATTCGCAAGTTGGTTGTTGCATTTTATTTAAGAGTTTTTTTTTATAGCTATCAAATAAATATTTCTTAACAGTTTTGTGTTAATTTTGTTTCAAGCATATTTGTGAATTGTGTTAAAAGTTATTCAACAAACGTAGATATCGTGCCCCGCGTCCCAAGTCACGCCTAAGTTTCAAAAGTTTTTCTTGGAGCACATTAATCACTGTTTCATACAAGTTAACTGCGAATTTTTCGTCTGATTGCTCTATTTTTACATAATCTAATAAATATATTCAATGCAATGTGTGCGACCACTTTTCACTTTGGTGTCATGAACTCTATTTTTAAAATTGATTATAAACACAAAACAAAATTAGAATAATTCTGTCTGTTTTTCTCGTTTCTTTTACAAAATGTATGATTTGTAGCTAGTTGTGGTTGTTTTTGTTGAGATCTCTTTGTGTGGAGCTGTTGAAATAATGCTGATTTGACTTTTTATGAAAATATATTTTGAGGAAATCAACTTATTTGCACTTTAAGTTTTATACTATTCCAAACACGGCACGATTTAAAGCAATAATAAACACTGAGGTATATTTGTGAACGACGTGAACCTCGGCTTTGTTGTCGTTCTTTTCATTGTGTCTCATTCCAATGGAATTGCGAGTCGACGAATCGCAGCAGTTTCAAACAACATCACCACCAACACCACTACCAACCAACAACAACACACAGTGTAACAAAAGTGGACAAATTCAGGACAAAACAAAACTGTTAAGTTTTAAAGCTAAATATACAGAAATTAAGTTCAGTGTGATAGAGAAAATAAAAAATTTAATAAAACACCCCAAAATATTCAAAACAAATTTGGGCATTATTGAATAGCAGTTCAAAAAATTTTTTTATTTAAAAAGCATTTTATTTAAAATCTTTTATTGTTTTTCTAAGATTTATTTTAGTTATTTGTTATCATTTCTTAATGCAGTCATAAATTAGTTCATATATTTAGATTATGTGTGTATTTGGTTGGCCTTAGGTCTAAGATCTATTTTGGCCTTAAGATCTATTTTGATTATCTTTATTCGTTGTTATTAACCTTCAGAATTTACGATCTTGCTCTCACCACAATATTCCACAGCTGCAATTCGACTTCGATAAATCGCCGCCTGTTAGTTCCTTTTATAGCTCCAATTTATATGGCAAATATTTATGATATTCCCATTCAACAATCCTTCTTCTACTTGTCCTATCTACCTCCCGCTAGATTTTGAACAGGTATAGCGGGTATTGGGTATTTTTCATTAAAAAAATTATTGTTAAAAGTTGAATTTGAATTGTTAGAAGTAAAAGTTAGAAATGAAAAAGTTTTTATTTTTTATTTTGAAAAAGTTACCTTTGAAATGAAAAAGTTAAATACCGGTGCATAATTTAGAGCATGTGTGTATGGAAAATATATTTTTTTTCAATTTATATAAAATTACGTCTTTAGCGTAGTTTATATTGAGAATTCTTGGGGAAGTCTTTGTGTCAGAAAGCGAAACTCAGAGCTCCACAGAATATAATCTGGAACAAATACAATGATTTTTATGTGAATTTTTAATTTATTGACTTTGCAATTCTGACAAAGAATTTAAGAAAAACATTGTGGTTTTAAAATTAACATTCATGTTTATTTTTTTTTTTTTTAACTAATCCGAAACTTAGGGGTTGGGAGAAGGGAACACAGGCATTAGTTTAGTGAGAGGATGGAAAGATTAGGCTCGGGACCTCCTACATATTTACGAAATTAAAATCTTTTTTCCATCACATCAGGATATGAGATATTTGAGGTTAGATATAAAATGATATGTTGGGTTACTTTTGAGGTTTACTCCAAAGAACAAAGAATTTTTTAATTCATTTCTAGCTACTGCATCATTACTATACTATACTATACTTTTCTCTCTTTCCCTTCAAAATGAATAGTCAAATGATCATCATTCATTATTCTTTGCAAAGTTATGTCTATTAAAAATAATTTATTAAATTTCTATGTTGGGCTACAAAAGGTTTGATATTTATAATTACATCTCAAAATGACCATAACTTTGCAAAGAAAAATTTGCTTAAAAAAATTGAATTCAACTGTTTCTCATAAAAATTCTTCTTAAGGAAGGTTTAAGGCAAACAAACTTTGAAAATATATTTTTTTTATTAATTTTTGTTGGACAACTATTCAATATGTAAAAAAAAAATTATAAGCCAGTCCCGCTAATAATAAAGATTTTACAGAACTCAAGACCATGTGCTTTACAGTACTTATAAAAAGCAAATTGTACTTTAAACGCATTTTTTTCGAAACATACTTTTTCAAAACGGGCCACACAACTACAAAAAAATTATCGATGAATTTTTGTTTTTTTTTTTCTACACATATTGTATTAAAATGAGCAACTTTGAGAAATTTTTCCAGTTTTTACACACAACAAATGGGTCAAAATAAAGTAAATTTTGCAACTTTTTTTTTGCCCTTCATAATTTCTTAATATGTATTCCATATTTTTATTCCATTTTGGTAAAAGATGTAAATTCAAGAATCTATTTTCGAATCAATTTTTTTCCATACTATCCAGAGCCGAGCTATGGTGTGGTCCAATTTTCTCCTTTTATTAACACAGGAACTTCAGCACAATATAAAAAATATTTGTAAAAAAAAAAACAAAAAAAAAAATTTAAATGAATTGATGTAAAATAAACATGCAAAAAAAGAATTTAAGGTATATATAATGAACTTTTTTAGAAACATCTTCTAAAAAACCAAACAACTCCTTTTTGTCCATGCATTGTATCCAGACATTGCACTGTGCAACGTCTGTTTAGTATTTCGCTGACATTTTAGTTCTCTTGTGCTATGTTATGTTTATTCTCCTTTGTTTGTTTGGTTTTTAATATTTACTTCGTTTGTTTTCTTTTTTAATCTACACCGCAGCTGATTTTGCGTATGTACTTGATAAGATTCTTTAAAACAACTCACGGTATAAAATCTGGGGGTTTTTTTTTTATTTATTTTTAATTTTTCTTTAAATCAATTAAATGTTTCATCCGGTGGTAATCAGTTGCAAAATTTTAAACAATTCCGTTTTAAATCCGAAACACACAATAATAAATTCGGACCGATATTATATTATCTTGGCTTTTCGGCGTGTTGGACGGCTACTATCCAGGAAGTAACAGTGCCGGAACTTGGTTTTCCATGATATCGCATAAGTTTCTTTGTAGTTTCGTTAAAGTTTCTTGGTTCTAATAAAATTTAATTTGTGAAAAAAAAATAGGAATCATTGCTTCCGTCTTCGAAAATTCATTGCTTTAGATCAGGGCCGTAGCCAGGATTCAGATTTCTAAAAATTTAATGCAAAACAAAAATATGCGTTGCGTTGATTGAATTAACAATGAAATTGCAATTCTTGCTTTATTTTGAGGATTAAGTTTGAAATAAAATGCTTACTATGAAAGAATTACTAACTTTTCTCCATAATTTGTTCAATTTAAAAATGAACAAAATTGTTTTTTTTTTTCAATTACTTCTTTCAACTACTGAAAAATTCGTCTCCTTCAAAAATTTTCCTACATTCTTTATGAATACTGAAAATAGTTTCTTTTTTTTCTTAAGCTTTAATTATCAATTTTTTATGCATTGTTTCATAATAATAATTAATTAATTTTAAATTAATTACGTCGCGTTGTTAGTGACTTTTACAAAAAATTAAAGAAATAATGAAATACCCATTAACACAATTTTTAATCGGATGGGTATTTGAATTTTGAAATCTTTTTGGTAATTATTTTAATATTTTTATATGAATTTTGGAGCAAAATGATTACATTTTAATTAATATGTTCAATTGAAAATATTTGTCTTTCTATATTATTTAAAATGATTCTAATTCCCAACTCATTTCTAAAAATGTTTTAAAATTATTTATAAAATATATATGTCGCGAACTCTTTCGATGAATAGTACTGAAGAAAAAAACAAAGTAAAACAAACAGTTATTTTTATACGTTCCGCACACTTTTCTGACAAAGATTTTGGTCACAAAAAAAGTCTAGGTGTCTGCACATTGACGCGGTACCGTCATTGAAAGGAATTTAAGTACTTAAACTATTGACGGACGTATTTAAAAGTAAAATGCAGTTATGATTTAGGGAAAACGTCTATATGCTAAGTTTTTGCCATTATATACAGTGATGGAAAAAATAATAGAAACGTCAAGTACTTTTACATTTCGAAGAATGCTATTCAGTTTTCAAGGAAACTATATGAATGTAACCCACTGAACACTCTATTTTGTTTACGCTTTTGCGCATAATTCGGCAAATATATCAGTGGTGCAAACCCTTAGATCAGTGAACTCGATTTCGTATTGGAAGAAAAAAGAAACGCATTCTACTTTTGTTTATAATATTGAATATACAAGTATTAAACAATTGCATTCAAATACCGTTTAGAAAGTGTTCATAAAGTATTGAAAAAAATTAATAATTTCTTGTGATACGAGGGGTACTATTTATATTTCGGGAACTGGCAACACTAATGTCAATAGCTAAAATCTGGCATCACCATAATAAAGTTTGACATTTTTTAGCATAAATGTACTCACAACGTTTTGATGTACAAGTGCTATTTGTTTTGTTTAAAGTGAGTTAAGAAAATCAATTTGTTAAAAAAATGGAAATTTAAAGAGAAATTTTTGGTTGGATTATTTTTCACAGCTTTCGACGTGGATTATCTCAACAAGAATGTGTCGATGAACTCAGTTCTTTGTATGACGATAAAGCACCATCAAAAACCACATTATATCACTGGTATAGTGAATTCAATCGTGGTCGTAGTTCGGTCGCCGACGAATTCCGTGAAGGTCAACTAAAATCGGCTGTTGTGCAAACATCGATGCAGTACGTGAACTAATAATGCAAGATCGTCATGTGACATATCGTGAGATAGAGGCAACCCTGCACATTAGTTCCATTTCAATACATTCGATTTTACATGAACACTTATCTGTAAAATAAAATTGCTCTCGTTGGATACCCCATAATTTATCAATCGCTCAAAAAAAGTTTTGTGTCGATTGGTGTCAGGAAATGATTAAAAAGTTCAATCGTGGTGATTCAAAAAACGTGTATAAAATTGTGACAGGTGACGAATCACGATTGAGACAGGAGGTGTCTCAAGAGGAATGGAAAAACTGCTATGACAAATGGTTTAAACGAATTCAAAAGTGTATTGAAAAAATGGTTGTTATTATTTGCTATTCTCGAAATATAAATAGTACCTCTCGTAATCTACCTTTTGCACATATTTTGTTTAGAATGGGAAGCAAAGTGCATTGCACAGATGTTGAGCGCCAATTCATCCGAAAATTAAGAAATAACAAAGTGTGAAATTGCAGAGATATTGAAGTGTTGAAAAAAAAAAAATGTATTGCTCCAGAAAAGGAGCAACCTATGTTTGACGTATTGTTGGTTCGACAAACTAATTTCTTTCATCGGAAGAACCAATAAAAGAGTTAAATGCACCAGTAACTAGTCACACAATACGGAATAGATTTATAGAAAATTATTTAAAAGCACATTCCGCAAGAAAAGTGATAGACTTGAGCAAAAAAGAAAATTCGCAACAGAGTAGCTTTTTTAAGAAAGCATCTGATAAGAAAAAATTGGAAAAACGTGTTGTGACCAGACAAAATAATGGTGAATTTGTTCGGATCCGATGGAATGACTCACGTAAGACGTCCAAAAAATACTACACATAATCCGAAGCACACAGTTAAAATTATTAAACATGGTGGTGGTAGCATAATGCTATGGGGTTGTTTTTCCTCGTTGGGCGTAGGTTTAATATATTGGATTAAAGGTAAAAAGTGGGCCACAGACTATGTTAATTTATATTAAAACATTAAAAAGCATAATGCTGCCATTTTCCAATGGAGAAATGCAGTTAAAATATATGGTTATGCAAGAAACGATCCAAACACATCTCGCAACTGGCAAAAAAAATTGGTTCCGCGACAATGGCATTAATTTATTAGAATGACCAACGCAGTCACCAGACCTTAATCCAATTGAACACCTTTGGGGGATCTTAAAGAAGAAAATAGCTGGCTATAAATCCAAAAACAAAGAAGAATTGTGGCTAAAACTGCAGGATGAGTGGTATGCTATTGATCCCTCAATTTGTGACAAACTGGTGGATTCCCTGGCTCGTCGGTGCATTGAAGTTCTAAAAAACCGTAGTACCACAACAAAATATTAAAGTTTAACTAGTTTTCAGTATAAAGTAGGTAGATTTTAAGAAATGAGTATAAGTATGTTAGTTATAAGTCTTTTGTTTCTATTCTTTTTTCCAAGGACAATAAATGAAATGTTTTTTATTTTGTGTTATGAATTGCGTCAAGCTGATTTATTTTTTAAATATTTTTGAAGATTTAATCTTTAAGTCATATGTAAACTTTGAAAACAAAAATTAGTACACAAAAAAATAATCAAACAAAAGAAAAACATACAAGCCGTTTCAATTGTTTTTTTCCATCACTGTATATTGAAATATAATATAAATACAGAAATAAATAAAAATTATCTTAAATAGTAAATTTTATAAATCGATTAAAAATAAATTCGACATGCGGACACAACAAAAAAAGTAATAAATCAGTTTCTTATGTAAAAATTTTCAAGGTTGGCTTTATTGGTGAGATAGCACCACAATTGCTCTGATATGCTTCAAAATTAGAACAATAGGACAATAGTCAAAACCATCCGAGTAGGCTATATGTCTGAATTAATTTTATAACAAATTTTTTCATAAAACATTTTTCATAATGAATATAAGTATTTTAAACCAACTCAATTGCTGTTATTATTTTACAGTATTTCTTTGGTATAAAAAAAAAACACCCTCTACGAATATCTTTTAACTTTTTACGATTGTTCCCTTTGGAGGCCATAGTTTATCATTTCAACCGCTCCTGAAACGTTGTGCATTTTCTAATGTGAAGTAAATCACAAATATTCAAATATACAAATATAAACAAACAATTTTATGCATGCTGTCTCTCTTTGATTTAGGAATTGACATTCATTGAAAATGCAGCTTGTTGCCAATATATGACTATTTCATACATTCTAACAAAATAGGTTCAGTGAGTTTACGAAATTTTAGTCTGTGCTGTACATTCCGGTGCTCTTAAGTTTTTTTGTTATTGGTTTTATAAAACTAGTTTAAAATGTTAACAAAATAAGATAAAAACAACAACATTCTCATTACCGTTAGATTTTTTTTATACTTTTTAAGACAAGTAAAAACATATGCAAGTTTATTTACAAATGCAACAAATTCATTATGTATCACGAAAAATCACACGAACGATAAGTAAGACACGATCAGCAATCGGTTTTTGTATGGGAGATAGTAGTGCTGATCGTTGCTTTTTTTGTCGTTCGTGCCTTGTTTCGTGATACAGCATAATGTTCACGTCGGAATTTATTCAGGTGCTCCATGTACTTTCTAGGTTTTTTATTTAGCGAAGAAACTTATTTCTTATATTTTAGTTCAATAATTTAAATATTTTTTTACTTTTAAATGGCGATGGACTCTTAGCTTGGAAGAAAAACAAAACAAAATAATGATGGTTTTAATGAATAAGGATGAAGTGCCCATGCAATAGCTTAAAAATCGGAAGATCTCAAAATGCGAGTAATTTTTAGAGAAAAAAAATCTACTATGGGCAGAATATGAAAGGCTGCACATAAACCTAATATAAGAAGCAATAGAGCTATACCACGAAAAGATTCAAACTCAAGACTTCAGCTTTAAAATTTATTGTAGATGTTAACATAAATGTGACTCTGTCTGCTGTAATACCGGTTATTAACAGTGTGCAACATTTGAAGGCACGAAGGCTGTAAAAAGGAGCCTCCACTTAACTCTCAACGTAATGAATAACGGTTAGAGTTCGGTAGAATTCACATGACGTGGAAAAAAGAATGGCAATATCTTGTTTTTTCGGACGAAAAAAAAAAGTTTATTGCGATAGGTCAGATGGATAAAATTTCTATTTTCTCGAGCTTCTGGAAACGAGACGAACGTTTCCAATTTTTAATCAACAAAATTAGACAAACCTATTCTGATGATGCATCAAGTTGGACATGTTTTTACATTTCTTTTGAAAGGTATTAAAAAACATCTAACGGTAGTGCGAATATTGTTTTTGTTGTCTTATTTTGTTTGCAATTTAAACTGGTTTTATAAAACCAATAACAACAAAATGTTTTAAGAGCACTGGGACGAACAGCACAGACTAACATATGGTAAACCCACTGAACCTATTCTGATGTAGCGAAGTGTATATGGAATTAGAGGTTTAATGTTTTAAAACTTCCGATAGGACGTGTAATATAGAAAAATCACTTGATTTTTTAATTGTGCTGCTTTAAATTCTTATATGATTAAGTGTTTTTTACGTATTCATCTTGCTTATCCTATCTACAAAAGGGGCAAATTTCGAAATTTTCAAATGTTCAGAAGATTCAAAAAATAATTTTGTCTCTCAAGTAACTCCCTATAAAAGAGAGATAAAATTATTTTATATGTTAAACAGAAAGATTAGTAAAAAACTTTGATGGTTGATGGAGATGTGCATTACAAATTGTTATACATTACAAAGGCCAATATCGTAAAATTTTGAACAATGCCCCTTTTATTGTTATAGTGTAAAATATTCTAAAATTTTCATTACAAAGCCAATTTTATAAAATTAATTTTGGAAAAGTTTATTTTAAGACAGTTGTAAGTTTTTTTCCATCGTTATGTTATTTTATTTATTATTTTCTTTTTTTTTATGAATATATAATTCTTAATTTTTATTTATTTTATCCATTTTTTTTTACTTTTTCGAACCTATGAAGGATTATTCCTGAACCCTTCCACCCATTGGCTACAACACTGACACTAATTGACTTACGTATATGTATTTTTTTTTTTTATTTTTTTTTTTTTTTTTTTTTTTTTATTTAAGAAATTTAAAATTCAATTGATCATTTTCTTTAAATAACTGTTAAAATCAGATGATTTGAAGTTTTTCAAAAAAATTAACCGCGGGTAGTCTACAAAATTTAACATTTTTCTCATCTATTCGCAGACTCTAGATTGTTCGATTAGAAAAATGGTTTTTTTTTACTGTTTACTATTTTTGAATATTCAAATTCTCCAGATTATCATGGAAATATTTTAGAATAAAGTTTTTTTTTCAAAATATCCGATCAAAAGTCCACATGTGCGTACAAATCGCAATTGCCAAGTCCTTTTCAGCCAATCATTTGGCTTTATGTTTTGGTATGATTTTTAGAAGGAAACGAAGTTATTCAGTATTTCGTTGTTGTTTCGTGATTAATGGCTCAAACAAAATAATTATTTAATAGGATGGCCAATAAAGTAAACATTTTGTGTCCTAACCTTATAGACCTCTGGCTAAACACGAATCAACTTCACTCTATGCCGACTAATATTATGTTTACTTATGATTTCAAAATCTTTTTGAAGGCTGCTTATCACATTTTGTTGTTGTATGAATTATTCCCAAGGTTTTAGAATATATTTACTATGTATATTGCTAGAATATACGTACTAGATAAAAATATGTAATATGGGTTAGTACATTCACCAAAATTGCTTTGGCTTTTGGTGCATCATGTAGGGATCTAGCAAATATATGCAAGTGACAAAATTTAAAAACCTTTAATGGAATTCATTTGCTAAAATAGACAAAAGAAAACAAGAAATAAAAGAAAATAAGAAAAAACTTAGTTCTGCGATAAATTATATTAAGTATACTTAAGTATTATATTAAGTATAATTAAGCATTTTTTATCCGTATGCAATATAGCTTTTTTTATTTCTAACGATTTTTTATTTTTCTCTTGCACTCGGCAAAAAATTATCGAAACACAAATTCTTGTAAAACATATGTTTTTTAAAATCTCCTACCGGATTGGCCCCTTATCAAAATAGCTTAAGTCCATATGAATTTTCGTTTTAAATTGATTAAGCATATCAAATGCGACTTAGTTAAGCATTTAATCTTTATTTTAAATCCACAATAGTTTTATATTATCTTTAATATTATGTTTCAAATTGATATGATCTAAATCTAAAAAAAAAAAATAAATAACTGGCCATTTCAGCCCTTGAAAGGACTTTGACCTAGCTTCTTATGATAATTCTTCTTATTCAATTGTGTTGTGCGTGTTAATTAGTTTGTACACAAATTGACCGAGAACCGGACCTACAGGTTTAACGCCGACTCCGAACGGCGATGAACGGAATGTTCTTGTTCTCAAGAAGCTTTACATGGCATTTTGATTACTCACTGAAGTTTGCCATTGTCTGCAGAGGTGGCGACCGTACAGGTAAATTATTTTAGTTCAAATTATTGACATAGAGGCCACGTACTTTAACCAACTACGCCACGATACCATGTTGGATCTAATACAACAATTATTGAAAACAGATTTGCAGCGAATTTGAAGAAAATGATGAACAATTTTTCAAAATTAAGTTATGTGTGACTTTAGCGATTTTGATAAGCATTGACTCATTTATAGACACTTCATACGAAGCTCCAATAAAATAAAAACTTCTTTTGTGTTTTTTTTTTTCAAAACAAGGTTTTATAAATCGATAGAAAAAACTTGTTTGCAGTACTTTTGTGATTTACTTCTTTTTATTCTTAACGCCATTTCTCGATTGGTGTGTTTTTCGCTTTTACTTGATGTTTATTTAAAATATGAACACTTTATGCCATTTGTTTATGTTGGACTTTTTTACATTTGCATCCATTTATATCACCATCATCATATTTACATATATCCATATCAGATGCGTATGTGTTCATATATACATTAATACACACATGTGCGCATATGTTAACCAATAGGGAAGAAAGAGTAGCATTGATGACCGGATAGTCGAATTAAATTTCATTGTTTATGATTCTTTATTCTGAAAGTTTAAGTTTCTTTTGGAGAAATCATGACTAATAGCTCGTGGTTATATGGTGAATACAGTAAAAAAGTGATGAGGTCTGCTTGCTTTCTCTGTAAACTATTAATAAATTATAACGTTGAATTGGGTAAAAATATGGCAAATGTAATATTCTGCGAATTTGCAAACATAAAATTTTATTCACCTCGAAATAGGTGCAAATAATTTTCAAAATATATTTCCTGTGATTTCATGCACGTACTATTGAAATTTTTTGTCAAATGTTTTGATATAAAATAACATTATTTAGTTAACGATCTTCCAACGTTCTAATATTTTTTAATGGTTAAATATTTAAGCAATTAAAAATTGTTAGCTGGATTTAAACTTGCGATAGGTAATTAAAATAAATTAGTTTGTAATTAATAAGTTATATAAAGTAATATGCTTTTTTGTGCTAGAGGCAAATACTTAATTAAATTCTTCACTGATTCATTTGTTGTTATTTTACAATAGCGGATCCCTCATTCTATCAGTTAAGTTAAAAGTTTAGTTATTTCCCTTTCGGGCTTCAATCAGTTTTTACCTCATAATTTTTTGCCAACTGCGATAAGATATTCGTGGTAACATCTTCATTTTCCTCTGAACCAAAAAGCTTATAGTGCAGCATTTCCATAAGTTCATGTTCCGAGTTTTTGTTCGGTGAAACTGTCCATTCAGCAAAAGTTATCAGAGTAGATGTTTCCAATTTGTCCTTATAAACCTCGTATTGTAGCATTCGCTTATAGCGGGATGAGATCATAGTCATAATATCTGTGATTTCATTCATTTTGGTCATAACAGGCATAAAATTGGCAATGAAATTGTTAATGGACTGGATAGAGTAGAGTGCATTGTTCGTGTACTGTGGATTGTAGTGAACACATAGAACGAAATATTTATGAGACAATGCTCGTGTACCAACAAAATCCACTCATACCAACCTTTTCCTCAGAATCTTCAATTTGTTTTGATACATCTTTAAGTCGTCGCAGTACTGTCCTTTGTTTTTCACGTACCAATGGTGATTCGATGCTCTGTCCTAGTGGAGTATTTTCTATTATGTTCCATGTTTTTAAAATGCCCGCACTTATTTCTGTTACAACATGAAAAATCTCCAGTGCGCTGCTTGCGATTGCGTAGCTTGTAGTGGGTACAAGTACCGAGCAAAATACAAAGGCAATAACATATGTGGCTGGAATTCTTGCAAAATTCATTTCGAAATAGCTTAAAACTTAAATCTCTTTGGCACTAATTTTCTTTAACTTCGATTCAATTCACATACATTATTTTCGAGCTTAAACACGACTAGATTTCAAACTTTACAAGAATTTATTCAGCCTTTCATTCATTCAAGTTTTAAATAAATTCAATTGTTTAAATAAAATTAAATAAACGATGGAAGCTAGCTTCGACATCAGACGATTTACAAATCAAGCCAAGAGTTCGTACACGAGTAAATAGATAATCCAAAAACAAAAGAAGATAAACAAGTTTGGTTTATACGCAGGGTTGCCAGATCTTAACAAAGATTTATCGTCGATATGCGCGAGAGATGCCAGATTTTGTGATAAATTCCATAGTATCGCAGCCGCGAGTTCATGGTAGAACAAACAAGGTAGTATCGCGTCTGAAAATCCTTTTTCGCTTTAATAGTACGTTTACATATGAGGATTAAGGCCGTGTGCTATTCGGAAACTTTTCACGGCATAATTGAAGATGAACGAAAACTCAAAATTTATAAATTTTTTTTGTGGAATATATGTATTAAGACCTTCTATTGTATCAATTCTTCTATATATGTATCAATTGGTTTAGAAGTTATAGGGCTTGAAAGTTGGGGAAATGGACCTAAAAAACTTGTGATTTTTTTAAAATTTTCCTACAAAACCTAGCATTATGGGTATCAAAAGAAAGGTTATACTGTTACCTATTCAACGAGCTATCAATCATTAAAATCCACGCATTACTTTTGAAGATACAGCATTTTCCATATGCACACTTGGCGGTTCACCCTTTTACGAAATAACCTAAACGTAAGTATAAGCATCAAATTAAAAAATGTATTTAAGAAAAATGGGAATAAAGTAGACAATGCAGGAAATCAAATCTGTATATAAAAAATATGAAAAATTGTTATAAAAAATCGCGCGATTTTTTATAACAATTTTTCGACTGCGGCGCTTTTTTTTATATACAACGTGTATATCAGAACATGCGACTGCGCTTCTTTTTTTATTCGCAATATATGAAAACTTTTTCTAAAATGTCTTAAGATCAACATTAACAGGTAGGATTTAAATACTTTCATTGCCTACTTTATTCTCATTTCGCTTATATTACTTTTCCAATTTGATCTTTATACTTACGTTTTGGTTATTTTGTAAAAGTGTGAACAGTCAAGTGTGCATAGTATGTAAAAAGCTATATCTTCAAAAGTAATGCGTGGATTTTTATGATTGATAGCTCGTTGAATAGGCAACAGTATAACCTTTCTTTTGATACCCATAATGCTATGTTTTGTAGGTAAATGAAAAAAATCTCACAAGTTTTTGAGGTCCATTTTCTCAACTTCCGAGCCCTGTAACTTCTGAACCACTTGAGAGCGGCGAGAAATGTTTTCACCATTAGCTTTTTTAGCTCCAAATACACATTTTCAAAAAAAAAAGTGAAAAAAATCCATTTTCACTCATCTTCAATTGTTCCCTTTTCACTCGTGGTAGGAGAGAATTTACTGAGTTGAATACAATTTCTGTCTTTTGAAATAAAATTGTAATTTTTGCTGTGCCAAAAGGACGATGAAATTTTGACAACTAGAAATTTTTACGTTTTAGATTTTCGTAGTGCATTAGCACAAGAATTTAATTTAATTTGCAAAATTGTTAATGTATATTGAAAATTAGCAATTTTGGTTGCTATGCTGTCGGAAACACAAAATTTTGAAATTCTTTACGACTCACAATCTCACAAGTGTTTTTTTTTTCATATTTGCTTGTGTCAAAAATTCTCTTTCCGATTGTCAAAATTTATACTAGCCCCTGGGGCTACATGAATTTTTGACAATCATATTCACCTCACAAGTGCCAAATATTCTCTGTCAGACTGTCAAAATTTCATCATCTGAGTGAAAAGTTTCCGAATAGCACACGGCCTAAGAGAAAGAAGATTAGCCTAATCTCCTACTGTAATCTCAACTGCTAAAAAGATTACTAGCTTTAAACATATTAACTTTGACATTTCGTTGCTTTTTGTTTTATGTATTCACCTTCAGCCACGAATTTATGCATTTGTTGTTGCAGCCATTTTCCTTCACCACTATGTTGCCAGAAAAGCACGATAAATAGTGTTTATGGTATTTTTCAACGATTGTGGGATGTGGGAATTCCCATGGTATTTTGTGGTAAAAATCTCTCGCGTGGGAATAAAAATACCACATGTGGGATATTTACCACGCGTGGGAAAAAAAATACCTCAAAATACCATAAAATACCTCAAATTACCACAAAATACCATAATACCTCAAAATACCTCAAAATACCACAAAATACCTCAAATTACCACAAAATACCTTTCAAGCATTTTATACGCTAAGAGCTTATCGAAATCAAACTACACAACAGAAGTTCACTTTAATGAAATCCACTATGAACTTTATAATAGCGAAATGTATAAAAATTAATTTATTTAAGCTATGAACATATCAATTTAAACTAATTTATTACGTGTATATTTTTATTTAATTAATATTTAGAAAAAGAACTGAATTAATATGCTTATTATGTTTTTAATAAATAAAGAACTGAATAATATTTAAAATCAATGTTTTTTATTGAATATGGTCAATTCTTGGTAATTATGTTATGATGTTGTCAGAATCAATTTTGTTTACTGCATTTTGGTATGTTTTGGTAATTTGAGGTATTTTGAGGTATTTTGTGGTATTTTGAGGTATTTTGAGGTATTATGGTATTTTGTGGTAATTTTGAGGTATTTTGAGGTATTTTGCGACTGTGGTAATTTATGGGAATTAAGTGTGAGAAAAAGAGAATTTTGGTGGTAATTTCATCTGGCGACACTGCTTCACCAGACAACTATTTGCCATTTCATTTTATTACTTCTTTACAGTGTTGCTTTTTTTAAGGAATTATCGCTGTTCACAGCGTTGCAAACCTTTTTTGAGGAGATTAGCAAGTGGATATATTTGTAATCTCGTTCTGAGGGGATTAACTTTTGTATGGCTAATCTCGTCAAATGCAACAAGATTAGCGAGTTAATCTCCTCAACGCGCTTAATCTCGATATGTAAACGTACTATAAGACGAAACTATCAAGATCTACAATTAATTTTATACTTTTTGGCTGTTGTTCGTTTATCGTTGTTTTTTGACAATTCGGACTCTTGGCTCTCAATCGCCAATCTATATTGTTTATTCTACCATGCGCGAGTCTATCTTATTTATTTAACCGTGAACCGTTATAGATATCAAAGTTAGCTGTTGACTTTTAAAGTCAAAATTAAAGTCAGAAAAACAAAGATACAAACAAATTTTTTTTATTGCAATTTTCCGCTCACATTTCACTTTATTCTGCCTCTTCTTGATGGAGCGCTTGCAAACAACGACAAAACTCTTAGAATATACGCTGAAAACAATGAACGGCGTCAGCAGTCAGCGCCAATTATTATTATTTTATAGTTGATGCAGCAATGCGCACCAGTGGTCGCTAGTTTATAAAATTAACGAGAAATATGGATAAGCGAACAACACTATAATCGTAAATTTCAGAGCGTTTGCTCGAGTGAGAGCGCTATAGTTCTCAACGAAAGTGTAGGAAGAGGAATGTCAAAATCAGCTGCTATAACTCCTCGTTTAACTGCGATAAACGAGTTTCGGAAACTGGTTTTGACTTACCGAATTTTAAACATAGTTTAGCAGATATTTAAACGAAAAAAAACACCTAAACGAGTTTAAATGGACCAATGTGTCGCAGGTATTAGGTATATAAGATAACAATGTTGCAATATTTTCCTTCAAAGTTCGTAATATATTAATATTAAATGTGTGGACATGGTCTGTATATCCCTCCAAAATGTATCATATATAACATAGGTAGTTAAAATTATGTGTAATTATTCAATTCTACCATTAAAAAACCCAGTAGAAACATTCATAGTTTCAAATTTTATTTACATCTGTAATTTATTGAACTTATGTTCTGTTTACATTTATTTACTGATGATTTTTTTATAAATTATCTATTTCCTCGAAATTTTGTTTTTTTGGTAAGTCTGGTAATGGAAAGTTCCCCAAATTAATTGTTATCAGCTTTGGCACCAGAAAACCCCCATACCCGGATACACTCTTGTATAAAATCCCAGCGCCTTCAAGTGGAACTGGTGCACTTGAAACTACATCCTGTAGATCAATAAACGGTACTGATTCTCGAAACTTGCATGACCTTCTCGTATGTTTAAATTCAATAAAAGCATTGCTTGTTGAACTCGGATATGATTTTTTTGAGGATGTAGGGGAAACAGTTCTACCTTTTACCCGAATTTGTCTGCAACCATGTAAAAGAGGTAAAAAAATTTATTTAGGTACATTAATACACACAAACACATTTACAAACTTTCTATGCTCAACAAATTTAGTTTGCCACATAGAAACGACCTCGGATGGAATTAATTTGCCCCTCTCGAAATTGAATTCGTTGAACGCCAATACTAAGCCCATAGATTTGATTGCTGAACTTAATCGTGCGCCCGTCATTATAAAGTTCGGCAGTTCGGAGACAATTTCGTCCAAGTTTACTCTTTTTGTCGATGATTGTACCACATAGTAATCAACACCTTCTATCGCCGTATTTACATTTAATAATTTCAATGGTCGCCACTCAAGTGTTGAAGAATTGATGGTACCACGTGGCAAAAGTTGGCCTTGCTGTATTTGTAAGTAAAATATACTTTCGATCTCTTGGAAACGTAATCCCGTTACAACCCTGAATTTATTATAAGTAAAGCATAAATAAAGCAATAAACAATGATGATTTTACGGTTGCACTCACATGTTATTCTTAATATCAGCGATCGATGCATGTAAACTAAATATGCGAGGACCATTTATCGGATCATCTTTTAGGACGAGTACGAAAGAGAAAAATCTATTATTGTACGCTGTTTATGTTCAAATGTTTTTATATTTTATTAATATCAAAGTTTATTCTTCCGTACAACGAAAAAACATAGTAAGTACATTTTCGTTTTTCGGGACTTCGCTCTTATAGTTTTGCGAAAAAATTTATATAAATATTTTTTTTTTTTTTTCAACTCTGTATGACAAAGTACTTTTTCCTACACATTGAGTGCCAAACGGCTTTGACAAGAATCGTAACCGGAGGCCAACCGGTTTTTCGTTAGGAATGTGTGTAAAAGTAATTTGTCAGAGCCATCCTTGACTTATTTTGTTGCTCTTTTAGTTTTTATAACTGTTTTTGGACGACATGGCCCTGTATGACTGAAATGTTATCGTGATATTTTTTTTTTTTTCTTGTTATTTCGCTAATATTTTTGTTTTTTTTTTTAGTTTTATTTTACTTTTTCAGTATAATTGGTAAATATTTTTGTAAATAAAATGCCAAGACTAAAATAAAAAACAAAATTTGACAACATCAAGACGAGCAGGGAGCTGTTTAAGCAATTTGATGGAACGACCGTAAAGCTAAGGTTTTCGATCTCATGATATAAATAAAAAAAAACATAAAAAAAAACATGAAAAAAAACATAAAAAAAAGAATGGCACCATTAGGCCCCTCGGGGAATCACTTAAAGTAGCCCAAATGCACCAAATGCAAAAAAAATAAGCAAAAATAGAAATTAAAGCAAAAATAAAATTAGGGCCGTGGTTAGAAAAAAGATTTGGACAAATATTAAGAACAGCAATAAGATAAAAAGGAGGACAAAGATTAGAAAATGGAAAAGGACAAGGATTATAAAAAGGAATATGACAATTTTCATACCTTGGCATTATTTACTCTCTGAGATTTACCATTGTCTGAAGTGAGTTAACGGTCCATCATAAAAAAATTAATCTCGATTGAGTGCATTTTCTGTCAGGGGGGATTTGAACTCGGGATCTCCCGAGTTGAGAGTTTATTCTACAAAATGCACCAGTCCATGGTTTTTGGACCAAAAAACCCTTGTTAATAAGGCGTATAGTTTCATCGATTATTTATTGCAGAAGAGCGCAAAGAGTCATAAATATCACTCTACTTTTACTGCAATCAGTAAGGTCATGGAATCTTAATATACGATTATAGAAAAATTTTCTATACTGATACCTTAGTATCAATATAGAAAACAATTCTATAAACCAAGAAAATATATTAAAATTACTATAATATCTGTACAGATGTAATTATTAATAATACCTTTGATCAATGCATATGTAACTCCCTCAATATGTATAGGTGGATCACAACGCCAAACTTTCCGAGCAGCGCCTTTTAAAGCTTTACGCAAAATTCTTGCAGTGCGCTTCATACGCTCCTGATATTCACGCCTCGCAAGAATGGAATCAGCGGTAAAATTACCTTAAAAACAAATTTTAAATATATTTAAAGACACACATATTTATATGATTTTCTTAAAATATCTCAAACTTTAATGGATAAATGTCTTCACCTCTTCCGTGAACTCGCAATATCATCCATGAAAATTCCAGTAAAGTGATACCTGTCAGCTCTGTTACTACGACATCGTTATAGAATGAGTATAAATACTGTTGCGCCGATTGCTGCTTGCGACATGTTCTATCATTGGATTCCTTTAAATGAGCACAAATACATTAATTTTTGTGAAAACTATATTTTAATTTATTTATTATGGAATTATATCATAATACAATTACAAGGTGGGCTCATATTGGAGAGCCGGGTGAGCTAGTTGTCAAAATCAGCTAGTAAGGCCGTGTGCTATTCGGAAACTTTTCACTCGTGGTAGGAGAGAATTTACTGAGTTGAATACAATTTCTGTCTGTTGAAATAAAATTGTAATTTTTGCTGTGCCAAAAGGACGATGAAATTTTGACAACTAGAAATATTGACGTTTTAGATTTTGGTAGTGCATTAGCACAAGAATTTAATTTAATTTGCGAAATTGTTGATATATATTGAAAATTAGGGATTCTGGTTGCTATGCTGTCGGAAACACAAAATTTTGAACTGCTTTACGACTCACAAACTCACAAGTGTTTTTTTTTTCATTTTTGCTTGTGTCAAAAATTCTCTTTCCGATTGTCAAAAATTATACTAGCCCCTGGGGCTACATGAATTTTTGACAATCATATTCACCTCACAAGTGCCAAATATTCTCTTTCAGACTGTCAAAATTTCATCATCCGAGTGAAAAGTTTCCGAATAGCACACGGCCTAATTTTTATATTTTCTAATTGTTGTTGCTTTTGTAGTTTGAAGTTTGTAGTTCCGACAGCTTTGTTGTTACAAAATATCACATTTGAGCAGCCCTTTTAAAATGAGCTTACCTTGTAATTGTGTCATGGTATTACATTATTATATAGAGAAGAGGAGGGAAGAGAGTCGCATTTCCAGGCGAAAGAAAAGAGTGGTAGAAAAGCGTGAAAACGAGAAAATTGACATGGTGATAGAAATGAGACCCGAAAGTTTTGCGAAAAAATAAGACGCCTGGCCGATGATTTTAGGACCGGGGCCTCTTCCTGCAAGAATGAAAACGGGAATCTAGTGACAGATATCCTGAATACACTGATGATGTGGAAGGAACACTTCTACCAAAATGCTGAAGATAGATTTGAAGTTCCGCTGTCCGGCTATAATTTAGTCTTGAGAGCTTTAACTTGGCTTAAAAACAACAAAGCCGAGAAATTTTTTTGATGGAGACGATCAACTAATCTGCGCATCGGAGACGTAGTGGCACAATATTCTACCAGAGTATTATACTACTGGCGCATGCTGATGATATCGATATCATTGACCATAATACGCACGTACAGCATTCTCCAGATTAGCACAGGAGTCGAATAGAATGGGTTTTGCAATGAACGCATATAAGACGAAATACCTAGTGTAAACAAACAAAGAGTCCCAGTGCTTTGGAACCTACGTTACTATTGATAACATCTCTTTTGAGGTTGTTAAGGACTTCCATACATGGAATCCAGCATAAACTCCTCCAAAGGGCTCCCGGAATTTACAACCAATCAATTTACGCCCGAAAAAAGAAATGGCAAAATAATGCCAAATTTTCCATAGCATCGAATTTTGGAAAAAAACACCCTTATTTAAAATTGCAATTGAGCCCGAAAAGAGGAAATTACGCCTGAATAATTTGGAAAGGAATAAAAATAAAAATGGAAATTACGCACGAATTTTTGTCCGAATTGTTTCACTAATCTTCTTCCTAATCCTTGTCCTGATCTTTGTTTAAATCCTTGTACCCATTCATAACCTTATCTGTTTCCTTAAGAATCTACCTATTCTTTGTCCTGAAACTAGTCCCAATCCATGTTCTTGTTCATGCCCTCATCCTTTATCTGTATCTTAATTCTTATCCCCATCCTTGTCCAGTCCTGGTCTCAATTCTTGTCCTAGTCTTTGTCCTTATTTTAATCAAAATTATTGTCATAATTGATGGCAAAAACTTTTTCTCAAACATTTTTCTAAATTTTTTTCTTTATCCTAGTCCAAATTCTTGTCCCAAATCTTGTCCTAGTCCTTGTCCCAATCCATCTATCTTATTGTTTGTCCTTTTACTATTATTTTTTGGTATAATTTTTGACATAATACTTGTCTTAATCCTTGTCCAAATCTTTGTCTTTATCCTTGCCATATTTTTGATTTTATACTTTCTTAATATTTGCCCAAATCCTTATTCTAATTTTTGTCCAAATCTTTGTTCTAGTTCTTATATTATTTCTGATCCTTAGTATCCTTGTCTCAAATTCTTATCCTTCTCCAATCCTTGTCATAATCCTTGTGCCAAAACATGTCAAAATCCCTGTCCTTATCTTTGTCCAAATCTTTGACCTTACACTTATCCTTGTTCTAATCGTTTTCAAAATCTTTGTCCTAATTTTTGTTATAATCCTTATCCTCACCCTTGTCAAAAATCATTTTCTGATCATTGGCCTTATCCTTATTCTCATCCTTATTTTTTTTTTTTTTTTTTGCTTTTGTCTTTATTTTTGCCTTTGGATTTTTTCTTCAAATTTTTCTTGAGGTTTCAGATTCAGCCTTTAGAGTGGACATTCGACTTTACCTTAGCGAATTTACATGAGAAGTTTCGATGGTTGTTGCCTATGGTTTGACGGTTGAGAATGTCAAACTGTGTTGACATTTCTGTTCAGTAAGGTTTGGCCAAAGAACTAAGATATAATTGTGTTGATAAGCATGAAAAACGCTTTTAATTTAATTATTTCACTGCACAAACTTTCAATTATATTTAAGTGATCTCAGAAATGTTAGAAAACACTCTCTATCTCGCTCGCTCAATTTAGAAAGCATACCACAGTTCACGTACACTGTGTGTGTGGCCAACACCATTTCCTTGTATTTTATTTCTTAGGGTTTGGCAGTTTATCATGAATCGATTAACGCCAGAACAACGCTTCCAAATTCTGGAAATTTACGGTCAACATAATCGGCCTAGTGAGCAAGCAATTCGTGCAGTTATTGATCGTTTTCACACTAATTTTACTCTTCTCGATTCAAAACCATCAACAAGATAAAGAAATGTGCGTATCGAAGAGAATATTGCTGCTGTAGCGCGAAGTGTTATGGAAGACACCGAAATGTCGATTCCCCGCCGTTCTCAACTTGTTGGCCTTTGTCCTTCGACTACGTGGAAAATTTACCTACGTAAGGATTTTGGCTTTCGTGCCTATAAAATACAGCTCGTGCAAGAATTAAAGCTAAATGACCATTGTTTACGTCACAGTTTTCTGACTGGGCTAATTTCAGACTGGCCGAAGATGAGCATTTTTACAGAAAAATTGTGTTTAGTGCTGAAGCTCATTTCTGATTAAATGGCTTGGTCAATAAGGCAATTTGTCGTATATGGAGCAAAGACAATACTCAAGTCATTATCGAATCACCATTACATCTTTATAATTGACTGTTTGGTGCGGTTTACACGCTGGCGGCATCATCGGTTCTTATTTCTTTCGAAATGAACGGTGCACGGTGCACTCGGAGCGCTAGCGAGCCATTCTGACTGATTTTTTGTTTCCAAAAATTAATCAGCTAAACATCAACGATATTTAGTTCCAACAAAACAGCGCAACTCTCCATACAGCGCGCTTAACCATCAATTTATTGCAAAATCAATTTTGTGACTTTATTTTCACAAGTGGTCCTGTTAACTGGCACCCTTGTTCGTGCGACTTAACGCCTCTCGATTACTCTTTACGGGATTATGTTAAGTAATTGGTTTATGCCGACAAACCAGCAACTCTTGAAGCATTGGAAGCCAATATTCAAGCCACCATTGATGCCATACGGCTTTATTGGAAAAAGTAGTGAAAAATTGGACTGATCGAATGGACTATGTAACTCGGAACCGCGGTGCATATATTCCAGAAATCATGTTTAAAAAATAAATGCCATGAAATTATCAAGCTCAAGCTTTTAGAAAAACGAAGCTTCAAGTTCAAAAATGAGCCAAATCGGACAAAAACCACGCCTTCCACCTATACAAAGTGACATCATCAAAATGGAAATATCTCTAAAAGTTTTCACGCCTACCTCCCACCTCTAAAATAAACCGTATTTTATTATTTTTCAAAAGTAATGTTTTTGAAAACACAAAACTACTTAGTTTTGGATTATTTCCACTGATTTCTTTTTCTGTAAGTGAACCTTTTTGCCACTCTTACGGAGTTATAAATGATTACCGTAAATATAATTTTTATATTCCCGTACGGGCACAATATTTAATTACCTCAAAACTATTTGCCAATTGCACAAAAATTTTCGCTGCCTTATCTTCATCGTCCTCTGCACCAAATAGCTCATAATAAATCATTTGAACATAATGACGCATTGCAAAATGATCAGGTGAAACAGTGGATTTGGCAAACTGAAGCAAAGTGCAAGTTTGCAATGTGTCCAAACTTTCAAAATATTTTTGCACTGTCTTATAACGCGACCGGATCCCAAGTTTGTATTGTCTGATAACTTTCATTTTCTCCATTAACGGCAAAACTCTCGAATCAAAATATTCGGTTTCCTCGATTGCGTCGACCACTTCAGTCTTACACAAAAAAAAAACGCGTTACAATGAAAAAATAATTAGTTCATGTGGCAACAAAAGTCTCGAAAAAGAAATTTTATCAATACTGACCATGTAACAAAAGTGTTCTATTATGTCTGAAACGTCTCGAAAGGTATCGAATGCTTGAATTTGCAGTTTACGATTATTTTTGATGCTGCCAGAATGTTTTCTTGATTTTAAACCTCTTTCTATTTTTCGCCACGCTTTAGAGATTTTCGAAGATACATTGGAAAATAGTCCGATGTTTAATATGGGCACAAATAATAAGTAAAAAATAAAAAATTTTAAATACGTGATTCGATTTATTGCCAAAACCATTTCGAAGTTTTAATTTTTATTAATATTTAACTTTGCGTAACAATTATTGCATCCGTGGCTTTAAGTTCAACTTAGCCAGATGCTGAAAATAGCTCTTTCTGTATGTAACTTTAATAGTAGTTTATATGTGGTTATGGATAAAAAGGCACAAATACTATCTTCATGCTATACATGACTTTATAGCCATAGCTAATTCAATTAAGTAACTATTGTCAACAATATCAACATACACAGTGTGTCCAATAATATCCCAGACCGTCTCTAGAAAACATAATTAAAACACGATTTATATTTACTTTTCGGTGTTTTTATTCAAAATATTCTCCTCCTTATTCAATACACTTGTTACATCGATTCAGTAGTGATTCAAATTCCTGCTCTAGTTCATTTTGTGGGATTGCCTCCAGTGCCCGTGTAGCTCCCGCAAAATGAGATAGAGCAGGTGTTTAAATCACTATTGAATCGCTATAACAAACAAGTGTATTGAATCGGGAGGAGAATATTATGAATACCGAACCGAAAGATAAACAGAAATCGTGTTTTAATTATGTATATTATATTACACACCGTGTATATTCAATATTTTTGTTTTTTGGAGTGAACTTTGCAACCTTCGCAAATTAATTCTGAGATTACAATGTGTCCCAATATCTTTATTTAGGGAAGCTTAATACAAGCAGTTTATACATAAGAACTAAAACTTATAATAACAAGACATTAATTTCTTAATTCTAGGATATCAATTGAAGTAGTGTAGGGCAATTAATGGTTCCGCCTAATAGTTGATGAATTAAGAGAACATCGGCAGCTACCCTGCGTTTTTCAAGAGTTTGCATGGTAATCAACATCAAACGATCGGCACAAAGAGATAAATTAAAGCTGTCGGAGCCGGGAAGTCCGCGTAACGCGAATCGAATGAACCTACGTTGTAATTCTTCGATCCGCAGCGAATGAGAGACATAGAGAGGTGACCAAACCTGGGTAGCTTATTCAAGTATGTGCCTCACAAAGATTAGGTAGAGGGATTTTGTAACGTATAGGTTGGAGAAGTCCTTAGACCAATGTTTCACAAAACCAAGTATATAATTGGCTCTAAGACCACTTATAAAGACTACTTATAAGATTTATTTTAAAAGAAAAGAGTATATTCAAACTAAGGAGTTACTTCTATATTTACAGTTCAAATGAATTCAAGACTGCATGATCCAAAGCTTCCGAAATGAATTTCAATTCCGAAATCAATAAGAGTTGAATTTGTATACAGACCTTATGGGCACAGAAGAATACTGAGTCTACTACCATCGGAATTGGTGATCGATAGCACAGACGAGGACATTCACTAGTAAGTTCCCTACCAGAACGAATCGGAGCAATGGGATCCTGATGCCGTCCACGACATTACCTTCCATACTGATGGGTCCAAGATAAATTTTGGATTCCTAGTTATTCCCGAAGAAACTCGTCATCCGACCTTAGAGATTGCTCTTAACAATCCGAAATTATCTATACAGCACCATGATATTCAAACGACAATTGAGTTTAATTTTAAAAGAACCAATAACGATACTTTGAAAAACAAAAATAACGGTCTATGGATCCGCCAAACCATTAAAAATTATAAATGAATCCTTCATTTTCATACTTTAATTTAAGAGGAAAAATATTTTTGGCTTCAAAATTCACGAATCACTCGCTCGTGACTGTCTTTGTAGAAAGCTTGGATCCACAATACAATACTAGGTCAAGGCAATACAAGTAGTTTAAAAATGAAACTTTGGGATGGTTTAACGACCTAATTCAGCCGTTCCAATTCAATAAGAAAAAATCTGGAAGCAAATGTAATGAATTGGTTATGGCAGTAAAGTAAATTTACAGCGTGTAGATCTCTTTTGCTTCTCTACTCGTATATAAATTTAAATTTAAAGTAAGAACGCTGCAATTATTAACGGAAACGCTAACATCTAAGTTTTACGAAAAATATTACATTTAAAGGAGTAGACTTCATATTTACTGAATAAAAAAATATACAAAATCAATTAGTTTTGAATCGAATATAATAAATGTAAAATAAAGGAAATTTAGAAAAATTATTAACTTCAAGCATCTTACGTTCCAGCCATGTATATAAATGTTTTTGTTTTAAGTTTTTTTTTTATGCCAACTTTGGGAAAAATAAGTTCGTTGGATGAATTCATGTTTATTAATGAAATGTTCGAGGTTATTCAACCAAACAAAACCGCAATTAAAAATAGTTCTCCATATTTTGAGACACCCAATCAGAAGGTTATAACTCATACTTTTTTTATGGGAATTAATATCTCGCTAATATCTTTTCGTTGTGCTTGCGTTCAGACCAATCAGAATATCTCTGAAATTGATCGACTGAGATCAACTATAACTAACCTGATGCCTTTAATGCAAAGAGTAGAGGAATGGAAAGTATACAGGGATGGTATTATTTCCCGTTATGACCTAACGGTTAAAATGGAGACTCATATGGACAGAATGGATGTAACTGCGCTTATTGAATTTGCCAAATGGTCGATTTCACATGGTGTTCAATCAGTACGTGATTACGTGGAAATGGCTCACCTAACACTATTTGGTTTAGTGGAAAAGGAAAAATCAACAGAAAATTTTTTCAAGCAGTTGGCCGATAGCTTTGAGGTAATGTATGTAAAATTATATGGCTTTATTTGACTAGTTTCATGAAATGACATTTAAGGTAAAAAGTCTGTACTGCACGTAGTTTTTGTATTTGGAAACTTTTAGAATGTATATGAAGTACTACAATCTTAAATCCTTGAAACTCGATTTCTCGTTATCAGTTCTGATTAATTGAGCATTGTTAATATATCGGAGGTGTGTTCAAAAACTTGCGGGATATGCAATTTTGGCAATTTTTAATTTTTTTATATGTAATATATCAGAAAATATGCATTAAGGAATATGTAACAAAGCCTTAGAAATGTTAAATATTTCTTTTGGTAACATAAATCTACTATGAGTAAAACAAGAGTTTACGAGTGGTATAAGTGTTCTCATGATTGCCCTGAAGATGTTGAAGATGACGAGCGCACGGGTTGTCCTGAAAAAAGTGAAAGAATTGATTATTAATTATGACCGACCCATTCGACTCGACTCTTTCGCTAATCTGGTGAATGCTGCACTGACTTAGCGCGTATTATGGCCAATGATATCGGTATCATCAACATACGCCAGCAGCATAATACTTTTGTAGAATATCGTGTCACTGCGTCTCAAATCAGCAGCTCCGATGATCTGCTCCATCATTAGGTTGAAAAAGTCGCACGATAAGGAATCACTTTGTCTGAAACCTTGTTTGGTATCGAATGGAGAAGTGAGATCCTTCCCGATTTTAACTGTGCTGCTGGTTTGCTTGCAGGAATACCAAATTCAGACATGGTGAAGTATAGATGATTCCATATTGAATCATCGAAAGCGACTTTGTAATCGACAAAAAGATGGTGTGTGTCGATTTGTTTTTCTAGGGTCTGCTGCAAGATTCGTCGTAACGTAAATACCTGGTCTATTTGGATTTGCCAGGTCTGAAGCCACACTGATAAGGCCCAATCAGCTGGTTTACGATCGGCTTCAATCTTTTCATTTTATTAAAAAACTCAAAATTAAGAACATACCAAATGTTTTATAATTTTGTAGCCCTGCTAAAGCTGGAAATTCATTCGATGCAGTTGCGTTTTTCATCCGTTTACTCGCTGGCGTTATAAAATAGAAGAATGTGAAAGCTTATTGGGAGCGAGTTCAATGGTTGTGAACGTTACGCTGGCAAAATGCTAGTTACGCAAGAAAGTTGAAAATATTTCAACTTTTCTTGCGTAACTAGCGTTTTTTGACAGCTCGTTACTTATGACGAACATCGAGAAGAAATAAAAGAAACGAGTCAGAAGCTCATTACTTTTAGAGATGTCTCTTGTAAATATATCTTAAAAATTAAAAATGTCTATGAGTTTTTTCATTATTAATTTCTCAAAAGAACTTTTTTATAATCAGGATTTAAGATTTTTTACTTATAAATGAAGACAATTTAAGTATTTTTGTGTAAATACAATAAAAACTCAACATTAAGAACATAACAAATGTTTTATAATTTTGTAGCCTTGCTTAATCTGAACGTAAAACGCAATCATTGAACTCTACCATAATTTTCTTGCGTAAATTGCTCTAGCGAGTAAACGGACGAAAAACGCAACTGCATCGAATGAATTTCCAGCTTAACTCTGAACATAAAACAACGCAATCATTGAACTCCGCCATAATTTTCTTCCGTAAATTACGCCAGCGAGTAGACGGACGCATATGCAAATGCAGTGAATGAACTTCCAGCTTTAAAGAACTAAATGAACGAACTAGTTCATTACATACGATTGAACTAAAAAGACCGATCTTTGTGGTGAACTTAAATGCCCAATCCTACTTTGACTGAACTTCTTATGATCAAATTGTGTTGTGCGTGTTATTAAATGTTTGTACACAATTCGAGAACTGGACCTACTAGTTTTATGCCGACTCCGAACGGCTAATTTGTATGTTCTCAAGAAGCTTTACATGGCATTATTTACTCTCTGAAGTTTGCCATTGTCTGCAGTGAGATGACGACCGAACAAAAAAAATTAGTGGTAGTGAATTTTCAACCTCTCTCACAAAAATGAACTCTCGATCTGCCAAAAACAGCTGATTGCATATTTTAAGAAAAGCCATTGCAAAACATAGTTTGTGATATTTGTGCTTATTGTGAAAGTTTTATTTGATTGATTATAAACGTGCAAAAAACATGAATAAGAACAAAAAATTCCTGAGACGCTGTGCTCGACGGACTGCGCTGGCTCGCGTTGTAACTAAAGCAAAGCCATTATCCAATAAAAAAACCAACAAATATCAAACTTAACCTCAAATTAATAAATTACTTCTCCGGCAGCTCAAGATAAAAGGGTTGGATTCTTGAAGCATTATGTACCACCTCGTACGGATTGTGATACAGCTTTCGTAGATGTCCTCATAGATTTTAAATGGATCAGCTGCTATTGGTATTGTGGAACTACATGGTCAGATGCTTGCAGCCAATTACAATTAGGCAATTCACAAGATGTTCTAAAGTTGTATATTGTAAGCAAAAGTTGTATAAAAATACAACCCTTGTGAACACAATCTTGGAGTTGTATGTCATATTATTTATAATTATTCAATATCTACCATTTTTTTGCCACCTTCCTGCATTTTTAAATGTAATGCTCGATTTTAGCCGCACGAATATATAAAAAGGAGGAATAAAAATATAAACAAAATCGGCTGATAGAATAGCACACTCTTTAAACATACATCGCAATGTTGTATGTGTCTTATCGCAATTTTGCATGGGAAACGACAACAGTGTTGATACGACAGTTGTAAAAACATACAACAATAGAACGATACGCCACGATACAACACCTTGTGAATTGCCTAAATGTGTTTCCATATTCGGATCTAGTTTTTCACAGTTTTTTCAATGATTTTTATGAAAATCCAACAAAACTATATATAATTGCAATTTAATTCTTATTAGCTAGAACTACCACTAGCAAGGAAACAAAACAAAGAACGATTTGATACTTACCAACAGGTCCTCTCTTTATGTCACAATTTTTTGACAGATTCAGCAAAATTGAGTGTGTGGTGAAAAATTCACTACCACCTTGTTAATTACATCATGTGCTGCACCTTAATTTCAAACGCGTTTTTCTCGAAACCATGTTTTCAAAGTCGGTGACCAAGATTTCTCGAAATTCAGTGAACCAATCGTTTTGATTTTTTGCAGGCTTATTTTATTCATTATCATCTCGTACTTGTCATAGGATTTTTTTTTCGTACCTTCGTTAGTTATAGGCAAAATAAGAACGAATTTTTGGTCGAAAATCGTTACTTTACGTTCGGAAGTCCGCCATTTTGTGAAAAATCAAAATTATCAAAATCGGCCATGACAAGTACGAGTTTTAAGTATCTAGTTTAATAATATATTTCATTTTTTTGTTTCAGATGAATTTAGGAGGAGCAATCTTGGTCACCGCACTTCACCTTTTTTTCACAGCGCTCTATAAAAAATGCTGTATCTACCTTAATATTAATTTTTTTTTTTAATAAAATAAACTAAACATACTCTCGAATGTGTATATTTTAGGTATAAAAACCCCCATTTAAAAATATCCCTTTTAAAATTCACAAACATCACCTTTTTTTCGGCCTCTGGATGTATAGTCGCCCTTAACGCACTCAGCCACGGCCGCCATCACTGTATATGTTATGTATATTGTACATCTTATATATTAATACGCAAACATCGAATGTTGTCGTACACTTTTTCAATATTTATTTTAGAATAAGGAAAATGAAACGTATATCATTCGAAAGGTACTGCACCATAGATGTGCCGAATGATGTTAGATTTTAAATTCATGACCTTTGACCCGAAATATTAACGTTGAAAGTTTATATCAATTTTAGTTAGGGATTTCAGAACTGGGAAGAGGTAAAATGAAGAATGTGATATCAGATGAAAGGTCTGGCTGCACAGTATGATTGAATATAAGATTGGTGACCTTTGACCTCAAATATAAGCGGAAAAAGAGCATTTATTAAATAAAAGCTAAACTATAAGAGATAGATGGAAAAACATGATATAAGAGAGAAATTTAGACATTCATAAGATGTGCAAAAAAAAAATTAAGATTTTTCACCATCGTTTACGGTTACCCTACAATAAGCATTTTTTCATTTAGCAAGTGTCAATATATATTGCGATGGTGAAATTGCTTACAAATAGTAAATTTTGAAAAATTTCCGTTATTTTGACATCAAAATTATTGTGATATCTCGAAAACTATAGATGTTTTCAGTACAAAGTTTATTGTATGAAAATTCGTTGGTTGAGAAAAATAACGGTATACGAAAACCTTTTTGTTAATATTTTCCACGAATAGTATGTTAAAAAAATTTCCTGTTATTATGACATCAAAAGTATTACGATATTTCGAAACCTGTAGATTTTTTCCATGCAATGCATTTCTTAAAGCAATGTCATTGCCTCAGAATGAGAAAAAAACAATTGATATTTCAAATTTTGATTTTGCATGCAAATATCTCAGCCACTTTTCAATCGATTTTCCCAAAATTTTCTTTGTCTGAAAGTTGAACTAAATACCTTTTGAGAAATAAGAAAAGATTTACCGTTATCCCACTAATTCAATTTCTTTTGCTGTTTTCAAAAACACTCTAAAATATTCAATTTTTGCTTAAAAATTAGACCAGACATTCTTTTTTTGTAATTTTTTTTGGTTTTCTATTTTCTTCTCTCACACTCTTTCATATACCATATCATTTATTTGCAACAATTGCTTCATTTTGACACATAATTTAATTAAGTGTTTCTATCATCGAAAATCATGAGCTACCCCCTATGATTTTTTTGATGACAATTACATTTTTCAAAGTGTTGTTTTTGTATTTTTTATAAAGTTCTACAGCTAAAAAAACAATTTCTGTGAAAAAATTTTTCAAATATTTTAAACCACTCCAAAGTTATCTATATATTAATACGCAAACAAAAATCTTGTGGTGTACTTTTTTAATATTTATAATACAAAAAAGGGCATGATTCTTATATCAGTCGAAAGGTAATGAGCCAAGGAGATGGTCCAAAAAATAAAAAAAAAATTAAATATATTATGTGATTATTGCAGTTTAAAAGAAGTGTATGCACTCTCACTCTCATGGCTGTAATTTGGCAAGGAATAGAACAAGGGACAAGAAATAGAACAAGGATTTAAACACACTTAGGACAAAATTTAGAACAAAGATTTAGAAATAAAGTTGGACAAGGATTAAGGAAAGGATTCGAACAAGGTTAAGGTTAGGAATTTGGACATGGATCAAAAGAAGAGTATGAACAGGAAGTAAGAGAATTAAATAGTCGACGCGAATAACATTGTAAGTGACAAAATTATACGTTTTCAGGAATTGCAAAAAAAAAACGGTTTTAATGGCGAACTTTGAGCCATGTAAATGTCCAAAAATTTATGGAATTTTAGAAACTATGTGCTCTTATAATAGGCTAGAGCATTTTTAACGTTAATATGCAAAAAAACTATTTTTGATTAATATGTCGCTTACAACGTTATTCGCGTCGACTCTTCAATTATTAGTTTGGGAACAAATGAAAGGATAGGGACAAGAATAAGGATAAGGATAAGGGTAAGGACAAAGATACACTGTCAAAATCCACGGATGAGTCCAAATACAGCCAACTTCTTTTTAACTTTACAAAGCTTTTTTCAATAAATTAAAAAAAAAAATAAGAGAAAAATCTATTTTGATATGGTCGAATTTTGACCACAGGCGATACTAGTAAATTTAAAATATTATAAGGACATATTTTTCCATTTTTTACAAATTTCTTGTGCCGATATTTATTTTATTTTAACAGCCATTTGCCTTTTTGGAAATGAAAAACAAAATCCACTTCTACTCAGTACAATTTTGAGTAGAATAAAGAAAAAAGAAATCCGATAAAATACAAAATGAAGCGTGTAGCGAGAAAATTATTTTATTTTTAGTTAATTTCACAAAACAATTGCTGTTTCTAGGAATTTTAATGATAAAAGGTTGTATGAATGGCATATTTTTTTTTAAATTCATTGGACATAAAAATACCTTTTCATTGAATCTAAAACCATTAATATCAGTTGAGAATTCGCTAAATGGCGGCAAATCACATGTGTGATTTTTTTTTTAAACTTTAACTCTATTTTTTCAATTTCTGTCCCAATCTGCTTCCGTTTAACAAATTTCGGTACATCTGAATATATGTATTTGAATACCCCGTAAGTGGCCAGAAATTTCGGTTGTATACCGGTCATTTCAGTACACTTATGCTCCTATGATTTGCGTTCTTCCCCGCAAGTAATTTAAAGTAATTCCTTAAAAAGCACTCTTTTTTATAATTTTTGTTTTCTACTTATTTTATTTATATCCTACTCATTCCTAGGTGAACTCAAGAGATTCCTGTTTGAATTCATCAGTGCAACAGATGCAATCAGCTCAACAATTTGTGTATTATTTCTATAACGATATAATTATGACTGAACTAAAAAGTTTAGTCATATTGGAATTTTCATGGATGATATTGCGAGTGAATGGAGTAGGTAAGAATAGATTATCTAATTGTGTATAATAATTATTTAATTTAACGTATATATATTAACATTCGTATAATATTAAAAAGGTAATTTTAGCACAGAAGCAAAAATTGTGTACAAACAATTCCAGCATCGTATAAAGCGTACTTTTAAACTATTACAAAAAGCTATAAAGTCTGCCAGTCGTATTGTTTGGCGTTGTGATCCTCCACAACACAAAGATAAAATTACATACGATCAGGTCACCCAATTAGTATGGGGTTATGTCATAAACGAAGTCAATTTAAGTGAATATCCTTATACTAAATGTTATGATGAGTGCACATTTTATAAGAAGGCTACGCGGCATGATACCTGGAAAGATACATTGTGCACTAAACAGCGCCAGTGCTTTGGAACCTATCATTCTTGCATGACATTAAATTATCGTTCTAGAGTATGCCTCGAGGTAAGTGGGCTTGTAACACAAGCTCTTTTTCTAACGTGTGTTTCTTATTTTAGTCTGAAGATCCCAATCGTAGGCTATACACATATATTCATTTATTACCGGATGGTCCGCGATGGGGTAGAGATGGACGCTGTCCTGAAAAAGAAAAAGATGTATGCCCCATTTTAATACCAGAAACACATGAGCAGATATTCTGCTGCAACGAAATTTTAGCAAAGGTTTTATTGTGTAGCGAGAATAGTGTTACCAGATGATTCCGTAGGAAAGGAATTTTCAAGATTCCTTACGATACCCAACAGTAAAAAACAGCTGTCGGTAAAAAAAAATCATGTCCAAAGTTTTCATTTTAGTAGGTATTAAAAAAAAAAATAAAACAACAAATTGGCAATTTCAGCGCTTTAGAGAACTTTGGGCCGAGCTTATTATAATCAAATTGTGTTGTGTGGGTTTTATCCATGGTATAATAATTCAAGGTAGCATTGACAACTGCTTATTTTCTCTTCTACAAGAAAACATCTCCTGTCAAAAACAACTGTTTGTGCAAATGCATGGTATAATAATATAAGGTAGCATTGACAACTGCTTATTTTCTCTTCTACGAGAAAACATCTCCTGTCAAAAACAGCTGATTGTGTAAATACATCTGCAGCTGCTGTGGTTGTTGTTTTTTTTTCACTTCAACATTTTCAACATTGTTTGTGTTTTCAATGGCGGATTGTAAGCGCTCTTTTTTTGAGTTTATTTTTTGACAGGAGATGTTTTCCCAAGCAACTGTCAATGCTACCTTGTATTATTATACCATGGTGCAAATGCATCTGCAGTTGCTGAAATTGTTGTTTTTTTTCACTTCTACGTTTTCAGCATGGTCTGTGTTTTCAATGGCCGATTGTATGCGCTCTCTTTTTGAGTAAATTTTTTGACAGGAGATGTTTTACCAAGTAACTGTCAATGCTACCTTGCATTATTATACCATGGGTTTTATCATATTGGAGAGCTAGTTGTCAAAATCAACTGGTAGTTTTTAGTTTTTCTAGTTGTTGTTGTTGCGTTTGTCTTTTGACGTTTGTGGCTCCTACAGCTTTGTTGTTGCAAAATTTCTCATTTGAGCAGCCGTCTTAAAATGAGCTTACCTTGTAATTGTATCATGTACTGAACAAAGTACGTATGATTATCGGGTATGGGCACCACTACATATAAAGCTCCTGCGTTGCTTCTGTGTTTGGCTTTTGTCTTTGATTTGTTGTTTCATTTTGTGTTGCTACACAAGCCTTTGCTCTCAATTCTTACTCTCATCGCTCTCAGAGCGCTCTCTGCCCATAGCTGATGATTATCGTTGTCAAACTTCAAACTTAAGATTTATAAAGTTGGTACTCTCTACCATAGTCATTATTTTCAAACAAGATTCGCTTGGGTTTAGGTTTTATTATTTTGATGACGTCACTTTGTATGGGAAGCAATACATTTTTCAAATATCAAGTATTTAGATTAATTTTTGAGATTTTAACGTTATGTGTTCAGTTAAAAAAGCAAACTGAAGCTTTAGTTGAATCATTTACTTACAAATAAACTTCATCTCATTTTAGTATATAAACGAACGTAATCATGATGAATCCATTAATTTTTTTTCATTTATAGTTCTCTGCTGTGATTTCGCAGTCCGTATCATACAGAGTCAAATTTGCGAAAAACTCTGCCCTTGGTACGCAAATATTTGAAAATCACGTTGCGAAAATCGCTGAAAATATTATCTGATCCAAAGAGATTTTGAGTATTTATACATACAAAAAGAAATCTCTTCATCCTTCAACGCTCTTGATGGATTTACAGACGATCCAGTCAGAATAAGTGGTACAATTTGTAGAGAATATTTTAAATATATGAAGTTTTCACCCATGGTCTCTTTAAATTCCTTTTCCTCTGAGAATGTTTTATGATGGGATTCCTGCTGCAGTATTCAATGCGAATCCGTCAACCACTTTCATTGTTATTCAATAAATCTTTTATTTATTTAACTGTTTTTTTGAAAAAATCATTTTCGGGGGTTGCGTTTTAAATCTTGCGCCTAAGAATGAAAAAACAGTGGTTAATCATTGAAATTGCTTTTCAAAGTATTCTCCAAGATGATCAATACACTGAACCAATTTTCGAAACAGTTTTCTCACTTTGAAGTGACGCCTTCTTAGGGCGTAGAAAAATGCTCCAACTTTGTTTTTCCAACAACAAGAAGTCATTGGGTGCTTAATCGGGACTGTAAGCCGGATCATCCATCAATTCCACGTTTTGAAAAACTCAAAAACTCTTTTGTTTAAGCTGATGTGCTTGAACTGATTCTCTGGAACTTCTTTCTATTGTAAATGTTAACTCTAACGGTAGAAGCAGTAGAAACGTTAACAATTTCATTTATTAACCGTTTAGTAAATTCAATTATATAAGTTTGTTAACTATTCCTTTAAACAACTTTAGCGTTTTTGATGTTAACGTTGGAAAGATCAATTCTAAAGTAAATTAAGTAGTAGAAAAAACAATCATACTTGTTGTTAATATGTTGAACTGCTGAAAGTTTCTTGAAAAAGGCCTGAGGAAGTGTTATTAATTATTTGAAAATTGCTTATAAAAATATATTCCTTTTAATAAAGGCGTTCGGCTGGCATGGTGGTTTGTATTGGTGCTATTACTGTTATTGTCACTGCTACCAAGATAAGAGTGGTTCGGGTGAGCGGTACTTTAGTTTGCGTGAATCGCTCGCAGATGTCAGAAATAACAAGTGAGTGTATAGCTGAAATTGTCATTTACATACATATATATCATTATGCTTCATTTACAAAAAAAAAACTTAGGGTCGTGACGGGCTTACGTTTTCAAAAAAAACATGGTGTATTTCATCTTCAAATACAACAGGGCCAAATGCTGCCAAAAGCTACCATCAACTCATCAACGCTTGAGTGGCGACCTTTGAGACCATTACATGTAGGAACTACGGAAGCTGACGATTATCATAGGTTGAGCTTTTCACAACGCGATATAGATTTGCATGATATTGAAGCGGATCTGAAGAACTTCGTGGTAACTGGCGTTCGTTTTTCATTGAGAGAGAGTTTCTCTTTGTCTATAGAAGCGAAATTTTCCAAAGCAGATTTAGTAGCGGGCAAATTTGAATCGTCTAATCCGCTAAGTTATTGGAAGGCTCATCGTTACCACGACAGGAGGTTTGTATATACATACAAATGTATATTTTTTGTGTATTGTTTTATTATTCCAGTATTTCAGTAACTTTTTGTTTTGCAGAGTCTTTTATAGAAAAAGTAAAATCATTATTAGAATAACGTTATATTTATTTTCAGTTTTTTGCAACCATGCTTTTTTTAAGTAAAGTTTACTTAAAATTGTGGCTATATGAGGGGCATTTTGAGCTTCTTTGAAGTAAATATAAGTAGTTTAGTAGTTTTGAATTTGTATTTTCGGAATGGTAAGGTGACAGCCAACAATTTTTCATTATGACTTCGGTCTGTTTCCATAAACAATAGCAACTTTAGCTTTATTTTAATTAGGGTATTCACTTCACTGCGGAAATATACGTCGAAATATGGTCGAATATACGTCGAAACCATGTTAAGTGCTTTATTTGGTTGATTTTCAATAGTTTTAAAATATGTGATCCTATTTAAAAACGCCAAAAATTGTGAATACAACAACAAGTATATGACGTATGTGGTAACAAGTTTGGTACAATAAAATAATGGGAACCGAAGGATGGGATTAAAATGAACTTTTGCTTTAATTTTACTTTTCATAGTTTTTTGTTTGAATCTAATGTATCTTATCAGCCAAAGTGCATCCGATAAAGTTCGTTGCTATTGCTTAGTATGATGTGCCAAATAAGTAAAACACTTTTTTCATAGAAAGTAGCCCCCTAAGACCAAGTTTTGTGCGACATTTTATCATCAATTCTGAATAAGTACGAAATTAAACCTTTAACACATTTTAAGTTTTGACTTATTTCTGGCATTTAAGCTGAATTTTCAGCTTTGTTGTATTCAGAGACTTATAGTAGAATTTTATGACAAATTTTTTTGTGAAACATTTTAACATATCCTTGTTGTGTGGGTCTTTTTTTGCCTTTTATCACAAAAAGATCAAAAAATACCCATAAATTGAGAAGTTAAGGGGTTAAATGTTCCACAAAAATATTCCTTGTAGTATTTTACATAAATCCTCAGAACACATCCTATACCCAAAATGTAAGGTTAACATGATTTCCTATGCCGATTATATATAAGAATGTTTAAAAACGGGGAAAATTAAATCCCCCCTAAAATAAGACTCATACGTAAACTTTCAAAACGCTGATACACGTATATTGTTTTTTTTTTTGTCCCCTCTATCAGAATCCAAATGGTTTAAAATTGTTTTGTGGTCGATCTTCAGTTCCTTAGCGATTGCGTTACTGCCCACATGTCGGTTTCTTGAACCTTATCCATAATTTCACGGGCTTTTTCGGCGAGATGGCGACCATAGCGGGGAGTATCTATGATTTCAAAACTCCCAGAACGAAAGCGAGCCAACCATTTTCTGGCATAGATTGTAAAAACCAAACAATACAAAAACAGTCTTTGCAATAACTTTTTAAACGACGCACCAATCTCAATAAAATATTCACAAATAATCAGCAGATTTGTCTCCTGTTAAAAAAAGAGCAAAAAAGAAGAGTTGCCAGTACAATTACTGCATTTGGGGATTTGAAAACCTAAGAGTAATTTAGGAGATGCAAATGTATTCACAACGAATTACTTTCTGGTGCGAAATATAAGGCGTTGCGTATTATAGGGCCATATTTTTTCGAAAATGTCAACGAAAGAGCCATTAAAGTCAATGAAGTGCGATACAGAGGTATGATCAGCAATCGTTGGGCTCGGAGATGGAGTACAGACTACCTCTACTTTTAACAGGATGGTACTATGTGCAATACAAGTTGTGAGACAATCGAGTTATTGCGCACGAAGTTCTCTGGTCATGTAGTCCCGCGATATACCAATTGTCCACTAAGATCTTACAATCTACCACAGTTAGACCTCTATCTTTGGGGTATTACCAACCACAAGCAATTCCAACTCTCAAAGCGAAAATTAAATCCGCCATTGCCAAAAAAGAGCCGCATGTGTCTATAATCTTCAAGTGTATTCTTATAAAAGGTGCAATAAAAATTTAAGACGCATCCAAACAATTGCTCGTTTATTCAAAAAACAATTTCTACACCTCTTGTTGATACTGAGTCAGATGACGTTGTTAGTATAAAATACTAGCTTTTTCCCGGTGCGCTTTGCTGCACCTTATCTAGATAAGTACCGTAAAATGTTCAATGCCTTCAGCGTTATTATTTCTAAACCATCTCCTACTCAAAACATAGGAGTCGTTCATAAATTACGTGACCGATTTTCAATTTTTTTTTCATACCCCTCCGGTACTCTTCGTAGTGCATTTTAAAAACACTCCCCTCCACCCCATAAAGTAACGTAGTATATGAAATAAAAAATTAATTGATTAAAAAATATTCGAAAATAGAAAAACTAACTGTTGAAAAGCAAGCAAAGAAAAATTATGCCCTTCCTACACTTGCCAATAGTTAACAGTCAATTTAGACGGTCAAACATGAAGATGTAAGGATGAAAATGGTTTAAAATGTTGGGTTGTATTAATTTCAATTTTTCGAGTTTTATTTTTTTTGGTCACATTACTACATCTGAGACCCCCTCCTCCCATTCTTTATTTTTCGTAGTACATTTTAAAACCTCTCTCGTAACGTAATTGGTAACATAATTTATGAATGACCCCTGCGCAGTAATGAGTTACTGCGCAAATTTGAGCTCAATCGGCTCAGTAGTTTTGGAGTCTATAGCAGCGTTCTCTATTGTGAATTTTTTGCATTTTTCATTTCCCAGTAGAAGGATATTACCAAGTAGTAACTTCATTCTTACTTCTATGTTCTTTGTCTTTTACTCCCATAGCTTTTCTGTGTCACAAATTTGGCTTGTATGGGTAGAGACAAACCCCCTTGTCCAATGCATGTCACCTTTTCTAGTAGAAGGACATCACCAAATGGTATCTACATTCTGAGTTTCAATGTTCTGTGACTTTTACTTCTATAGCTATTCTGTATCGTAAATTTGGCTTATATGGGTGGAGCCACGCCCCGTTTTCGAACGCCCGTGCCAGTTTTTCATTAGAAAGACCTTCATTGTTATACGACATTTAGTTCCAAAGCAATTCGATATCATAAATTTGGCCTGTGTGGCCAAATTCCCCCTTGTCTAATGTTCGCTCAAATATATAGTAACTGCCTCTTGAGCCCATATCATCTACATATCAAGTTTCACTATCAAAACATGTATAATTCAGGAATAATAATGACTTCTAAAAAGTGGGCGTATATAAAGTTAGACCACGCCCAGTTTTAGTATAGTTACCGATAGTAACCATACGAACTTCTTTACCAAATTTTAGTCTAATACGATCAAAACCGTCTTAAATATAGCATTTTTATTGATTTGTGGGCGGTAAAAGGGGGTATGGAAAAAAAGGGGTATGGAAAATTTTTACTATGCCTAAATTTTTCGCGCAAATGCAAACTAAAGTGAGACTTGCCAAATTATTCCAATATTCCATTTATTTCCAATTTCCCTTGCAAATATTTCCCCAAATACACCATATGTGCGCACCTGTATTTGTTCACACCTGTATTCCCAGCAGAAAAAAGAAGTACTTCCGAACAAGTTCTGGAACTATTTTTTTGCAACCGCAAGTTGTTCGAATTACGATTCCGGCCAATACTATTTTTACAGGCGATGTCTACAGAAAAAAGTAGTTCTACTCTCGCTTCTATCGGAACCAAACTTCTCATCCAGCTGAAAAAGAAACGAAACAAGAAGTACTTTCGTTTTCGCTGCTATTGAAGTCAACCCATAACCACTTCTAATCTTGGTGGAAAAGAAGTTCAACAAGAAGTAGTTCCGTTTTCGCGTTTTTCGAAGCCAACCTAAAAGTACTTCTTTATTATCTTCCATTGGAGTTAATTCATGAACCAATACACATACCGTTTATAGACCGTTTATACATAAAAACCTTCGTATAGACGTCACCTTTCATGGGAAATTTCCAGAAACAAAATCGGTTCACGCATTACAGAGAACATCAATTTCATACACAATGCAACTTATTTTTATATATATGTATAGATTAATTTTACTAAATTTATCTATTACAAAACTGGCACCCATTATATTTTGGTTGAATTTCTATATTTTCCTACGCCTCATTATTGTTGTTATAGCTTAACAAATATTTTTAAATGTTTTCGAATGAAGTCGATTTATTAGATTAGTAGGTTAGAATCAATAGTTAATATTAACTAGTAAACCCATATGGCGTTAAAACGCCAAAATGCGCTCACAATATCTTTGTTTTGAGGCTTAATAGCACATCTATTCTGTCGTTAACTAAAATTTACATTAGCACGTCTCCAGAGCGAGTTATAATGCAACGATACTAAATTTCTGTTGGATAAGCTGCTATCTTCACGTCCTGACCTTCCGTGCGTAGAATTGGGCTTATCACCTAATACAGATGTCTTAAGAAGAGGTATAGGAAATTTGAATTAGCTGTGCAAAGTATGCTCTCCTTCAAATGAGCTGGCGGCGATGCCAGTAAAGGCTCCTGGAATAGCGATTTTGCTTAAACTTGCTATTTTGTGGCTAGTGTATCAATATAAAATATATATGTACGTTTTTCGCATCGCTCAACTGCTTTAATAATACAATAGTATGAAATTGGAAAATTTTAAAAAAAATGTATCACATAGTTTTAGGCATTAAATAGAAAGCTAACTTTCTTCGTAGAAGATTGTTTTAGTTTTTCTTGTTTAAACACACAATTTTTAAGAAAAAGTAAGACCTGCACATCTACAGAGCAAGACCTTTCTATTGATACCCTCTTTATAAAAATCGCATTTACGGTATAGGTTTGATGGTCATCACAAAAAAAGCGCTTGCGTTATAATAATATAGATTTTTATTAGAAATAAATGGGCTAATTAAATTTATCAATGTATGTATAAATGTATAAATTTTAATCGCTCCTCCGATGCTGTAGGGTAGATTTTATATTAATATATTGAAAATGAAGATCATAGAAAAGAGTGAAAGGCTGATATCAGAGTTGCATCGGGAAAAGAATAAGAAGGTATTCTTAATATAAAAAAAAAGTTGTAAAAAGTATTTTAGAAAAATAAAAGTACAACTGCAAAAAAAATTCGGCATGAATTAAGCGGGATTCACTGATCAAATTCAGCATGTTTTTCAAGTTTTTTTTTATATGGAGCATGGTATAATAATACAAGGTAGCATTGACAGTTGCTTGGGAAATCATATACTGTCAAAAAATATACTCAAAAAGAGAGCGCCCACAATCCGCCATTGAAAACACAAGCAATGTTGAAAACGTTGAAGTGAAAAAAAACAACAACCACAGCAGCTGCTGATGTATTTCCACAAAAAGCTGTTTTTGACAGTTTATGTTTTCCTGTTGAAGAGAAAATAAGCAGTTGTCAATGCTACCATGTATTATTATACCATGATATGGAGTTTATGCGCTCTATTTTTTCCACACTCAATCAGAGAGTAACAAGAACTTGCTGCATCTCTTCAACTTGATCATGGTGTAATTAACAAGGTGATCGTGAATTTTTACCTTATCTCAAAAAAATTTTACCCACCCTTGTCAAAAACAGCTGTTTGTAAATACCAAGCAAAAGTTGCAAATTAATCTATTACAATTTTTTATTGAGTGCAAGCGATTTGACACTTTTCCGCAGCTTGTCTCTTTTTTTGTTACTTTCTCAACATTTTTTGACAACCGTAGGGAAATTAGTAAACGTCACGATCACCTTGTTAATTACACCATGAACTTGATTAACTTTATTTTAGTTTTCTTGCTGAATGTTTTTGAGCGGAACTGCCAGAATGGAGTTTGTCAAGTTGAAATAGGCATATTTTATTTTTTATGTCTTTATAATAAAGGAACATTGCATCTGGCAATACTGAATGACGACGAAAAAACAACAAACTTGCAGAATGTTTTACATGTCAGTCATGGTATAATAATACATGGTAGCATTGACAACTGCTTATTTTCTCTTCAACAGGAAAACATAAACTGTCAAAAACAGCTTTTTGTGGAAATACATCAGCAGCTGCTGTGGTTGTTGTTTTTTTTTCACTTCAACGTTTTCAACATTGCTTGTGTTTTCAATGGCGGATTGTGAGCGCTCTCTTTTTGAGTATATTTTTTGACAGTAGATGATTTCCCAAGCAACTGTCAATGCTTCCTTGTATTATTATACCATGCATGTCAGTGAATCAAAATTGCCACATTCTCTTGTTGAGAGCAATAGAGCTTTCACAAAAAACATGCTGAAGGTGATCAGTGAATCCAGCTTTAGGAAACAAAATAGATTTTCGACCTACTTTTTCGGCCTGCCGATTTGAAAGTGATGAGGAAAAAACAACGATCGTATTTCCTACCAGAAATTTGAAAGTGCTGACCACACAACGCTCCATAACTTTCGCCTTCTTTCAGCTGTACTTTTAAAATTTAATTTAAAAAAAATCCCTACAAAATGCTACTTCTCACTAGTATAGTACGTTCTTCAAAAATAGTAACAGAAAGGTACCTTCACAAAAAAATGTCGTTCCCTCAAAATAAAAACGTACCCAACTTTGACTAATATAGGTCTAAGGGGGTAGTATGAAGTTATAACGAGGCTTTTCTTGAATCTGAACTTGTGCTCAGGAATGTACCAAAAAATGCTGGCGTCAAAACATTTGCAGTCGTAATCTATCACACGGAAAACTTGTTGTTGTTTTAATTTCGGTTTATTTCGTTAAGTAAACGTCTCCTTTGGCCTATTTCCCCAATAACTGGAGTGTGTGTGTGTGTGTGTGTATACTCTTATCAGTTTGTGTGACGATATTAATGTTTGTTTATTTTTTTTACATTCTACAGAGTATTGAACTTAAAAAGTGCTCGAATCCCAATAGAATCAACAGAAAATTCAATTCCGATGCTACAACGCTCTGGTCGAATGAGTTTTGGACCTACAGGTGATAAGGAGGATGCAGCTCAAACCACAATACCATTTATTGATATACAAGATGTATTCACGAATCCACCAACACCTCTGTCAGGTGTTGGGTTATTTTACAAATCAACAGAAGGTTTTGGAGGATTCATAGCACCAAGGATCTTTACACTCCATTTGGATAAACTTGCAAGAATTCCATCGATGGTTTGATGAGCAGAAACAAACCTTGGTGAATCAGAAATTTTCATGAATTTTTTAAGTCTACTATATTTTAACTACATTAAAATAAATTTATCAATGAAAATTTGCCAATTTATTATAAAATATATATAAAACAGAAAACGGTATTTTTTTGTTGTGTTCGTTTCCGCCCAAGGAAACTTTCAACGGTGAAAAAATTGTAAAATTCGGATAAATCGATTTTCCTTACACTTTGATTGGAGGTATTTTATTATTTTTTTTTTTTTCATTTTGATCGTAATAGTACAGATCGTAATAGTAATAAATGGTTATCAAAGTTCCAAATTGGGAAAAGTTTTCCGTAAAATCGGAAAATTCGAAAACATTGATTTTCAGTATGATAGAAAAATAGATTGTCCAGATCATGATACAATAGGTCTGTTTCCGTACTTTACACTGTGTAAGATTTGTGTAAGATGTGTGCAAGAGATTAAAAACGAAATGTGAGAATAGTTGCAAAAGTACGGAAACAGCTTCTAGTAAGTTTGAAGCACAAAACAGCTGATTTTGACTGCAGACGGCAGCACAAAATTTAAAACACTTTCACTCAAATTATTAAAAGCCATTTTTAATGCGAAACTGAACAATTACTTAATTTTTAATTATTATTATTTATTTATTGTACGTAAATTTCTTTTTAGGCACACAATTTGTGAATTTATTTATTGCAAAACATAAACAATTATGAAATGTAATTTGACATTTGCTTCATCTTATTCGGGGCTGTCACAGAAATCAAGACGGCTGTAAATATATATTCTTTTTTGTAGATTTATTTATTTATTTTTATAAAAGAACAACAATTTACTTACATTTCAACGAAATATCAACTATCAAGAGAAAAAAACTCGAGCAAATTAAATCTGTCAACGGTTAGATGCTTGGTTTGATTCCGATAAGAAAATCGATAATATTGGTTTCTGTGACACCAAAAACCGATATTAATTCCAATTCGAACATAAAACCAATAATGTCGGAATTCATGACACCAAAGTAAATTTTTTGTCGTTTTTAAAACCAATTACGACAGCTTTTGGATTCTATGACAGCCCCGATTGATATTTATTCTTCTTGATGCTTGTTCTTACTTTACTCGAAGTCTTGAGTTCTAGCACTCTCTGTGCACTTTGTGTGCTCGAGAGAGCGATTTTATGCTTGTTCTTCTTCTCCCATTTTAAGCACAGAAAGTACGGAAACAGAAAATAGTGTCCCACACATGGTCCCACAAGTTACACAGTGTGCGTACGGAAACAGACCTAATAAGAAGGTAGGGTAAGGAGCTTTGAGAAGACCTACTGCTTATGTCAAAAAGCATTTTAGCGATACCACTTTTCTGTATATTTCATAAATGTGGGATAAACACATAGAAAAAAAAAGGAATTTTATATAGGGTAAAAAAGAAAAATTTGAATCAATGTGTCTATAATTGAAACGAGGCATTTTTTAGTTATTTTATAGCTTTTTTTCACTAATTTAATATGCCCATAATATTTTGTTTAATTTTGTTTTCTTTATATCTTTTTTTTTAAATTTGATCCTAATGTGCATACAGTATCTTATAAAAAACTTTTTTAAGTCTTCTTAGTGGAACTGTTGAAGATAAATCAACTTCTTTTTAAAAGTTCCTCGTTTATCAATATTTTCAGCAAAACATTTTATATAAAACGCTTACCTACGGAAACCATGAAACATGGATTTGTCATAGGATTTTTTTCTTAAGATATGGTAGCATAGTATTTTATCGTTTTGAAATTAGCAGTAGGTCTTGTCAAAGCTCCTTACCCTACCTTCTTATTGTATCATGGTTCTGGCCCACTGCAACAACCAATATCCACGCACCGACTGACCGTACTGACCAAAAAACTGGCATGTTTCTATTAGCGCTGAGAGTCAGTTGATGCGTCAGTTGACGGTTAGTATTCTAGCTGCGGAGTAAAGATTTCAACAATACTGCATACCAGAAAGCGTGAACTGCTCGCAGGCCCCAGAATAATTTCTAAGAGCTTGAATTTAATCGTAGACATTTTTGTTTAAAAAGTAATTTTAGATTTAAAAAAAGGACAGACGAAATATATAAATATTTCAATAGAGCTATTCCCGATTTCAAGCAAATAATCTGTCATTATGGCATTTGCGAAATATGATGGCATATTTTCAACGCAACAACAAAATATATATATATATATATAAATATAAATGGTATTCAGAATTTTGTATATTTAAGATTGCAAATTTTGTGCGATAGTAAATATTTGCCAGCAACCCTGAACGACCATTTTGTTTTATTTTGTCACACTTATTGCAAACCATACAATTCACAGCTGATAAGTGAAAAACGAAAATATTTCTAAAAATATATAATACATATTTTAAAAAAGAAGATTTGTATTGAATAATTTTTGATTGATCCATTGTTATTTATTATTTTTTAGTTTATTTTTCTTTTCTACGCTGTCAACTTATTAGCTGTTCATTTGCAATTCAGTGTTGCAAATATAAACATTAGGGCTATTCCCAGTTACGGGCAAATAACTTTGCAAATGTAAGCCCTACCAAATATTTGCCATCAACTGTGAGCACACTTTTTAGAACACTGTTGCAAATAAAACTCACATGGCTCGAATTCAAAAATAATAAATACAAGATTATGCCATGCGCATGTCTGCCTACGCCATGATCGACACATTGTCAAAATCAGCTGTTTTTCACTGAACAAAACATAAAAAAACAACTGTAGCTGAAAAAAAAAAAATCGCACAGAACCATTTCGCACTATATTTCGCACTATATTTCGCACTATAGAAGAACAGAAAGTGTCTTTTCCTATCTACGTCACGAAAGATAACGTCTTGCGCAGATCGGTGCAACTTTTTCTGCCACTGATGGCGTAATCTGATTTCTATTATATTTGGCTCGAATTCCATTTCAGTGCTATTTTGTTTTTTGTAGCGGCGTTTGGTTAAAATGTGACAGCTGATTGAATGGCAAATAAGTGTTGCCCATGCTCGACTGTATGCAATGAGATTTTAGTGTTGCAAATTTGACACAGTCGGGCAAATGCAAATCTGTACATTTTGTAATTGTGTTGAAAATATTTGCCATAATAAATATTTTGCAAATGTCACGATGCCACGCTATTTGCCCGTGATCGGGAATACCCCTTATGAGTTTTAATTGTTGCATATTTGCACAAGCGTAGTAAGTGTATCTCTGTATATTTTGTTTGTGTTGAGTAAAAATTTAAACAAAAGAATAAGAACAAATGGAACTCGAGCCAGCAAAAAAACAAAAAAATAAAGGGGGGGAATAGTCTAATAAAAAGTGGACCGAGTACTCTGTGAGGAAAATACCATTTCCTTATATTTTATTTATGCAAAAATCATGATATAATAATATTTACAAGACAGCATTGACAACTTATTGTTTTCGCTTCTACAAAAAAACATCTCCTGTCAAAAACTTCTTGCCTGTAGCTGCTGAAGTTGTTGTTTTGCACTTCAACGTTTTCACCATTGCTTGTGTTTACAATAGTGGATTGTGAGCGCTCTCTTTTTGCGTATATATTTGATAGGAGATGGTTTTCCAACCAACTGTCAATGCTACCTTGTAATTATTATATCATGGCAGAAATGTTTTTTTATTTGTATGCAGCCCTGCGAATGAATTCGCCGCGTTCGAGTTCGCTGCCGAAGAAGCATGAACGAATGACAATCCGTTTCTTGTTCGTCTGACGTCGTTGACGTTGTTCCGTATTTTATTGAATTCATCGCGTACTTTTATTTTATATATTAATAGAATATAACAAAATGAAATCAACTCCTTAATATTTCACTAGAAAATTAATTAAAATCTGCAAAACGAATTGTTAAGAAACAAGTGAGAAAAAGAAAAAATAATAAACGTGCTCGAAAATATTGACTTAATTTGGAATAAAAAAGTATTTGATGTTAAACAGAAGCAACAAAAAAACGAATGAATTTGTGGATTAAAAAGTCAGATAAGCAGGCCAAAAGCTGAAAACGGGCTAAGAAAAAGAGAGCTACACGAAAATCAAATCATAGTTAAAGTGGAAAAAGTCATTAACTCTTTTTTCAGCAAAATTCTAGTGGAAATCAATTAATAAAAAGAAATATAAAATAAAAAAAAATATAAATAACCTAGCTCAAGAAGTCCACAACATAGAAATAACGATACTTGGAAATACTTCTGTCTTATGTTGGTTTATGCAGAGGAGTGGTAGAGAGGTCATTGCCAAGAGAAACCATAATTTTAAACATTCTGTTGTGAGTCCGTCCGTCGGCCTTTTCCTGCAACTTGGCTGCATTCGCACACAAAATCTTGGCATAATCACGGGGCCAAAAAAACTTTTTTCTTGTTCATTTTGTTTTTGCTATTCTATTTTATATTCGACTATTATCTGCACTAACACGATTTCTTTTTGGTCGATGATCCGAGTTTAAAGACATTTTTAACAAAAACAAAAAAAAATTTCTAGGCTTATGTTGATGTATCACAAGAAATTGCATTTTGAAAATTGCAGTCCGGTTCTACTTGCTCTCTTGTCTTAAAGTCCTAGCCTTCAAATTCCGATAGCTACACATACAATTGTTGACAGCCATTAAATAGTTTCACTTTATTGGACTTAAGTAATATCTACTTGCCAGAAAGTTGCCTGTTTTCCGATCAGCAAACTACTGTCGTATATTCCTTGTTTCTCATACAGAATGCATATTCTTATCTATGCAAATTTAGATTTATATGGATAGTTAATTATAAAAAAAAAATCGCGATCGATAAGTGAAAAATTTCTATTAATTATTAAAGAAAAAAAAATGAAAGTATGATGAGTGAATAAATGTATATATATCATAACCAATAAATTTCAATGCTTTTTAGCTTGCTGGTGGTTAAAAACAATAAAAAAACTTACAAGAGTAACAACAACAAAAACAGCAAGTTGTGAAAAAGTCCGAACTCTTCGTAAATTTAAACAAAAAGTCATGGATGAAGATGATAATCTGTCCAACGGCGATATAAATACTGATGATACCAACAACGACGATGATGCCGATGTTGCCTTTGAAATTGAAGCTGCTGACTCAGATGTTGACTTGGCCGTAGTTGTTAATGCAAATACCCTTGCACCGCGTCCCTTTCCATACCTCATCACTAGCCCAACAGTACGCAGTGCTCTGGAGTTTACCGATTGGGAATCCTCCACAGGTACCGCTGAAGCTGATGATGATGTCATCGTTGTTGGTGGCGGCGGCAGTGTTAGCGATTCCGCTTCGACTTCAGGCGGTGCCAAACCAACATTTTTCTTTGGCACTTCATCGTTCAGTTTACGCAGTCGTAAAGAAGTCGCTGCGCTGGTTAATGAAGAGTGTTGCCGTGGAGGCGGTGGTGGTTCGACGCCGGACTTGAACTCGATTATGGACACGCTATTCAATCCTGGCACGCCCATAGACAATCCGGATAATATCGAATGGATACGCTGGTTAATTGCAGGCGGTCGTACTCCGCAAGAGTTTGTGAAAATAGGTAAGCCTATAGTCTATTTTGTTAAGATTATATTGTAATCAGGGGAAAAAAAACATGATAAGAGAGTTTAGAATTAAATTTGTTAAAATGGTATCGATTCGGTAAAAAAAGTACTATTAATTGGAAAGATTATCAAATTTTTATATATAATTGTAGTATTGATTAATAAGTTTTGATTATTATTGAAAGACTATTCTAAAAAACTTGTTAAGCGCACTAACAGAGCCTACCTTACTCTGAATTCGCTTTCACAAAATGATATACATTATATAAATAAATAATATACATTTCTATACCTCAAGAATTTTTGTCTCAGATTATAAACTAATCATTAACTCTGGTAACTGTTTGACTAATAAATAGAACAAAAAAGAAATTGACATCAAAGAGATTAATAATAAAATAGTTATGTTATTATTTTAAAACTCGTAAAAATACTCGTTGTTATTATGTTGTTCTTACTGCATTTAAAAGACTGTCTTACATGTGAACTTTATTACTTAATAAATTGAAATTGAAATTGAAATTGAAAAAAAAAAAACAATCACTCCACCGTTCAGTCAACCATTTCATATACTGATTTAAATTTAGGTCAATAATATAAACTGATCTGCAACTTTCCGGAAACTTTAAATAACCATTATACCATTAAAACCGAACAGCGTACCCAATTAACGTAAGCGACCTATTTGTTTTTTTTTTTTTTAATTCCCTTGTTTTATCGAACAATAATAGTACTTAGTATTGATGATTTTTACCTTGGGTATTTTACCTTGGTCAGCTTAAATTTGTGTTTCACATGTTTTTTAGGCTTTCCACCACATTTAGAACATCCTACACATGTTTCACTTTATTGTCCCTTCCCTCCCACTAATCTATTACCCCATTTCGATCCAAGGCAGACTTAACTGAATATGTATTACACATGATATCCTTGGCTCAAAGCTAAAAAAAAAGATGTTAGCAATTTTGTATATTTCATTAAAAATACCTCTATTTTTCTTCAAAAATTGTTGATTTTTTATGAATATATCATCTGGCTATGAGTAACTGGCGTGGGTAACACTTGTGGGGCCCGAGCATCCATAAGAGCATAACTTAACAAATCGAATTTTTGTATTTGCGTTCTTTACAACCAAAAATTAAACAAATATAATTTTGAGAAAATTACCTGATTTTACTTGATACCCCATTTGGATATATTTCAACAATTACCAATGCATGAATATGTTTGAAAAAATTTAATTGAAAATTCAAAGAGAAATACTGAGAACGCACTCTTACTGTACTTGAACTCTATTTTTACTTATTGTTCAATATTTTTTAATGTGTTAAAAAAATTATATAAATGGTTATGATGATTTATATTTAACACCGTTCTAGGCTATATTGCTCTTGTTTAAGCATAATAAAAAGAGTGCTAATATGTCCTATTCTTCACAGTGCGCAGCTATGATAATCACGCCAAGTGTGGCTTGGTTTGGGTGCCACATGTAGTGGCATATCGTTGTCGAACTTGCGGTATTTCTCCGTGCATGTCGATTTGTCGTGATTGTTTCAAAAAAGGCGATCATACAAACCATGATTTTAACATGTTCCTGTCGCAAGCGGGAGGCGCTTGCGACTGTGGCGATACATCCGTGATGAAGTCTGAAGGCTTTTGCAGCGATCATGGTATAAATAATCGTGCCAACAAAGAGCCTGTTCCCAATAATCTACTAGCGGTTGCCGAAGCTATCATGCCCAAGCTACTGTTTCGACTGTTACAGCATTTCCGCGAGCACAGCGATGCCACCTCACAAACGCACAGTATGGCAGCTTATTCATACGAGGAGTTTGCAAATATGCTTATAGATTTGAACAACATGGGCGAGATAATGCGCAAGGTCATGACGCGCGCCTTAATAAATCCAGAGGTGAGTGTGTGAAAAATTCGTCTTTAAATACGATAACAAATCATTAAACATTGATTTGTTGTTTCTTTTGTGTATATTCCATAGATTTATAAATATTATACCGAGTCACCCTGCGCCGATACACGGCATGGTCGTTTCTTAAAGACGAATAGGGAAAAATATGAGGAAGCTGTTAACCGCTTTCCTCGCCCTGAGCCACCTGATGATTACAAGCATTTGGCTGCTCTGGGTGAGAAGTTGATACACTCAACTTTGTTGGAAGAGTTTATTTTTTGGACATTCAAATTTGAATTTCCACAGAATCTAGTTTGTTTTCTGCTCAATATGCTTCCAGATCAAGATTACAAGGTGAGTAAGAACTGAATACTATCAGAAGCAATGAAAAACTTGTATTTTGAAGAAAAATTAAAAATAAAGCAAGGAAACTTAAAAAAAAGTCACACTAATTTTATAAAAAAGCCATAGCCACTGTAGTAACACATAAATATTAACCCAACATTTCAGGAACATCTCACACGCACCTTTGTCATGCATTACAGTCGCATTCCGTCTGTTCTAGAGATGTCACGTGATCCTGACACACTCAGCAACCGCGTTGTACACATGAGTGTGCAATTATTTTCCAACGAGAGTCTAGCACTGAAAATGGTCAATGAACTGTCTTTGTTGCACGTCATGATCATAAGTCTTAAGCTGATGATGTCAAAGATACTTATACAGAATTCATTACATGGTAAGTGTTGTAAGTATACCTTCCATGGATTCATATCTCCAATTAATTTTGTTTTTGTTTTTTACTCTTGTGGAACATTACAGATCCTGGAAAAAATTTTCACTTTGTTATCGATTGTACACGTCAAGTAATGAAGGACCATTGCTATTGGCCACTTGTATCAGACTTCAATAATGTACTGTCGCATGAGTCGGTCGCTTTGGTTTTCTTGCGCGATGACAATCTTATCGATATGTGGTTTCAATTTCTATCGATGTTGCAAGGCATGAACGTGAATGTGCGAGAGACAACATCACACGTTGAATTCGAACCGAACTCGTACTACGCCGCCTTCTCTTGCGAGTTGGAAGCAAGTGCTTATCCCATGTGGTCGATTATATCGCATCTTAAAGATGGCACGCATGCACATTTGGCAAAAAAAATTATCACATATTGTGTAAATACGCTACATGAGTGGTTGGATGCTATATATTTTCTGGAGCCAAAATTATCTAAGGTCTGTCGTTTTTTTATTTCTATGCTTGCATTCATTGTTCTAAAATATTTGAAATCTTTAGGAAGAAATGATGCAAGCATCATTTCATTTTCCACTGCATCGTTATTTGGCTGCATTCCTGTGTCAAGCTGTTACAAAGATGGGAATGTCATTATCTGAAGTCCTGGCAACGCGATCGTACATCTTGCCGTCATTAATGATTCATCCGATGCGAGTTCAGGTTAGTTCGCTGTAGCACAATTCGTATAGTATCCCATTTTTGTTTAATAAGAAAAAATTTAAGATTTCTCTTTATGCATTTAGGCAGTACACTTAACTATTAATTGAAGTCCAAAACCTTTTTTGCTAAGCGCTTTGTTGAATTAATGAAACTATTTTCAACGATTGTTAATTTTGCTTTTAATAATGGGTCCCAAAATATTCTAAATAAAGAAACAATGGGAGCAAATTAATTAAAACAATCTTACAGTCTTGAGACGGTCAAATTATAAGCTCCGATATAATAAAAGAAGTTATAAACAATTTAAAGGAATTAAATTAATGCGCAAGTAATTTAAAGAATTTAACTAAGATATCTTCAGCGAGTTATTTTATGATGCTGCTCTGTCGATGTTCTTTTCTTCTTTGTCTTCATATGTGTTTTTTGCTAGCTGACTTCTTTGTTTTTGCATTAACGTTGCGTAGTGTTAACTTAATTATGGCGTAACTGGTAGAGAGATTTTGCCACTTATTTTTACACTAAATCATTGAGCAATTTTCACAACTTTTTAAGTACCAAGAAATTTCAACATTTTGCAAAGTTTTCTTTTCCCATATTTCTCACGATAATAATTTTTTTCTGTTGTAATGTAAATATATTCCTTGACAAGGCAAAATATTTTTATGTGGATTTTTTTTTTAAATTCCCGAAAACTTTCCTATTTTTGACCAACATCTTGGCATAAAAAAATTATGTGACATATCTCATGCTCATTGTGGCACACGAGGCTGAACGCTTCGGAGTGTTTGGACAGGAGAGCCCGAGGCAATGTTCCGTCGAAGATCAAATTTTTTTCGAATTGAAAATAGCTTTTTTGCACTCGAAAGAAAATAATGTTGTATATAATAAAAATGAATTTGATTATGTTCTTTATCCTCGAGACAGGCACAAAATATGGATAATTGTTTCCTTTTTCAAAACTTGAAATTCACAATTTTAAATGTAACGCAGTGTGTATTGATTAGAATGTGCAAATTGCATGCATAAGAAAAATGGCTTAGAAGCAATCCGTCATCATTCAAGTACTTCATCTCTTTCACCGCCATATTTTCACCGCCATAAAAAAACACAAGCAGTTTTTTTTAATATTTTTTGATATGCACTTAAGTTCAAAAGCAGTTTCAGAGGCAGAGGACGAATCTGAAAAAAATAAACAGAATTTTCGCTTGAAAAACAGAGAGCGAGGCCACAAAAATAATATTTTATGCATGCGATTTTTCAATCAAAGGATTCAAAGAGTTCTAGTTAGTTAAGTTATCTTTATACAGCAATAAATAGTGGATTTTCCTTTATTTAAGTCGCCTGAAATGATTAGCTCTTTCTAAATAAAATTGTGTGTAAGAAACTTTTTATACAAATACAAACTATTTTCCCATTACTTGTTTTTTTAGAGTTTCTTTTATGAAATCCTTGCTGGTAAATGGGTGCGTAATGGTCTGCAAATTAAAGGTCAAGCAATGACCTATATACAAGCGAATTTTTGCAACTCCATGGCAGATATGGATCTATTTTTCTTACAAATATGCGCAACAAATCTGCCGCAATACTTTTTCCTGCAGAATACGATAGAATTGTTCGATGTCGGGCAATGGCTGGAATGGGCACCACTTAAGCAACCGCAAAAAATGGAGCAGTCATCAATGTTGGAAGGCTTTTTAACATTCCTCGCTACCCTCGTTACGAGCCGCACCAACTTGGGCAATGATGAAGCCACACAATGCATTATCGAGATAAGTGCATTGCTAGCTACAGAGAATAAGACGCATTCACAGTTGCTAGAACTTATGCCAGAACGTTCTGGTAATGTTCATACCAAGAGTTTCGAGAACTTCCTCAAGCAGTTATCGGTATATAAAGCGCCTTCCTCTGGTTCGGAAAATCTTGAACAGGGACTCTTTACACCTATCGATGAAGTGTGGGAGCACTATTACGATCCACTTCATGTGCTGCTGCGTGCAGTACATCGTCGTGATTTTCAGTCGTCACTAGATCGCTTCACCAATTATGTAAAATCAAAGCAAAAGATGCCAGCGAGTGGCAATCTTTGGCCACCCTTTAGGCCACCACGACCCGTAGCTGCTGCCTTCTCTGACCCCTGCCGTATACTCAATTCGCGCGTTTTCCACTCTACCGTTCTATCGATACTCTTTCGTGCGGTGCACTCACATGACGTTTCGGAACATCTCTTGGCGTTGGCTGTCTTTCTGCTCGAGATCGCCATAGATAGTAGTGAAGACAACAGTGCATCTTGTGAAAATGCCACTATGGTAGAGTGTGAGAACAAGAATAAACCCGCCTACGCCTACGCAATGCGACGCGATCCGCCCAAGCTTTTTCAATGCTATCCTACAGACAACCTCAGCTGCAATCTTCGGCACATTGTGCCGAAGCTCTCACTTAAGTCTCAAGATCCGCAAGTTACGCCAGCGAACTATCGTTCTAATCCATTCTACACAGACATCGACTTCGATGTAGACACAGAAGCAACACTGCCAATGATTGGTGGTGGTAATGACATCAGTGATGACGAGCTCGATGACGACGGCGGAGCTATGGGTACAAGCAGCACAACTGCAATAATGCCGTTGCGTCTTCAAAATATGGAAATTGCTTTGCCTGCCGATTTATCGGTGGTGCCTGAGCAATCGCTGGTAATACGAAGTGACAGTCATGAAGATGATGATTCGTTGCGTGAGTCTGATGAGAACCCTTCACTGGCTTTCCGTTTTGCTTTGCAACCGATTTCGTTGCCGGAAAGTGGCATGGAAGTCGCCATTCGTCGTGACTTGCTGCTTGCAGCCGTTGGTGGTGGCAGAAATGGAACGCCGCCACCTGGGACACTGCAGCATGAGCAACTACAACAAAACGAAATGTTCTCGCCAACTTCGCATAGCACAAGTGGCATGCTGTTGCCATTTCAACGCGTTCAACCTGTTGCCGTGCCAAGCAGCAGCATGGACATCGTACCTTCTACCAATATACTAGGTAGTGTCGGTAGCCTGGGGCCACGTCGTCCCTTTGATGCTGGGGTACGTAAGCGCGGTGTCGAAAACGCTATCGGCGGTAGACACAACAAGGATGAGTTACTCATAGAGGAAAGCATTCTTACGCTGCTGCTTAAGTTGCACTCGCAGCTAAGTGGTACTTTAGACAGTTTCTCATTGAGTGATGGCGAAGCAGAGGAAGCAGATGCGTCCATGGATATTGATTTTGATGAGGCTGGTACATCAGCTGCAGCGGCAGCGGCGTGTAGCGATACTAGTCAGCCGCGTCGTCATCCAAAACGAAAATACAAGAATATCCATATCTCAACATCGCGCATCGGTGACGGTCCCTACTTCATCGGCAACTTGCTGCGCAAGTTAGCTAAACGCGATGAGCTCTGTGCGCAGAATATAGAAGACATTCGCGCGAGACTTTGGCCTAATCAACGCGAAAAACAGGCAGAACAAAAAGCACGTGAGGCCAAAGAAAAAGACGAACGACGCAAACGTGCACGTGAACGGCAGCAAAAAATGATGGAAGACTTTGCCACAAAACAAAAAGAATTCATGCAGACTACGGGGCAAAGCATGGATTTCGGTGACGATGAAGACGATGAGGCATTTGAGCAGCCCAGGGAGAAGGAATACGACTGCATTATTTGCAATTGCACTTCAGCTAGCACCGAGTCGAATCCAATCGGTATGGTGGTGCTTGTAGAGTCCAGTGGTATTGTAGGTCACAGGCGACGTACTGCTGAACGCTTGCCGCTTCCGCTATCTCAGGCAGATGAAGAACGGCTTAAGTTTAGTACACGTTTGGCAACCGAGGTGCAGCGACGTACAGAGTTGTTGAGCCTCAAGTTTGGCGAAGAATCCTGGTACCTTTCCAACAACATGGCTTACGAGAATGGGGTGCATGTACAGTCATGTGGTCATCATGTGCATCTAAGTTGCCTGGAAGCTTATTTAAAGACACTCTATGCAACACAAAGGCAACACTTGCATGAGCCCGGGGAATTCTATTGTCCTGTATGCCGTCAGTTGTCCAACTCGGTGCTACCTTTAAGTCCACAGTTAGATCGTCCAACGCCTGTTGTACGCTCGGGCACGCAACCATTTGAACAGCTAGTTGCAGAGTTGACAAATCTGATCAAGGAAAATGAAAGACCACCGGTAAGAGGTATTCTTGTCCTGCCCTCTGAATCTCACATTAACTCTATCTTTTTCAGACTTCCACGAAACTCTCTGAAGCCATGGGACGCGCCATGGAGAATATGACGAACATAACGCACAGAAAAATGAAGCGTGTACCGCCTACTTTTCGCAGTCTGTTTATATTTGTGACCTCGATTGCGCGTACGAATCTCGAGTCCGAGATAATACAACGCGGTGGCTCTCTCTGCACCATGAATCCAACGCGTTACAAACCGAAACGTGACTGCATCGTGCCCTTGTTGCATGTGTTGTCGGTGCACGTGCGAGTGCTTGTTGAATGGCCACTATGGCGTTCATGGGCCTCGCTGGCGGGCATGCCAGTGACCGATTCTGCGCCAGTGCCTTCACACTGTCGAGAACTCATACCTAGTCTTTTAGCTGATCCCATAGCGCTGTTATTAAAATTTATATTGTTGGCACCATTGCACTTGGATCAAGGTATGTTTTTATCTTGAAAATACTAATAAATCGTACCGTGCATAAAGTTCGACCCTTACTTTTTGATTTATTAAATAAAAAATGTGCTGCAATGTCCCCGAAATGTACTTAAGTTTTTCGCATTGGAAAATTAGTGTTAATGGCTGTGATTCTTTTTAAGTGATGATAGCTCGCCACTTATACTTTTAACAGGAATACGGAAATTTTGCTGTAATGTGGTCGTGTTGAGTTGCAATGACTCACAGAGAATTTATCACACGCAAGATAGCACATAACGGGCAGATTTTCGTTTTTATTTATAAATCACAAAGTATGGCTAACTTTTTGCACCTTCAATCGTGCTTAGACTAAAAGAATTTTCGGTTTCAGAATATTTCACATGCATGGTCAAGGTCATGTACAATCTGCTCTATTACCAGATTGTTGTCCAGCTCTGTGTTACTCTTACGGATCTAGAATGCGAATACATTATATCCAAATACAACAACATTAACTTCACCACAGACAATGAACATAACATGAGTAGTATTAGCAGCAAAACCACAGGACGTCGATCATCCATCCAGTCTGCGTCTAGCAGTAATGCGTCAGTTAGCTCATCTTATTTGGGTCGCGCCATGGCTTTGGTCTTAAATTTAACAGGCAGCCTAGCGCATCTACGACGAGAGAGCATTCCCTCCACCTCAGCTGCAGCCGCTGCAACATCTGCTACGACTTCCGGCTCTACAACATTGACATCAGTTGAGGTGAATATGAAGTCTTTGGAGACGCAGCTCCAAACGTTGTCGTTACCCTTTTTGCGTGTTGCCGCGCTGTTGCGTCAGCATCTGTATCGTCATGATATGCCTGAAATATCGGCACCTGGCCTGGAATTTGTGCGTTTGGTTTACTATTTGGAACTGGTCACTGATTCCATGGACTGGGATTGTTTTAATGCTTCGAAAGGTTTGTGTTTTATACCCGGCACCGAACAGACATTACCGCAATTTTGGTGCGATCAGTTAATGGATATAAGACCGCCCACTGATACAGTGCGTGAGCTTGTTTTAATCAATCAACATGCGGCGTGGCAGCAACCCAAGCTATTGGAGCTACCGCGCGAATATGAACGCTTATTTACGGTATAAAATTGAAACATAGATGCAACATAGTATGTAGGAAACTAATTGTAATGCTCTATTTCAGTTCTATCACGAACGTCCTTGTCTGAATTGTTATAAGGTTCCAAAAGAAAGCTCTATATGTCTGCTGTGTGGCACGATTGTGTGCTTAAAGCAAAACTGCTGTGCGGAAAATGATTGCTGTGAAGCAGTGAGGGTGTGTATTATGATTTAAATTAACAATTATGAAACAAATCTTCCGAGTGATTTATTATTTTTGTCCATTACCATGCTACGTTATTCTCCAACATTCCTCTGTGGGGGAAGAAAAATAATTCCACTAATGTTAAGCAAACTTTCCTAATGGTATGTTATCAATTTGAGAAAAATATAAAGCATTTCAGGTCTTTGTCTCTTCATTGAATTATTTCCTTTTATTCATATGCTGCATTCTAAAATTCTCCTATTATAAATCTCCTAAGATAAATGATATGGGAATGGAAATTCGGACAAATAAATCAGCTGCTTAGCAGCATTCGAAGTTTATATTTGTTAGAAAATATAGCTTTTTATATTACTTTTATTGTGAAATTAAAAAAAAAAAACAAAACATTGTCCAGGTGTTTAATAACGTTAAGAAAGAACATTGCTTTCCTTCTTTCGTGGCAATAACAATGTAACGGCTTGCGGCAGCGGCATTAGATATCCATTTATTCCATGCATCGTTCGCTACTTGGTAAAATCATCTTCCAATCAAAGTCTTCATATAGCTATTGTTCTCCATACGATGATATGAGTATTACTTATAGTAATGTGGAAAATGATTTTTTATTTTTTTCTCTTGACAGTAGTTGAAACTGGTGGAACATTTTGGTCATTAAAAGCGTGAGAAAAGTTCTTTTTGATATATGTTCAAAATATTGTTATGATTCAAAATTTAAAAGAAATAAATAAATACTTACATTTTCCTTTTTATCGTAACGTAGGATTTAAATTGTGGTGCGTGTGTAGAGTGCGTGATCCATACCCCAGAGAACCCTGGTTCAATTTCCATCTGACAGAAAGTTTTTCCATTAAATTTATTTTTCTATTCGGTTGTCACCTCTCTGCCGACAATGGCAAACCTCAGAAAGTAATAATGCCATGTAAAGCTTCTTGAGAACATGCACATTAGCCGTTCGGAGTCTGCATAAAACTAGTAGGTCCAGTTCTCGATCAATTGTGTACAAACATTTGTTTGTGTGTACAAACACAATTTGATCATAAGAAGTTCGGTCAAAGTCCTTTCAATTGCTGTAATGGCCAGTTTATTATTATTATTATTTAGGATTAAAATTTAGGAGAGTGTAAACAAAAAACTCCCATCTACAAAACTTTCATTATGCCGCATTTTCCCATTTGAAGCGCTCGAAATAAAGAGATGAAAAAAAAAATGATTTATATAGCCAGGAGATTTGTTTCATGATTGTGCTAAAGCTCAAAAGAGTATCGTCAACACCTCAAAGATCAACATCTTAACTAACTTTTTGTTTATATATATATATAAATATATGTATTTATTTAGCATACAATAACATGCGGTGGAGGCATCGGTATATTCCTGGTTGTTACATCAACGTATATTATTGTTATACGAGGAAGGCGTGCCTGTCTATGGGGCTCCTTATATTTAGACGATTTTGATGAAGAAGATCGTGATTTAAAGTAAGCTCACTTAATTAACAAAACAAAAACAATACAATTTTTCTATTTTATTTGATATCTGATATTGATATATTTGATTTGATATATTCATTTCTAGACGTGGCAAACCATTATATCTTAGCAAAGATCGCTTCAATTTGCTAGAGTCCCAATGGTTGTCACACAAATTTGCACACACGAAACACACGTGGGTCTTTCATCGGGATCTGTTGTGAAACATGGAAGAGTTGTTGCGTAATATACAAGAGTTAGTAGGACAAATATAATAATTTTTAATAAATAAAAAATTATACGTAATACTAAAAATTAAAAAAAAAAAAATACTGTAATTTATATGCAACTTTATAAACGAAAAGCTTAAATAACATAAACTGCAAATAGGAGAATAAAAAATGCGTAAATATAAAATATAATTTATTTAGTTATTATTTTATTTAAAGTACATAATATCTATGGTTAAGCTCACAGACGTGATAAGTACATCATTTGGCGGAAATTAGTTTATTACATTTTTCAAACCATCAATATATTATCTACCATTTGAAGTTTTTTTTATAAGTTAAATTACCAATTTATATTTTAAAACGAAATCGACGTTCTTGAAAATTAAAAATTTTTCATTTACCACGTTTACGAGCTTTACCATCGATGTATAAAAATTGCACTAAATAATATATATTAAAGTATGTACACATATTTATATAAATGCATACTAGCATATTAATATATACATATATAAAAAAAGATATAACAACAATAATTCTTAACCTTGCGTAAACCAACTGTTCTTCATAGTTTATAATGAAATATTACAAATATATTTTAACTGTGTTATTCTTATAAACATTTTTAATTTCTATATAAATTACTTAAAGAGATTTAAATGCAAATAAAGTACATTGAGAATAAAATAAATAAAAATAAAAAAAAAAAATCAAAACTAGTTCGTTAAGCAAGAAACTCAATTAATTTATATTTAAAAAATGCTATCAATATCGCAGCTGCGCTATTAACAGCTTAAACAAAAAAATTTAAAAAAAATTCTTAAACGTGTCGCAAGATTTATTCGCTCTTAATAAAATTAAAAGCCTATTTGTTATTCCTTTGTGTGATATTCGAAATAAAAAAATCAAAAATACAACTATGTATATAAAACAGCAAAATTGTTTATACTTTTAGGTTTTCTTAAATATACATAAAACAGAAATATCAACATCAAATTTAAAATAATTGCTAATTCAGTTCAGTTTGCTCAAGCAACTAAAGCTTAATGAAAAAAAACACTCAAAACGGAAACTTTAATAGAAAAAACAAAATGTTTCTTAACCGATTTGGTTAGAAAACTGCTGAATAAAGTTTATCTTAAGTTGGTTAAAATTTATTTTCTCGTATAATATGAAATTTTGAGTGCTCAGTTAAAAGTTTGGAAGCACCAAAATCAAGATCTAAGAGTTATTTATTTAATTGAAATGTAATTTGGTTTTTTTTATTATTTTTTTTAAATATCGAATTAATTTTGTATGTACATATATTAATGTTGTGTTCCGTACTGTTTGATATACTAAAATAAACAATGAATAACCATAAAAAAGCGCCGAACATAATAGCAATATAATAATAGAAAATTATACAATTCTTTAATATCACATAAATAGTTAGCGGTAAAAGAAAATTTTAATACTTGCGACTTGTACTTCTTTGATTTGTTTTAAAAATGTTTTCGCCTTTTTACTATTTTCTTTTAGAAATTAGACATTTGAAAATTTATTATAATGTAACATGATTTTTATAATAAATAAAACAGAAAAAATAACGACTTAACAATTAAATATTACCTATTGATAATTTTTATTCAAGAACTTAAACTTCTCAATATTATTAAAAAATAAATATATATATATATGCTATATATATAAATTATTGCAAATGTAGTTGGTACCGTTTTTAGTTTTTGATTATTTAATACAACTAATAATAAATTAGACATAACATATGCATATAAATATATTCCGTTTCTTAATTCGAGTCAAATTTATATAATTGACTTAAGTAAAAACTATTTAACATTTGAGATTGATATTAAAGCTATAAATAAAATTTTGAAATTAAGAAATATTGGTATAATTATTGCCGAGTCCCAAAAATACCCAACTGTTCTTGCACTGAAAAAGAGTAGTTATCGGTTTATCCAAATTTTTGATTTAAAAACTTTGATCTGTGACATTTACGAATATGTCCAAATCTGACAAGTTTTTAATGTTAAAAAAAAACTTTATTTGTAAGACTTGTCTGCACTTCAGGGTAAGCTCTGCAACAATTCTCTTAAGTATACTTTTAGGAAAAGCATGATGAACTTGATGAATACAACAAACTTTTCATAATAACATTCGGTATTGCGATAGGGTCCGTTATATCGGATTTGTTACGGTTTTCAGTCATCAATAAAATGATAATGGATTGGGTATAAAATATCATAATTCTGATATTGTGCTAAAACTAATCGATATGTTGCAATTAAAAAAAATAAATCCGACGAACAATTTTACTTAATATTTATGAAAACTACAATTAATAGTTGAAAAATTAAAAAAAAAATCTTAAATCTAAAAATCTTAATTTTCATGGTCTAAATTTATAAATTAGTATTAAGTTTAGTTCAATTCCAAGTAAAAAAATTCCATTGAACTCCATTCCATTTTATCAATTCCAAGTATCGATACAAAAATAAAATTGCTTTTGTATTCAATAAGAATCCGACAGAAGTCCGAAGAGCTGAGTACAAATGTCACGATTTAATGTCTTTATACACCCATTAGGAAATATTTATACTTAAGTATCGTTGTGGTCGTTACAAAAAATTGCCAATACTTTCGAGGTTGCTTAGGTAACCATTAAATTGCTGTGAACTTTCTAATGAAACTTAGATCTTGAATAAAACAAGTCCAGAACCTCATACTTAGTTTAGTAAATTGAAAAAAAAAAAGATATTGTTCATTTCAGCCCTTTGATTTATGATCTACTTATGATTGAAAGGACTTTGATTTTTGATCAAATTGTGGTTCTATCGATCAATAGGTCTGTTTCCTTACTAAATTCAAGTCATGGTATAATAATTACAAGGTAGCAATTACAGTTGCTTGGGGAACCATCTCCTGTCAAAAAATATACTCAAAAAGAGAGCACTCACAATCAGCCATTGAAAACTCAAACAATGTTGAAAACATGCAGATGCATTTTCATAATCAGCTGTTTTTGACAGGAGATGTTTTCTTGTAGGAGAGAAAATACGAAGTTGTCAATGCTACCTTGTATTATTATACCATGACTTCAAGTAACTTGAAGTTACTCGAAAGCGTTTCTTTACGCTTTTTCCAGCACAAGAGAGAAAAAGAACAAGCAAAATGTCACTCTCTATTACTCGAACTTTAATTGAAAAATTTCTTTGAGCACGAATCTCATACGTCAAACAACTTATTGTCAAAGTCATAGTAGAATTAATAAGGTTGTCGCAAGGGTGAGAGCGAGTGCCATAAATGTAAAATCGAAGTTGACAGCTCATACACAATCTGAAACCGAAAATTGATAACATATAAAGCCGATGAAGTTCTTGTTGTTGTTGCTTTTCATTAATTTTTTTCAATTGTGGGTTCTGAGAAGAGAGTACGATCAGCCCCGAGACAACCCTATTAATTCATTAATTTAAACATGTTTTAAAATAACAAAGAAATAAACAAACGCTTTGTATATATTTTGAACTTTTTCTTCCTTTTATTTCTAAAGAAACCATTTAATTTTCACTCGCCTAAACGGCATTATTTTTTAATACAACAATTCGACTTGCAATGCATTCAAATTCACCCTGTCCAATTCTGGTTCTGTGATTTCAATCTATGTGGGTGGTACTATTAGGAGAATTTCACGAATTTACTTTTCTTATTAGTCGTAGTCAGAGACTTAAAAATTATTGAAACTATTCCAAGAATATATAAAAATCAAATCAAAATTTATTTTAGAAATTGATAACTGAAATTAGAAAAGTTATGGAAAATTTCCCATGAGATGTGGGCGTGGCAAAAACATATATTTTTATTTTGTACACATAGGTTATAAATACATGAGATTTTTTAGTGTGATTTTGATTTCGATAACATACGAGGAAAACTAAATACGTGTGTTATAAAGGAGGTGGGCGAATTTAAAAATATTAATAATAATTAAATAATATTGTGCTCTTTAATATAAACAAATTTTATTGCAATATGCCGCGGATATTGTGCGGCGGCCAAAAATGGGTTAAACTTTAAAGTATTTAAAATAGTTAAGCATCAAACCCCTTAGATAAATCTTGGTTCCAAATCAAATGAAAACATGTTATCTTTATTGTTTCTATCGCCATCTATGATCTGTTGTCAGGAACAATGGCACCAGCTGTTTTTTTAAAATTCAAGCTATTAAAAATGGTGGCATAACCGTTTCCACTTTCCTGCCTAAAAAATTGAATTTCTCGACTAGCACATATTACTTCAAGGCGAATTTTCAACTTTTTTCAATGCAACAACAGCAACAGGATTCTATCATATCAACAGTTGATAGTATGGAAAGTGGCGCTTCGTTCGTCACGCGCCAGGATATAAATAATTTTCCCTTTCCCTACAAATTGTGGCTTGTCGTGCATCTTGACTTCTGTGACTTTTTGCGCTGGAATCGCGATGGCACTGTCATGTTGCTTGATCTGGTAGCGCTTGAGGATTATCTCAATTCGACGCGTTCAATTTTCAAAATCAAGAACCGCTCCATATTTTTGGAACATTTACAGCAATTTAAATTTGAACGTCTCAATGCTACGCCCGAAGCTGAAGAAGATTTACTTATGCAGTATAAAAATGAGAACTTTCAGCGCCATCGGCTAGATCTGTTGGCAAAAATACGTCGACGCAGTGGTTCTAGTTCCCAGTCATCAACGTTTCCACTGCAAGCGGAACTTTCACCTGCAACAGTACAGACGCAGATTGGACGAGTTGTGGAACGCATGTTAGGTGATCTGTGCTTTATGTCACACGGTGCTCTCTCCAACATACAAAAAAGTCGCATTCGCTTCCAAACAATATTAAATTTTCAGAATGAAACGCGCATTCTTCAAGAAAAACTACAGGCATCCGACGAAAATGCAGCTGCACAATTACATCAGCGGCGCTTCAAGACACCGGATGCAGTAAGTTCACGTGTCAGCAATGCTCTTGCGGCACCACCAGCACTAGAAGAAGAACAAGTTATTGAGCTGCCTGTCGAATTGTTTGAAAATCCACACGATAGTGTTCTGCATTTAGGCGAGGACTTTCGTCCTGAATATGCTGGCTATTATGGCAACTGCAGTAAGAACCAGATTCTACATTTCTTTGGCGACTATCTACCCATGTACGAAGACGGTTCCATGGAAGTAAAGAAGATAGTCACCGAAGTTGGGTAAGTTACGGTTTATTAAATATTTTTTATGTGAGATTATATAAATAGAGCTAAATTTCTTCATATCTTAGTACGAATAATTTGTTTCCACTCAACACGGAAGTTGATCAACAAGTAGTGGAGCATACCCCATGTCACGATGAAGAAGCATCCAAATTGCCAATGTCGGCACCAGTTGTTTTACCACAAAAATCGATGCCCTCATTAAACCTTTCATCAACATTAGAACCGATTTTCAAACAAGATGATGATGATGACAGTCAGATGTATGGATCAGCTATCATTGTTCAAAACAACACCAACAACAACAACAACGAAATTGAATTGGAACTTTCGATGGACGAGTTCATCAAGTTTAAGGACAGCAATGTAGAACACATGAAAATGGAGCAGCCGACATCTCCGTCAGACGATTTTCCACAAATGCCTACGGCAGTAAAAATGGAAATAACCGATGAAGATGATTCAGAAAACGAAGCAAACTTTCGTAATTTTTTCAGTCAATATCGCGCCTCACTTAATCTTCTCTATGAACGTCATTAGTAGCTAAGTTTTTTTTTTCTTACGTGGAATGCTTTTTATTCAGATTTCTGAGAACTTGATTTATGTCATTTTTATAAAACCTTTGTGGATTAAACGTTAGTGTAATTTGGGTACGGGAAGCAATACAAACTTTCAACTTGTTCTATTTAGATTTTTATAAATTTTTATTTTGTTTATGAATCAATTAAACATTAAAGAACTTTTTGTTTCTTTTGTTGTATTTGGATTAAACTTATAGTAACAGAAGTTAATCTTATATAGATATTTTAAATCTTCGCTTAGCTATTTGTTTTGCCGAACTTGAATATATTGCATCAAGCAGATTGTTTCTTTAATGTTGCATTAATATTGAATTTACTAGATAACCATCAAATTTGTTATTGTTTCTTCAAAAAATTTAGATAGCCGCCTGTTTAGCCTGTTGTTTGGTGACCGCAGATATGCATTTTGCCATTGTGGGTGAAGCTCTGGAAATGGCGTCTGTCATAAAGTAATCACGCAAAACCTTTTGCTTTATGTCCACCTTGGTGTTTTCAACTGTCTTAGGCTAAAAATAAAATTTTGTTTTGAATTATAAAATGGTTTAAAATTGAGATGAAAATTTAAGCTTACTGCTGCAATTTGTTCTGCCACGCTGCCTAAAGCTGCAGGTTCCAGTTTTCCCCAACGTGTTAGATGTGGCGCAATATCTTCAATGCGGTTTCTTATTTCATCAAGATTATCATATGGTAGCGGAGTACCTTAAATATAAAAAAAAAATTATATAATAAAAAATAAAATTTATTGGAATTTAATATTTTGTAAATATCGAAAACTTATTTGAGATAAATGTATAAAAAGTTATTCTGGAAAAGATTCCTTTATTGAGTATTACGTGAACTGATTGGCTAATTGTTCACGGTAAATAATAAAAGCTATCGGATTCTGCCCCCATCTATTCTTACAAATAAAAAAAAAAACAAAAAAGTTTCCCGAAATCAATGTTACCGATAGAGAATATGAAAAATTCGGGCGAAATTTGTTCACGCATTACTCCTTATAAGGCCGAATTGAGTCACTTAAATTCACCAAATTTTAAGCAAATAAAGCAAAATAAATACTCAAAAAATATATCTTTAGAAGAAATCTTCAATGAAGCAGGTTTTTATACCCCCACGTTTAAAAAACGTAAATGGGGGTATATTAATTTTGTCACTCCGTTTGTAACGCCCCAGGAGGCGTGGTAGGTATAGATATATTCTTGATCAGCATCACCACTCGAGTTGATTTAACCATGTCCGTCTGTCTGTGATCACGATTACAGCCGTAATTTTAAAGCTATCATCACGAAATTCAATATTTAAGTTTTTATCTAAAAAATAAAGGGCAAGTTCGAAAATCAGCCAAATTGGATGAAAACCACGCCTACCTCCCATACAAAGTGACTTATCAAAACGGTAAAATCTCTTAGAATTCTACAAAAATAAATATATGGACTTGTAATTTTGCATATGAGTTCATATATGAATATGAAATTCAACGAAATCGGATGAAAACCACGCCTACCTCCCATACAAAGTGACTATGGAAAATGTAAAATCTCTCTAAAATAAACAAAAATTGATATATGGACTTGAAAATTTGCATATGAACTTTGATATATAACGTGTACTACGTGTATGAAATTCAACTCAATTGAGTGAAAGCCACGCCCACCTCCCATACAAAGTGACTTTATCAAAAAACAAAAGCGAATATTTTCTGTTAAAACTATAACGAAAAAGTTTTTACAGATAAACATTTTATTGCTTAAGACTTTGAATATACTTTGGTTCGGCCCTGGGGGTATTTTAACTTCGGCCCAGTCGAAGATCATTTCTTACTAGTTATATAATAAGTTCGTTACATGAGAAATAAAAGTGGTAAAATACGTTTACAAAAAATGGTTAATAATAGATTTTGACGCAGTAGCTTGTGAATTTATTAAAAAAAAAAAAAAATAACTGGCCATTTCAGCCCTTAAAAGGACTTTGACATAGCTTCTTATGATCAATTGTGTTGTGCGTGTTATTAAGTTTGTACACAATTGACCGAGAACCGGACCTACATGCTTAACGCCGACTCCGAACGGCGATGAACGGAATGTTCTCGTTCTCAAGAAGCTTTAACATGGCATTTTGATTGCTCTCTGAGGTTTGCCATTGTCTGCAGAGAGGTGGCGGCCGTACAGAAAAATTATTTTAATTCAAATAATTTTCTGTCGCTGCTGGGGTTCGAACCTGGGTCTCCAAGGTTCTTTGACATAGCGGCCACGCACTTTAACCAACTACGCCACGGACGCCACAAATTATTGCAAATACAAAAAATCCAGACCGCAAGTTAAATTTTTATATTTTATAGATTATACAATTTAACAAACTCACCAACGACTTCGGAGAGGGCACGCAAAATCTTCCAATCTTCTCGGGCCATACCTGGTGGCGAGACCGCAACTAAAGTTTGTTGAGCACGTCCTTCTGTATTCACATATGTGGACTGCTTCTCGGTGTAAGCAGCACCTGGTAAGACAGCATCAGCGATGGAGGCACCAGCATCACCATGACTTCCTATGTAAACAACAAAACAGTCATTGGGTAGTTTTTCACGCGATATATGTCCTGCATCGGCGCCTAGAAGGAAGAGCATTTTTGGCTGCGCTTTAATTACAGCATCGATACCGGGTTGATAGCCAACGTCATAGGCGCCTGTTTGAGCAGCATTATTTTGCAACACATTAAAAGAGTTCCAGTTCTAAAAAAGGCAAACAAAAATTAAATATTGACGAAATTCTGCCAAAATAAGGGAGAATAACAAATTTTACCGGTTTATTTAGCTTTTGCTGGCAATACGCTGCAACGGTAGCATGAATACCAGCACCATCAGGACGTTGCAACAAATCGGCACCCATAATAATGACAGGCTTTTTAGCACACTCTAGCGTCTTTGAAAAAGGATGTTTTCCAGAAGCAATGCGTATTATAAGACTAGCATCATCGCCAAGATTCTGAAATAAAAATAATGAAATAAAATATGAACTATTTTTTTAACAACTATAATCACTTCATGATTGTAGGACAAATCAATCTTTGGGCCGATTGATGCAATTTCCATTTCATTGTGTACGTAGGCTTTGCGTAGACGTGTGTTTATTAAAGGAGCCTCATAACGTGGATTTGTGCCTATCAACAAAACTGCATCAGCTTCTTCCAAGGCTAAACAGAGAATGTTTTAATAAATTGAATGTAGAATAAGTAGAACATCAACAAGTACCGGCAATCGGAGTATTGCATACATAATTTGAACGCAAGTCAGTGCCTGCACCCTGGCAGTTTAAACTTTGTTCGGTACAGAGTACTTCAGCGCCGTTACGATTAAGCAGATCCTTCAGAGCAACCATAGACTCCACATCAGCTAATTGACCTGTGACTGCAGCAATAGAGCCCTTTGGAGCGTTTCTCAATGCCTTAGCGACGGAAATCAAAGCCCCCTCCCACTCAACGGGCTGTAATTCACCGTTGGGCATTCGCACCATAGGGGCCACCAACCGCTGACGTTTTAAGCCATCACAAGCAAATCGTGACTTATCAGCTAGCCACTCTTCATTTATCTCCTCATTTTCTCGTGGCAAGATGCGCAATACTTCGTTTGTGCGGGTGCTGACGACAATGTTGCTACCAACAGCGTCAAGTACATCGATGGTGCTTATTTTGCGAATCTCCCAGGGTCTTGCAACAAAGCTGCAAGGCAATCACTGTCTTAGAAAGAGGTTTGATTTAGTTTCTATTTTACCTGTAGGGTTTGTTGGTCAAGGCACCAACGGGACACAAATCGATAACATTTCCCGACAATTCAGTAAGGAACAGTTTCTCCACATATGTTCCAACTTGCATATCATTGCCGCGGCCTGTTGTGCCTAGATCATCTACACCAGCTATTTCAGAGGCAAAACGTATGCAACGCGTGCAATGAATGCAACGAGTCATAATAGTTTTGACTAAAGGCCCGATATCCTTGTCCTCGACAGCTCTATGAATAAAAAATTAAATTAACACAATTCATGTGTTATTTCCACTCATAATTTACCTCTTGCCGGTATAATTAATATCCGTAAAGCGTGAGCGATCCGAGCCGAAAGCCATGGCTTGATCTTGCAAATCACACTCACCCCCTTGATCACAGATAGGACAGTCTAGTGGATGGTTCATCAGCAAGAATTCCATAACGCCTTCACGAGCTTTACGCGTCATTTCCGAGTTGGTCTTGATACGCCATCCTTTCATCACTGGCATAGCACAGGCGGCCACAGGTTTAGGACTTTTCTCCACCTCCACCAAGCACATGCGACAATTTCCGGCGACAGCTAACCGTTCATGATAGCAGAAGCGTGGAATTTCAACACCAATCATGGCAGCAGCCTATTATAAAAGAAAGCGTAACTCTTGAGTTGAGCTGTCATGAATATAAAAGTCTTACCTGCAGCACAGTTGTGCCTGGGGGTACTTGTACCGGTATATCATCGACAAAAACTTCTATCTTCTCGGGCGCTTTAGCTGGTATCTGGGCAACAACGGCACTGGTGCGCACCGCTTTGCTGACTCCAACACGATGTGTGGGTGAGCCAATTGTGCCCAGAGCTTTAACAAGCGGTGCACGAAACATTGTTTTTACTGTTCAGAGAAAATAGAAGATAATTATAATTATTGCTTTTTCGTTTTACTTAATGAATTTGCAAATCTGTTTAGTTTTCACTAATCCAATTACATAAGTCTTCCTAACAATCGTAGTTTTGGACACTGCTGATCTGTAAGTGAATGACTGAAACTAAATTGTTTACTCGTAGAATTTGTGTTTTTTTAGCATTTTTTTTATTTAATATATTGTATAATCCAATGTTATTTGTGCAATCCACTTACCTTAAAATTGAAAAATATTTTGGAAAATCGAAAAAATTAGTTGGGCAAGTCGATTCTTTTGACAGACAGCTGGCCTATTGGTTTATGACGTTTATATGTTTACGTTTTCTCTAATGGTAAGCTTTCATGAATATAAAAATATAGTCAGAATTTACATTTGGTCTACAAAATGATAGACATATCATTACACTACATGTACTGAACACATTGACGACGACAGCGACGACAAGCTGTCAAATTAGGAATAGTTCTAAATCGACGACACGACATTGCGACATTAGACCAAAGTCTCTCCATAAGAAATACATATAAAAAAATTTGACAGATGTCGTAATGTCGTTGCCGTCGTCAATGTGTTCAGTGCAACAATGATTAATGCACTGAACACATTGACGACGGCAACGACATTACGACATCTGTAAAATTTTTTTACATGTATTTCTTATGGAGAGAATTTGCTCTAATGTCGCAATGTCGTGTCGTCGATTTAGAACTATTCCTAATTTGACAGCTTGTCGTCGTCAATGTGTTCAGTACATAACTACAAGTTTTTAAAATTTCAACCACATAAAATGCCAAAATCATACAAAGAATTGGATTTATTTAAAAGCAGCAAAGAATATATAGAAATACGTTGAGTATATATAGAACTACAACTCATGATACGGAATTAGATCTTAACGAAAAAAAAGTTGTCAAATAAAAAAGTAAATATGGGACCATTAATATGTCGATAACCAATAACATACATGCATCAGTTTACTTTATTATGAACTTAAGTAAGAAAATTGTCAGAATAACCACCTTCTTTGAAGGCGCCAATACTCTCTGGTAAAAAATAAAATTTCAAGAAAAATAAGATAATTACTTACGCTATGTAAAACGCGATGTGTTATTTCAAGACGAATTAATGAATTTGAAATTTATTTTTCTTATCTGAGTTCACACTATTAAAGTTCTTCGCGTTGTTACGCCGTTTGTTGTAAACCAACTAAACATTATCTTCCGCTATTATATATTTATCATAATAATGATCGTATCTTCAATTTTTCCTATTGTTTTTTAAAGTAAGTTTATTAGAAAAATTTTGATTTATCTTTAAGCTAAAAAATAATTGCATAATTCTTGAAAATTTTTATTCGATTTGTAAGTAAGATTGATTACAAGATGTATTTAAAAAACATAAGTCCCATGATCGCAATGCTCAGTAAAAAAGTTTAAAAGTTTATCCTTTCTTTTTAAAAGATTTGAAATTCGTTAGAATTTCACTTTTATCGCCTTTAAAAAAAAGTTTTTATTAGAATTTTTATTTTAAGATTTATCCAAATTTATAGCTTAATACACACTCCAATCCAAATTTATACACACCATCAATTCATTTTTTCTAAACAATTTTCCGTTCATAGACGATGGAGAGGATTTCAAAATTACCGGACCACAGTCACTTGTGCCAGCGATTTTTGAGACGATTATTTGAAGATTTCTCTAATTTGCTTCTTATTATTTGCAACAAAACCTTTCTTCTTTGCAAAAATATTCTTTCAATATTAACATAAAAATAACTTAATTTAAAAATATTGTCTAATTGATTGATTCAGTTTATTTAGTGCATTTTTTCTATACGGCGTTATTCGATTTTCCTATTTTTATACCAATGATTTTTTATACCAGTCTCAAATGAAGAGTATTGTGTTTAGTCTTGCATTGAAAACTCGAACAGTGTAAATCTATCCTACAATTATTATACCAGACTTTGAATTATGGTGAAATACTTTCGTTTATATATAGTTGGCAATACAAAACCATATTTCAGTCACTTTTTCATTCGCCTCATTTTCATTACGTTCTTTTTCTGCTCTTCTTGCTTGTGTGGTGCGTTTATTTAATAAATTCTTATTTTTCAATAAAAATAAATCATTTCATTATTTTCCTTACTCGACTTTAGTTAATTTGAAAATATCCTTTGCAAAAAAATGTCGAAGCCTGCATACAAAGTTGGTGAGTAAAAATAAACAACAATTAATTCTTTAAATGCATATGTCTTAGATCTAATTTAACTAGGCTGATAGCCATAAACTTTAGATAAAAATAATTTTAATTTTTGCAAGTTGTTAAAAATAATATACCAATTATCATAAAGTTTATATGCACGCCTCAACAATGAGGTTAGAAACGTTTTGTTTTCAATCGCATCTCTAATCTCTATTTTTTTTTACAGCTGATATCAACCTAGCCGAATGGGGCCGTAAGGCAATCATCATTGCCGAGAATGAAATGCCTGGACTCATGGCCTGTCGCAAGAAGTATGGCCCATTAAAAGTGCTCAAGGGGGCTCGCATTGCTGGTTGCCTGCATATGACGGTTCAGACCGCGGTGTTAATTGAAACTCTCGTGGAACTTGGAGCTGAAGTAAGTACATCCGCATCAAGATAATCCGTAATATAAAACGGGGTTGCTACAAGGTTAAGCATCGTCGAAGCTTATCTCAAATTGTTATTTCAAAATTCAAACAAATATGTTAAATACTGAATATCTTTGAAAAGGGTCAGTGCATAAAGTTAAGCCTATTATTTTATATTGTTTAAAAACGTGGGGGAAATGCTTGCCTCATAAATAAATTTTGCTTTGCATTTTAATTAGGTACTTTATTTTCCATTAGGTACAATGGTCCAGCTGCAACATTTTCAGCACACAGGATAACGCCGCTGCCGCCATTGCTGCAACTGGTATTCCTGTCTATGCTTGGAAAGGTGAAACCGATGAGGAATACAATTGGTAAGTAAAAGAGAGAAAAAAAAAATTATTAAAATGTTAAACTTGATCTTAACAAAAACGACCTTACTAAGGTGTGTCGAACAAACCATAATTTTCAAAGATGGTCAGCCTTTGAACATGATTCTGGATGATGGTGGTGATTTGACCAACCTGGTGCATGAAAAATACCCACAGTTTTTGAAGAACATCAAGGGCATTAGTGAGGAGACAACTACTGGGGTTCATAATTTGTATAAAATGTTCAAGGAGGGTCGTTTGGGTGTTCCAGCCATCAATGTCAATGATTCAGTGACGAAGGTAGTTATGGATTTTTTTTATCGTTAATGTTATTAATTTATTTTTCTCATTTGGACATTTTCAGAGCAAGTTCGACAATCTGTACGGTTGCCGCGAATCTCTAATTGATGGCATCAAACGCGCTACGGACGTTATGATTGCCGGCAAAGTTTGTGTTGTTGCTGGCTATGGCGATGTTGGTAAGGGTTGTGCCCAGGCACTCAAGGGATTTGGAGGTCGTGTTATAGTCACCGAAATTGATCCAATCAATGCCCTGCAAGCTGCTATGGAAGGTTTTGAGGTTACAACAATGGAAGAAGCAAGCAAGGAAGCTACTATCTTTGTTACGACCACTGGTTGCGAAGACATCATCACCGGCGAACACTTCCTCAACATGAACGACGATGCAATTGTCTGCAATATCGGACACTTTGATTGTGAAATCGATGTTTCCTGGTTGCATGCCAATGCCAAGGAGGCTGTCAATATTAAGCCACAAGTCGATCGCTATACATTGGCCAATGGCCGACACATTATTCTACTGGCAGAAGGCCGTCTGGTCAATTTGGGTTGCGCTCATGGTCATCCTAGCTTTGTGATGTCCAACTCGTTTACAAACCAGGTTTTGGCTCAAATTGAATTATGGACAAAGGCATCTCAGTACGCTATCGGTGTGCATATGCTGCCTAAGATTTTGGACGAAGAGGTAGCAATGTTGCATTTAGAAAAATTGGGTGTCAAGCTGACCAAATTGACCGATAAACAAGCTAAATATTTAGGTTTACCCAAGAGTGGTCCATTCAAGCCAGACCACTATCGTTACTAAAATATGTATAAGGTGTATTTGGTGTTTGATTATTTCCTAGCATTATCGACTTGTAGACAATTTTGCAACTATCTCAATATTAAAAAAAAAAAAAAACTACTGCAAATACAAGTTTTTTATTTGGTCTTATCTGAATGGAGATATCTTTTATGATGGTTTCATGTTTGGTGTTCTAAGTTTCTTTATAGTATTGTTACTGTAACGAGCATTTGTATTTTATCTATTTGTTTTTAAACGCTTAGCTGGGTTTTTTGATTTATGTTAATTTAAATCATAAACCTGTTTAAGTCATGCTTTTATAAATCGGAGATTTCATCTTGGCGAAGAAAATTTCCTAACTGATCTACACGTCAATTTTGTAGTGTCTATAGACGAATATTTTCTGTAAAGGAAGAATGCAAATTCAAGAAAAACCAATTCAGGATTATATTATAAAATATAAATACAATAATATTAACTGGTTGCCGGGTCGTTTCACTGCTCATCAGCAGGCTTGTTTATTAGGGAGATAACATTTGGCCTCTGACGTTATAGCGTGTTCATCTCTATTAAAAAAATTTCACTTTTCTTGGTGAAATTGATAAAAACAGCATTTTTATATTACGCACAAATTACAATATGGGCAACTTGGACTTGACCCTAAAAAAAGATAACATTAGGACTAAGAAGAGGCAAAGCAGATCTTAGTATTTTAATCTATATATGACGACAAGAAACTCAACAATTGCGACGAATAATCCATAGTTTCTCCTTAGTGAATATTTTTAATTGATCTGTTTGGTGAGAGTAAACAAGTTTGAATTTCTTTCTAATAATCAAAACAACTATTGGGAAATATACACTCTCAGAATGAAAACACGTGTTGTTTATGCTTTACCTCCATGATTAAATCCAGGAATTTATAATTATTAAAAACATATTAGTATATAATCCGGCATTGCTCGGGATAAAGGTTTAAAATTCTGAACATTTTTCGATTTTCATTTTGAATACACTAAAAAAATTTCCACTGAATATAGATCAAATAAGCAATAAAAAAAAAAAAGTTTTCTTTTAGTTTCTTGAATAAACTTTTAGTTTATTCCAATCGTAGAATTACTGTTCTATCAAAAAAATCCGTCAGTGTTTCAATAATATACAAAATCGTCCATGAACGATATGTAAAAGTCGAACAAATTTTTCTTTTTTGAAACACACACATTGGTTTAAATTGGTCATTAAAAAATTCGACTGAATTAACGTCGATTATTTTCTTAAAATTAAATTTTTGCAAAAAATTTGAACATGCTTAAAATTCAATTGTTAAAACAACAATCGGCATATTTTGCAGAGGAAGTATGGATATGAAAAATTCTATTTTGAGAATTCTATGAGCAATTCTATTATCAGCCAACTTGATGTAGTGGGATCTTTTTGAGACTTAATCGGCATGAAGACAATGTTGAAAAATAAATTAAAAACTTTTTAAAAATTTAGTTATGTTTTATTCCTATAGAATATTTAGTCATAGTCGTAAAATTTTATGAAAAATGTTTGTGTAAAAAAAAAGAGCTTTACGTCACTAAAACCATCCTAAGATAAAATTTTATTTCAATAAACAATAATGGCTGAAGTCGGATTTCAATGTTTTGAGCAATCTTACTTCAAAGTTTTTAATCGCCATATAAGTTCTTTGTAAACGTAATTTGTTTTTGTGTCATAACTTTGGTTTGATTCACTCTACAAGCTACAGATTTTGTCCGTATGTGATGATATATATATACAAGCAATATAGCAATATAAATAACTTAGTTCTGAATTAAGTCGACTTAAGCGATTATTGCTTGTGGACACTGAAATAAAATTATGAAATCACTGAAAGTATCACGCTTTTTCTCGAGTAGAAGCGAAGGAAATGAAATAAATGAGAGGTTGTTGTTTATTATTTTGACGTAATCACAAGGCGAATCAACAACAAATAGAAAACCTGTGCTACAGAATATTTTATTGAGTTCGACACAGGTTCATAAATTATCGTTCCAAACAATTTAATATGAGTGAAACTAATGGATTGATAGTGTACGTTTAATAGTATTCGAGAACATATATCGTTTTTTAACTTCATTATTTGAGCTGCGATACTGAATATTTTCTAAAAACTCGAAAGTAATTTTTGCTAAATTTTTTTATAGTATCCGAATGAAATATCTCACGTGGTATATCTTACTGCGTAAAGGGTAAATTAAGCTTGTCACTCCGTTTGTAAATCCTTGAAGCGCGATAGGTATAGGAAAGTTTTTATAAGGTCTGTTCCAGTACCAGTAATTTTTAAACCAATTCGAAAGTTTTACTTGTTTTAATCCGAAAAGCGTTCCCGTACTCGAAAAATGTTTAAAAAAATGGAAAAGGGAGAGCACCATTAAGCCAATGCTGGAAAGAAAACGGGAATCTACTTGGCCCAAAGAAGCTTTCTTGGTTTACATTTAAAATGTTCTTTAGGTTTATTATTTTCACTTATTTTATATATTTTCTTATTGCAACACATTGAAATTTAATAAAAAATGCCTGTTGATTTTTCTTCCACAAATACTTTTGCTCGATGTTTTACTCATTTTACAAGCGTCCGCCCCGGGTACCACCATTTTAGGGGTGACACCATTTCGATATTTTTTTAATTTCTCAAACAGAAAGAAAAATGCACAAATACATTACGTTAAAAAATGTGTGTCCCATTTTGTCGCATTGAAATTATTTCTAACAATTTGTGTATCAGTAGCTTTATGCGAAAGGAGTTTGTCAAAGCTAAAATTAATTATGACTTATTTAAGATCTTTCATGGGACAGGCAAGGCTT